>OZ005659.1:222154352-222481852 GCA_963930645.1 Salticus scenicus | reverse complement strand
TGAAATTCTAAACAAAATTTATACTTAGTTATATACCTTGAATGGTGAAGATTAGATTTTGATATTTATGTCCTAGTGGAAGGCGTTAATATGGTACAATTTTTACACATTTAGGAAATGGTATACTTCAGATTCTATATTACATAAGAGAACAAAATTAATTATGTGAGATGACTATTTTGAAAAACTAAGCTGCTCTAATTTGGCTGCATTGTAAATGACCAATAGTGCTGCTTTAGCTTTTACACACCTTTTGTGGTTTCCGTGTCGACTGTATCTCAGCACCTTTTGTATGAAATTGTGCAAGAGTCAAAGTTAAGTCTAAAGAAAATTTTTCTTTGAAATAATAGGCAAATATATATTATAACTTTCTAAAATAATGATAAAAGGTACTAATTCCTATAATAAAACCGGAATAAACTACTACGTCAGAAACGCCAAAGAAAAATATTTGAGGTGCTTACAGCTGTTTCGGTAGCCTTAAGCGTACCGTCTTCAGTGCAAAAAGAATTCTGAATCTGGAGAAGTGTTCGTATATATAGGAGAGGGACCGGATTGAACTCAATTTCTTTGAAGCTTTTCATATTTATAAAAATTTTAAAAACCTTGTAAATTGTGATTTCGCTGTTCCCTATTTGTCTGATTGTTGGAAATTTTACATTCAGTCCACATTTTCTTAATTTTTCTACTGTTTACACAGCTACACATTCCTAAATTCCTATTGGCCACACTCCCCACCTCTTCCGTAATCCCATTGGTTGAACTAAATCCGGTCCCTCTCCTATATATACAAACACTTCTCCAGATTCAGAATTCTTTTTGCACTGTAGACTGTAGGCTTAAGGCTGCCGAAACAGCTGTATGCACCTCAAATATTTTTCTTTGGCGTTTCTGACGTAGTAGTTTATTCGGGTTTTACTAATTCCTATGTTTAAATTATGTCATTTAATAAATATTAATTTAAACACTGCATGATTTATACTTCATCGAAGAAATTAAGAGAAAAAAAAATTCTGTAAATTTAGAAGCTTAGTTTATAAGAATAACACAAATAAGAATAAAACAGAAATTAGTAATAAATTTCCTCATAATATTCCCTTTTCGGAGAGCTCTAAACTTTGAAATTAATTTTTTGCCCAAGATTCATCTCGTTTAAAGAAAGAATTTGCATCTTTTACACTCGAGAAGTTTTTAACATCTGTCATTTTAAAACAGAAGCGAGGGGGGAATATACTTTTACAAGCAATCAATGACCACAAAAGTGTATTTTCAGGAAACGCGGAATTTCCGACAAGCAAGCAGAAAGTCCTGTTAAAAGTTTTGCCGCGTAAATTGAGCGGAAACACGTTTGAAGTTACATGCTGGGAGTAATTAATAGAATAAATAACGTATTTTAAAAGTGCTGAGATAAATCTTTTGCTTTTGCAATTATCGCTAAGAGTTTGATGTGGAGGTTTTTTTCTAAGGAACGGAAAATGAATTCTTTTAAATAATGAGTGTTACATAATGAGTGGTTTACCTTTGAGGCTGTTTAAGAATATTTTGTGCCCCGAAAGAAAAATTACAGAATGTTTTGAATTACAAAAGCAGTTTGGAAAAGGGAGTCTGGTTTTTTTTACGACGTAGTTGAAATGATTAAACTCCATTTCTCGGATCTGGCTGTAAGCCATTTTACCCGTGTACCTATTCAAATTTCAAATAGTTGTTTCCCTCTAAATAGTGTGTTAATTAAAAAAATGACTTAAAAGTTCTCAATTTTAATTACGTACCTGAGTTTAGAGCAGATATTCAATTGAAGTAATTGCATGAAAGAGTATATTTGGATTTTTCTCATATTTGCTTTAGTAATCACTAAACATTACTTCTCTATACATTCATTGTTTTTTGCTTTCAGGCTCATTGCTTTCGTGCACATAAACATAAAAGTTATATTCTATTTATTGAGATAATGAGATTCGGTAAAATTATGAATTATTTTGATAGATTTGCGATTAATTCGTGCTCAAATTTCATATACAGTCATAGAATATATTAGTCAAATTGACTAGTATATAGGTATTAGTCAGTCTTATTTTGCCTAGCGATCAATACTTCCAAATGGACGTATTTACGAATTTGCCATATTTTTCAAATCAAAAACAGTGGCCAAATGTAGTGATAAATAGTTAATAACGAAAAATATATAATTATCCTGTCGCCAAGAATGAAACTTATAGTAGTTAATATTGCTACAATTAACAGCTTATTATTTGACATTGGCTGAATATTTTACTGCTCACCTTCTTTTGTTAGAAAGTTGCACATCTCGCTATATTAAAAATTTGTTATTGCTCTATTTTTTTTTATTATTATTATTAATTTCATTGAAGCTAAAACAGTGAGAAATTCGCACTATTATGAAATATGAGTTCTTACGTGGTACTACAGCATCGCAGACCGTGTAAAACATTTATAGTGTATTTGTCTCTAATGTTACTACACAGCACACTGTATCAAATTAGTTCGCTACATTTCATACAGTTTACTTTGAGTTCACAATTGAATCATGCAGTCATCCAGAAACAAAGGTCAGTAATGACGAATTAAAGGTCACCATTGAGTTTAACCCTTCTCAGAGTGCCTATGAATTATTGTAGAAATTTGGTATTAGCAAATAAGCAATATTAACTCATTTAGCTCAAATCGGCATCGTGAAAAGGTTGGATGAGTGGGTTCCACATAAACTCGATGAAAAACAGAAATAAAATCATATGGAAGCTTGCTGGATATTGCCTTCTTCTTACAAATCTGATCTATTTTTTTTTATCTAATTGTCCCTTGTGAGGAGAAATGGATCCAATATGCAAATTGCACAGTGGTTGGACAAAGATAAATCACCAAAACATACTCCAAAGCACAACGTTCGTCAAAAAAAAATTTTATTGTGAGTATTTGGTGGTCTAGCACATTTGCGATCCATTATGATTCCATAAAACCTGGCTCATCGATTATAGCAGAAATATACTGCAACCAACTAAACGAAATGGTGCAGAAACTTAAAGAAAAATAGCCTAGATTGGTCAATAGACCGACTCTTATCTTATTGCATGATGACGTCAGATCACACGCTGCAAAAATGACAATGACAAAACTACAGAAACTGGAGTTGGAATTTTTTTCATCACACTCCACACTCTCAACACCTGGCACGCACTCACTACCCTTTTTTTCCGAAATTTGGGTAAAGTTTAACTAGAAAAACATTTCAATTTCGACAAAGCTGTAAAACTGGCCTACTAGGAATTCATTGACTCTCGTCTGCCAGGGTTATATGCCAATGGCCTGAACAACCTGCAGCTTAAATGACAACAATCTATAAACAATAAGATTGCGCGCTTTGATGAATAAAATAGTTCCTCATATTTAAAAGTTATCAACCAACTTTGCCTTTTTTTTTTTCTACAAATCTCATCCTTGACGATCTAATACAGTAAATTGAGCTGTCTGTTTATCAAAATAATGGCATTCGAGTAGCAAAATATAATTTAAATTTAATTATTTATTAAAAAAAAAAAAAAAAAAAAAAAAACTTCAGCGCAAATTCATTGAAATGGTGACTAGTTTATTTGCCGAAGGAATAATACTTAAATATCTCAATTTTATTTATTTATTTATTTTTACTCCATCTGAATCCGAATGCAGGCGGGCGCATACCAACTATTTATTAATATTTGTTGGCGAGAACTTTTCTTGTGATTGGAAAACAATAACTGAACACGAATCAGAAAATTAAAGCATGAAGTGTGAAGACAAAGCATTAACATGTTCTTTAAAATTATATTTCAAAAATAAAGGGTATAAAAAATATTTAATACAGTCGGTAACAAAAGTGTCCGAACACCAGCAAAAATTCATATATAAAAAATGTGCGCTTAATACAGTTTTGCTAAATAACTCCTTGTCGAATCCTGTTCTTAGACTGACTAAGAACAGGATTCGACAAGGATTTATTTAAGAAAACAGTATTAGGTGTACTTTTTTTATATAGGAATTTTTTCTAGTGTTCGGACACTTTTGTTACCGACAGTACTTGTAAAATGTTTTAAGTCATCTTCATTTTTCGACGCTGAAAGAAATAAAGGAGCAAAAATACTCAAAAATGAGTAAAATTTTGTGCAGTTTGAGTATGTCACATATTCAAAATAGCTTCAAAACAAATATACTCAAATGTTAAAACTCCATGTATTTATCATTGAGTATATTAACATAGATGCCAATATTTTAATTTATTCGGGAGTATTTTTAGCCCCGCCTTTATTTCGCACCACTTTATTTATAGAAAAATTTTCTCTAATATCGATAAAATAAGAAAAAAATAACCTTTAAAAAATAAGGGGTATGAAAAAAAGGCGGAGCTAAAAATATTCCGGAATAAATTAAAATGTTGGCATCTATGTATTAACATGCTCAAAAATTAACATCGACCAACATGAATCGCAATAGCTCAAATACAGATTCTCACTGATGTATTCTTACCCAAACCAGTATGAAATTGCCGGGAAAAATAGTTCTGGAGATTTCAGAGAATGCATTTTGTGTTTGAATTCATTCTGTTTCAACTTGTAGAAATTTTATCAAAAAACTTCTTTTATTTCAATATATTTTAAAAAATTATGAAATGAGCAGATATTAATTTGAAAACATGCGAATTTCATAAATGAGGTGAGTATGTTTTCCTTTTTGAAACAAAATTGCTCATTTCGAAATGATTATGTCCATTTGCTCTGTTTTGAGCACGTCATTTTTAACAGTGAAGTATATAAAACAATGATCTATGAAGAATAAAATCTTTGTAAACAAACACCATTTATTGTAAAAGTATATAAAAAGATTCTGAGATCTAACAAATTAACAACGCCTTTCATATTACGAAAATTGCACTGGTGATTTTATGTTGTATTTATGCCTACTTAGCACAGAATACTTGGTGTATGCTTTTTAAATTTATAATAGTTTCTTACAAAGTACATATTTGTTACAGTATAACATTAAATAAACAATTTCGATTTTGATGCAACCATTATTTCCATACGGAAATCTTTATATACTTGTCTAGTAACACTTTATGATTAAGTTGAATAGATATCACAGGTCAACATGTAAAATTTTGATTTTATAATTTTTGCTAACATTTATGTTTTTTGGTGTGCTGAAACCGAAAATCAAGCCAGTTTTTCTCTATCACGTATAGATTTTTGTCAATACAGGGTGTCTACCTATACAATTTCTTCCATTACTCTTCCACCAATAAAATTATGTGGTAAGTTTTATAGAATATTTCCACGATTAATTAATCATGGATTTCTATTGTTGTAATTGCACAGCACAAATGCGAAGTAAAACCATATCAACCACCCAACCAACCAACTTATTGTTATGAAGGTATATGTGAGAAAATGTGTCGGTAAACACCCTGTATTGACAAAATTCTATACGTGATAGAGAAAAATGGGCTGCCTTTTCGGTTTCAGCACATAAAAAAGCATAAAGATCCGCTAAAATTATCAAATCAAATTTTGTCAACTTCATTTTTGTAGGCCTGTGTATTTGGAAATAACATTGTTAGTTGTTAGCAAAAAAAGGGTAAAAATTTTTCTTCCATGTATTTTTAAACATTGGTTTTTTAATGCACTTTACTGTAATTTACAGGGCGATTTAAAACATAACGTGTAAACTTTTAAGGGAGGTAAGACACATCGTAAGAATTTCAAATTGCGTGGGAACTCATGACCACAAACATCATTTTAATTTTAACCCTTTAACAGCTAGGTGTTTTTGGTTAATCTTTAATAGTAGAACTCGCATACGGGCGTGGCTTTTGTAAATTGGATTTTTAACTAAACGTTATATTATACGTAATATTCGTACAACACCTCTTTTTATGTATTAAACTGTATTATCTAAAAACGTTTAGTTATCACTTTTCCGAACGCATGTTTTTTTTTTGTTTGTTTGTTTGTTTGTTTGTTTGTATATATATATATATATATATATACTTATTACGAAAAAGACTTTATTAATAAAAATATAAATTATCATTAAGATTGACCCCTTAATATTTTGGAAGATTCTTAATTGGTTTTCAAACCTCTTACCTATCGATATCATCGTATGTAGTGTAAATTTGAAAATATTAAGTAAATTGCTTTCCATTCCCGAAACCTTACATAATGCTTATTTTCCTTTCTTTGCGAAATGGACTTATCTATTTAAAGAAATAAGTAAATAAAAGGAAAATGCCTTTGTCGCCGATACTTGTTTAAGCTGATAAAAAACATGACACCCTATTAATGTCAGATGGAGCCATCAATTGCATTCAGCAAATGTGCTGAATTTGCTTCAGATGACTGAAATATCACTTTCTGAAACAGGTTAAGCGGTTTACCAATGTATATATATATAAATAAGGACAGAAAAAAGACATTAAATGTAATGTGTAAATAAGATTGTGTAGTAATCCTAATTTAATGCTTGATGTACATTTTTCTTCCTGTGTATTTTGAAATAAATAAATACAAGACTGGGACATTTTAAAAATTTGTTTTTGTCGCGAGAGCTAATGTTATTTTTGTAATCTCTTACTGACAATACTCATTGATATTAGTGTGTATTTAAATTTGTTTCATTTAATCACGTCATTTTATTCATTTTGTAATAACCTTTGCAGTCGAATAACAAAGCAGGTCAATGATTATAATTCACAATTAGTTATACTAAATGTTATAAGAGGTGTATGTTTGTATCGGAATTACAGCCGGTTGTTTATTTGAAGGATTTAGGCTTAGACTGGGTCGGAATGCAATACGCATCGAATGATGGAAGGGAATATTTCAAGGAACCTATTTTGCATTAACACGAGTTTCGAAGAAAACTACGAAAAACTCCAAATAGCACCAGAATCGATCCAGAGCCCCTCACATAGCAGACGAAGATGTTGCCTTACACCCACAGAAGAAATATTTGCTGTGCTATTGTGCAAAAAAAAATATGATGATACATTTTTATTTATTTTTTTATTTTTTTATTTTTTCAGGACTGAGGAAACAGTATTTCTCAATCCTGCTTTGGTATCAAGGTTCGCACATGCAAAAAATAAAATAAAATTAAATTAAATTAAAATTAAAATTAAAAAAAAATGCACGCATTATATAAAATATGTATCAAACATATTTCATCGGGTTAAAGAATATGTCTTTTGATGGAGTAAGCAGTAATATTATATTAAATTTGTATAGTATTAGAAATGAGAATTTTTTTTTTTTTTTTTGTAGGAATGTTACGAAAATTTTGTTTTTTAACGTGTTCTTTAACAGTGTAACTGCCTGTATTAAACTAAATTGAAAAGTCCTGGAAAGCACACTGGTCTTTACTGAATGTTAAAATAAATTGTAATTCCCTTACGTAGAAAAGCGCAGGCATCGAACTTGGAAATATCAGTTCTTAACATTCGCGTGTTTCTGTGTGTATGTGTTTTATACTTTAATACTATGCTCATTGAAAATAGATATAAAAAATATTTGTACAGCTATATTTAAAAAAAAAGAATGATTTGTGCAATTCAAATTTTAACACAAAATTCTGTTATCTATAGAAAATTTGCTGTCGGAAATTTAGTTTGCAAAAAAAAAAAAAAAAAAAAAAAAAATGCTGTTTTTAAATTTAAGAAATTTTTTTGAAAGGTATTTGACGCCGAAGTCCTTATGAATTGCCTAAACAATTTAATTTGCGAGGTGCATGAAAGATAAAAAAAAAAAAAAAAAAAAAAAAAAAAAAATGGTGCAAAACAGCCACACAACTTCCATTACCCACTATTACACGTGTTTTATACATTTTTTTAAAGATAATGGCCTAACAAACCAGAATGACTTAATTTTCCTGTAATAATCAGGAGATACATTAGAGAGGATATCTCAAATGGATTTATGTAATAATTTTCAAGAAAATCGTTAGAGCCGTTTTTGAGATACCAACCTATGTCAAAACTTGGCATATTCAATTGTTAACCAGTAAACAATGATTACATACAAAAGGATATCTAAATGTGTGTTACTAGGACGAATTTGAAAAAGAAAAAAAGAATCTGTACAGCCACTTGAAAGACTTGAAATTGAGCTATTTATACAGGACGCTTATCAATTTTTCTGAACTAACCAATTAATTCATACGAAAAGACATCTAATATAGTGTTTATATAGCAGCTTTGAAGAAAATCTGTTTTTGAAATACGGACTTACGTCCCACTTCCGATTTTTCAGTTTTCACCAAAAGTTAGAAAAATCATCTGTACTCCAGACTTGTCTCAATTCTGAAGTTTCATAGTTATATCTTTATTAGTTTCGGAGGTATGAAAGCCAGAAGATTCCCCACACATGTACACGTATACATACACACACAGAGACCAATTGCTAAAAACTACTTTTTAGACTCAGAAGTCCTTAAAACATGTAAGTCAGGTGAAAACTCGATTTTGAATTTTCGGACCAAATACAATACTTCCATTACCTACGGTAGTAGGGTAATGGAAGTAATATTATAGACGAATTATTAAGAACTGTTAGTGTACAGGAAAATTGTGCGTTTTAATCATTGCTTTATTTTTATTTTATTTTTTTGTATGAGGTAAGAGAATACCGGATGGAAGACAATACTGATTGTAAAACTGATTTACGAAACAAATTTTGTATCTGGAATAAGTCAAAAAATGTTTGTACCACGAACGTTGAAAAATTAATAAATTAAAGAGTTGTTATAACATCTAGTTGTGCACTTCTTTTTGTTCATTATTTGTTTTTTCGATTTAGAGATATTCTCAAAAATTAAAAATGTTTGGTCATTATATAATCTCCTGTTTTGGAGATTTCTACACAACCCATGATAGGACCCCGTAATTACATTGTTGTAAAGAATAAAATTCTATCCTTTATTATAACTGTTATTGTAGTGAAAATAATTATAAAGGCACGAAAAACTTAATAGTAGTCCATTGGCTTTAATGGAGTTTGGCTTTGGCGAAAATTATGGCAACGTTCTGGGCAACGATGCGTTTAGTCGCCGAATTTAGCAAAAATATTAGTTTAATGTTGGAAAAATCTGAAACCTCTACCTCAAGAATAAAAGTGGAGATAACTAGACCCTTTTTTTTTTTTTTCAACATAAAATGTACTGATTTATCCTCTCTAATCTTCGTTAGACTCTTTTTTTTTCACATAAAATATACTGATTTATCCCCTCTAATCTTCATCAAAAAGTATAAAAGAAGTTTTCTGCACTCAAATGAATTCCACTGAACTGTAAGCTGTGCGGTCGTCATTGAAAAGCTATGCAACAAGTTGTTGATTACACAGGTCGATATGTAAAAATTTGGCTGATCTTTATGTTTTTGGGGGTGCTGAAACCGAAAATGAAGCCAATTTTTCTCTATCACGTACAGATTTTTGTCAATACAAGGTGCTTACCTATATAATTTCTTCCATTACTCTTCCACCAATATAATTATATGATAATTATTCAAGAATATTTCCATGATTAATTAATCGTGGATACCTATTGTAGTAATTTCGCAGCAATAGTGAGACGTAAAACCATACGAACCAACCTATTGTTATGATGTTATATGTAAGAAATTATGTCGGTAAACACTCTGTATTGACCAAACTCTATACGTGTTAGTGAAAAATGGGCTGCATTTTTGGTTTGAGCTCATCAAAAACATAAAGATCAGCTAAAATCATCAAATCAAATTTTGCTAACTTCAATTTTGTAGACCTGTGTTACTGTACAAGTGATATTCGCGCTCTGCGATGTACATAGCTCTGTTTTCCTGACTTTTGTTTCACAGATAATAGTTTTATTGGATTATTTTAAGATTATTCTTCAAATAAGGTGCCTTCAGCAATTAGAACCTGCCTTTTTATTTACACTGTTAAAATGGTTTCATAAAAATGAGCTAAATTATCTCAAAATAGCTCCGAAACAATATATACTTAAATTTGAAAACCCACGTACTCATTTTTGAATATATTGATGTCTCATGCATGGGGATTTTGGGATTCTTATTGGTCAACCTCATTTTTGAGCATGTGACTATACTCAAAAGTAAGTACGTGGGTTTTCAAAATTAAGTATGTATTGTTTCGGAGCTATTTTGAGACAATTTAGCTCATTTTTATGAAATTATTTTTCACAGTGTACGAACGACGCAACATGGCAACATTTTCGTAACTAAATATATTGTTTTAATGGGTGTACGAAGATAATATGATATCCACATCATTATTAATGTGGACACATTTTTTTTTCTTTTTCCTTTAAGAAAAGAAAGTTATATAATTTAAGTATTTTTTTCCTTTATCTGTAAAATAAGATAAATGTTTTACTTTTGCTAAACTAAAAAAAGTATCCACTCAACTATTGAATAAAAGAAAGAAAATCAATTTACATCTCTTTACTTGCTATATCATTATTATTTTTTGAATTGATGCCCAGGTCCAGAATGTGATAAATGTTATTTTCTAAAAAAGCTTATAATCTTTCGAGAGCATCCATCCATTTTACTTAAGTATCTGTCATAAATAGCTTTTTCCCGAAAAGAAAGCATCAGCGTTTTTAAAACTATAGAATCGCAAAATGAGACTGCTTTTGTTTTTGTTTCACAAAAAGAAAACAAAAGAAAAGAAAAAGTTTTAATCCATCTCAGATATTTTGAAAGAAGAAAATATTAAAATGTTTTTCAATTTTTACTTAAGGCGGAGCACACAGCTGTTAGTTTATTTGAATTTCAATTCTTTATTGATAGAGTATTACTCTAGGATTTACTCTAGAAGTGATGCCAAATGCAATATAAATATTTGCTACGCAAATACTTTAATCCTAAGATTCTTTAATTTATTTTTTTTTAAATATAGTTCTTATAAACGGCACTTATTTTAGTTTTTGCATTATTCCATTTTGCGTCGTTTGCAAAAATCCGAATAGATTTTATTTCTCTTCCTTGCTCAGCAATTACTTGTATTTTTTTATAATACATTTTAATGCATTCTGATGGCACAAAAATAAAATAAAATAAAATAAATCAATAATATGTTTTTATGTCTTGTTACTTATCAGATAACAACTTTTTAAATAAGTGGAATTAAGAAATCTACTACTTGCAAAATAAATTCACTGTAAAAGAAAAATAATAAAATTGTACTTTTAAAAAAATTAAAGAACACGCTTTTACTGAAATTCGAACTAAAAAAGCGCAAAATAATTTTTCTATGTAATATTAAGTAATATTAAAATGCAGGATAGGAGATAGTCGTGTGAGTGACAAACATAATATTTGAATACTTTTAAATCAGTAATTAAAAAAATATATATATTAATAATATTTCATTAATTGTTGCCACTCGACGTTATACAAATGCGGCGAAATCCTGTGCCACATACGATAGAGTTTAATATGTATAGATTTTTTTGTTAGCCCCTAGAACCTGCCGCTGAGGGGATAGGAACCTAGAAACACTTGTATTATAGTATTGTCATCGATGATGAAATCGTGTGCAAAATTTCAGGTTCACTGAAAAAAAATTATGTAACTGACATCTAGAATCTAAATTATGGCTCTACGAAAAATAGTTCCATGTCATCCTTATAAATTCTAGTCCCCTTGGAAAGCGATTTCTAGAAGCCCCTATTAGAATTCTAAAGAGTTTGTCTATATTCTCGAGGGAAAAGTTATTTAAAAATCTCTGCAAATAAAGGAGACTACACTGTAAACGTAAATGTCTTAAATTCAGTTACAAAAGTGTCTTAAATGGATGGTCATTTTTTAAGCGAAAAAAAAAAGTCTTACTTTTTAAGACACCTTTTTGCATCTGGTGTTGTGTTAGGGATTAAGGCCGATTGACAACACTGGGGGTCCTAGGCCTGAGGGGGAGTGCCTTCCGTGGAGGTCTTTCTAAGGGGTCCTAGCCCGTATTTACGCAAGTTTCGGAGGAAACCACGGAAAACTCCGAACGGCTAGGCCGACGAGCGCGACCGGGGATCGAACCCGGCACCTCACGTCTACCAGCTTTGAGCGCAGAACCGCTCGGCCGCTGGTGGGCCCCCTTTTTGCATCTGAAGTTAAGACATTGCAATGTCTTAAAACGCCGCCATGTTTTAGGCTTAAAATTACCGCCATGTTAGGCTTAAAAACACTACTGTTTTTAACGCTTTTTAATAAATAAATAAATACGGTGCACGATTATGTTTTTCTGTTAAAAATAGATTTTAGAATTGTTTAGAGCATTAATGAAATATTTATATTTTTAAAAAGGAAGTATCATTTCTCGGCATTGGGATTCGAACTCGCACTGTTCGTGGAAACCTAAATCTCGAGTTAAGCACGGTCGGACTCAAGCATTTAGCAAACACGCCACCGTTGGAGACAGCATAACGAGTTTTTATGACAAAATATACTTCAGTATTCGCGAAACAAATCGCAGTGTTATGTTTTATTTCTGATTTTTTGCGATAAAACTATTGATAGCATTGATTCTAAGATTCTAAGACGGAAGGTGGCTGCTCACCACTATGCAGCGGTTTTGAGCGATTTTAACCTTTAGAGAGGGGCTCCGATGGCACTGTGGAGATTCAAAAGAGCCCGTGTCTAAAGATTAAATCTCCTCCGTTGTTTATTGCATAAACAGAAAAGAAAAAAAAAAGAAAAAAAATTACAGAGGTCGCCAAAGCGGAGCTTTCACACGACAGAGGACGACAAGGTAACAAGAATATAAAAAGAAGAACGGAGCCTTGCTCCCTCGCATGGAAAAGCTCGTGAAGAAAAATTATATGGACCTCCAAGAGAAAAGTTGGTAACTGCCTTGGAAGATTGTAAAATTAGTTGGTCAAATTGGAAAGATGCATTAAGAAGTTATAGATTCTGGTTAGTTTCTGACGTAGGGGAAGCCGGGTAACGATATTAAAAAGCCATTCGTTAGATTTATTAGGTGGGTTAAGGATACGCCAATCATGAGTTAGTGAGCATGAGAAAAAGTAATGATTTGCATTACCCTCAGCCCCGCACTCACATTGTGGAGTGCGCGAGCAATGAAACTTGTAAAGATGTGATTTGAACGGGCCATGGCCCGTTAAGAAGGCTGTTACGGCTGGGGAAAGGTCAAAGTTATAATTTGACACTTTTGGGAGGAGGTTAAAAGTAAATCTACCTTTAGGAGATGTATCCCAGCATAGCTGCCATTCTTTCTTTAGTCGTGCTTTAAGATATCTTTTGATGTAAGAGGGGGGGGGGAGGGCCAGAACGAAATCCACTGCTTCCTTTTTAGTGGCAGTTTTTGCTAAGAGATCTGCTATTTCATTGCCCGCGACGCCCCTGTGAGCTGAGACATGAGCTAAAGAGAAAGTGTCGGGCTTAGACAGGAGATCTAATTTGATTTTCTGAATAATAGGATGGTTACTCCTGTGGCGAGCCAGAGCCTGAAGACCTGAGAGACTGTCACTGTAGATATAAATTTTCGAATTGGTAAAATAGGAAATTGACCAAGAAATTGCTTGGCTGATAGAGAAAATCTCAGCCTGGAAAACAGTGTTACAGTCCCCAAGCCTAGAGGACCACTGATGAACCAAGACCCCGTCAACAAAGGCGCAAAATGCGGCACCCACACCGTGAACTGTCTTAGATCCATCTGTATATATCGCCACAAGGGCTGTAGGAGAGAAGGAGTTAATGTTAGTATTAATTAATGCATGCGTAAAGTCCTCTGCTGGGTGTATGAACCAGCTGCCCATTTTTAGTTGAATTTCTGCATCTGGAAATAGGATTTTCTGTAAGTCTTTGTTTCTTAGTTGTAGTACGTTTATTCTGTTGTATTCGTAATTCAGAGTGAGGTGTAAAGGAGAAACACCGGTGATGACGTGGAGGGCATCAATGGAGATAGTTTTATAACCCCGTGACAGTTGCAAGAGGAACATCCTTTGCAATGAATTTAATTTTCCTATAGCTGTTTTTGAAAGATTACCTCCCCAGATTCCCGCCCCATAAGTAACGATTTTTTCCACTATTGTTAGATACCATGTTTTTAACATTTTGGTGCTTATACCCCATTGTTTACCCATTAATTTGCACGAGTTATGATAATGTATAAGAAGTTTAATATTAAGTGAGTTTAAATGTTCAATCCAGTTAAGGTTTTTGTCTATTGTTAGTCCTAAAATTTTCAAGTGATCGACATGTTTTGCACTTTTGCCCTCAAACCTCATCGTCGGCTTTCTCTTCAGTATACGTGGTTTGGAGAAAGTTAAAGATTGAGTTTTATTGGGTGAAACTTGAAGGTTTAGGTCTTTGAGCAGCTGGGAAAAAGCAGTGAAGGCATCCTGAGCTAAGGTCTCCAGATCTTTTCTGCGTTTGCCCGAGAGAATTAACGTGTAGTCATCCGCAAATGCAAATATTTCAAAGCCTTGTGAGCTTCATAGAATTCAGTATGTTATTAGCAATGAGTGTCCACAGGACCGGGCCGAGACACGAGCCCTGTGGACAACCTTTCTGTTGACTGTGCACACTAGAGCCTGAGCCCCAGTCGATTAAGATGGAACGCTCAGATAAGTACGATCGGCTGACTCCCGCCAAGTTTCTCGGACATTCAATTTTTGATAGGGAGTTAAGAATGTGGGGCCATTCGATAATTGTCGAATGCCCCTTGGATATCCAGGGATACTAAAGTTGTATATTGATCAGTATTGTAACTGAGGGCACTAGAAGACAAAAATTTTTCCAAGGCCTGTTCGCAAAATCTGCCCTCTCTGAACCCAAATTGCCGTTCATTTAAGAGCTGGTTAGATTCCAAAAAGTAATTAAGTCGGACAACAATTAATTTTTCTAATAATTTACCTAGGGTTGGAAGAAGGCAGATCGGGCGATATGATTTTGGCTCAGAAGGTGACTTCCCTTGTTTCAGGAAAAATACAACTTGTCCTTGGCGAAGAACTCTAGGAAAGTGATTATAATCTAGACAGAGATTTATCCAGATGTGTAAGATATTAGGGATTCATTTGTTAACTTGTTTTAAAATTTTAAAATCTATGCCGTCTGGACCTGGTGCTTTTTTGTCATTAAAATCTTTAAGCGCAGTGTGGATTTCCGCCTTCGTAAAGGCTTTGTCCTCCTGCGTTGAGAAAAAGATGGGAACGCTCGCAGAATTTGGAATTGTTGACGGGCCGAAAATTTGCTGCGTAAGAAAAACAAGGTTGTTTTGTTTAGAGGAAAGACCAGGAGACCTTTGTAACATTATTTCATGAGGAGAAGTTAATTATTATTATCTTAAATTTCATATGTAGAGGTATAGATTTTTTTCATAATGCAAAACAAGTATGTGAAGATTGCAGCCCTCGATGATAACGATTTCTTTCCTTAAAGTGATATTTAAATAAAAACAAACTACAATTATGAATACAAGAAAATTTGTTGTTTTACATTTAGATGCAGGTAAATATGAAAGAAAAAAGTTTTTAAATGAATAATAATAAGAAGGTAGAAAGAAAAAAGTTATGCACAAATTATTCATGATTATTCACTTATAAATTCGCTTTCTCATACTTGCTACGTCCGTTTTCACAGTTTTTCTTTTAATATAAGAAAGCTTTAAAGACAATTTTTTGTTATTAACAAAATAAACTTTATATGTAAGTATGTTGTTTATGAATTATGTTAAAGATAATAGCATGCAAATATCATTTACATCTCTAGAGTATTATTCCATAAAAATTTAATTTCATAAATCTACCATTGTTTAAGTAGCATAACTGCTTATTATATAAAATAATAATATGTTTATTGAATGTGTAAAGAAGTAGGATAAGCATTTTTTCTTAAAGTAGATTCCATATGAAAATTTTTCTAAGTAATGCAAGTGTCTGAATTTCTGAAGTATCTGAAATTCAAACGCGTTTTGCTGTCTGAAAATTCGCGTATTTACGTGTTTCAGACATTTTTGTGTCTAAATTGGTATTTCAGACATATTTCTGTTTTAAATTAAGATATCTATAATGTCTAATCTATATTGTAAGACATTTATATGTCTTAAATGCCGTTTCAGTTGTTTTTATGTCTTACTTTAAGACCCTTTTATTTGCAGTGTACAAGATGCGTGTTTCTGCAACTATAATCTTAGTTTATTACTAAATTCTAGAAAATCAAGCGAGAATTTCTCGCAATACAAATGATTCAGAATATTTAGAGTATTCAGAATATTGTTTCACCATCAGAAATGTGTACACTAGAAATTCTCGATCATTTCGTCTATTCAGTTTATTGGCGTGTCTTATGCGCATAGCTCGGAAATCTATATTTCTAGTTAAGGGATTTAGAAAATGGCTACTTATTGATTCTAGTGGAAGGCGGTATATTTTTTTTCTCGGTGTTAATCGAGCGACCAGAAGTGGCCGAAAATTGAATTGTGAGATTCCGTTACATACATTAATAGTTACTTCATGTCAAGTTAATAAAAGCATGTTAAAAAAAAAAATGTACCATCAAACTGAAAACTGGATGCAACATAAATGCCTCAAATATTTTTTTTCGTCTAAAGAAGAAAGTATTGGATTCGTGAAACTCCAGTTTTCGACGGATTTACACGTTTTTAAATGAGTTGAAAGGGACTTCACTGTTTTTAGAAAATGCCTGCCTGTCTATGTGTGTGTCAAAAATGTTGTGGACGCTGTATCTCACGAACCAATGAACGAAATTTAACCAAACTTAGTATTTAGTTGGACCTTTTTTTTTTTTTTTTTTTTTTTTAAACAGAGAATGACAAACTTAACATAAACAAACATAAGACAACACAGGGTTGCTATAAAGTGAAAAGCGTTTTAATTTTTATTTAAACTAGCATAAATGTTTTTAAAAAAATTCTTGAAACTAAATATTTAATTTCAAAAACCACTTATTTTTTAGAAAGAATCAATTATTTTTTTTAAATCAAATATTAAGGAAATGTCTTATTTTTTAAATTTCTTTCTAAATTTAAATTATCCGTTTGATTTATTTTCTTTTTCTTTTTATCAAGATGAAAATCTGTACAATAACTTAAATGACTTTATCATATTTTTTTTAAAAAAAGGAGTTTTTTTTTTTTTTTTTTTTTTTTGTAACTCAACTTAAGTCTATTAACAATTACAAACCTCATGTAATTTATTCTGCAATTGAAATACACGACATTTCATATAAAAAAGAAAAATGAAAATTTATTATTGAAGTCATTAATCTTTTTTCTTTTTTCTTTTTTCTTGTAACAAGTATGGGAAAGGCATTTTTTACAGAAAAAAAAAATCATTTCAATGCATTTCAATGAAAATCTAATGCATTTACATGTTGTTTTATTTTATTTTATTTATTTATTTATTTATTTTTTTAAGTAAAATTTGTTCTTAAGCAAAATTATTCTTCAATTTTTGAATGTGTAAAGATTTCCTTGAATTTTATGATTGAAGTTTTAATAGTTTGATTTGAATAATTACTTATTTGCAAACTTAAACTTTAAACTTTCTAAATATTTGTCAAGTCATGATCTTAGTCTTATGTTGTTTATAAAAAATTAAGTTGACGATAAAAATCAACAGTCAAATTAAATATATATATATATATATATATATATATATATATATATATGAAAAATGCGAATGCGTGCTTCAATAGTTTTTCTGCTGACTGTATCACGAAATGGATGGTTACTTGAATAAGCAGTAAAATACGTTGGTAAGCTGGTGTTAACCCTTTCCGGCACAGAGTAATTCTGCTCATTTAAAACCAACAGCCACTGTAATTCAAAAACCATATTAGAAGACAAAAAATAAATGACGTTTTACCTCTATATTGTTGAAGAAAAAGTCTATAAAAAAATTCTGGGATGGGTTTTTGCACTTGAGAACTAAAATTAGATGTTGCAGCAGCTGCAACGCTGCGCCGGAAGGGGTTAAAAAGTAATAAATGAAAAATTTGTAAGTAAATGTGCCATAAATTACAAACAACTCGTGTTTTTTGCAATTTGTGAAAGGAAAAAAAAAAAAAAAAAAAAACTTTTTTTTTTTTTATAGTGTTTACGGTCTAGTTTTTCTTATTATTATTGTTATTAATTTCTTTTATATATACCGTGAAGTTTAAAGTTTTATCTTATAAGATAAGAATGAGTTAGGGTAGGTGTTAGGGAAGATTGACTAAACGAGGATTCTAGGTCTGGGTGGAGTGTCCTGCATGGGGAGACTTTTCGTCAGGTACTACTGCGTATTTAGAGAAGTTTAGGAGAAACCATGGAAAACTCCATGCGGGTAGTCTGACGAGCTCTGAAGAGTCTGGTTCCTTTCGTTTTCCAATTGCAAGAGTAGAAACCTATCAGCCGATTGTGGGGAGGGTATAGGACAGTGTTGTTTGTTCATTATTGCGACCTATAGATTGCCTTCGAAATTTCTTTTCTTGCTGTAATAATTAAAAGTGAAATGTATTCTTTCATTTGAAAGACAGGCAGATTGTTTCTATATATATTTTAAAATCAGTAGAGTTTGTATATAGATTAAGGGGGGATTTCTTGCTTTCGCAGCTGGAAGCCAAAGCCCATGTTATTCTGCGGAGAAATTTGTTTACAGAATTGAACATTATCTAATGTTTTTTTTTTTTTTTTTTTTTTTTTAAATTCTGTTTTTACATTCTGAAAATTCACAAGTACTCGTTTTCAAAAAACTGATTTTTAGAAATTTAAAAATTGTAATTTTATGATTTAAAATGCAAAAATATTAACTAAATAAATTTTTGACTTAGAAATGAAATATAAAACAATAAAACACAATTTTAATAAAACGAGTACTAATTGGACATATATAAATTTTTCGAATATGAAAACGGAATTAAAAAAAAAAAAAATGCATGACGTATTGAATAATTCTTTAAACGAATTTCCCCATAGGGTTACTAGAGATTTGGTGACCGAAAGCAGGGAAATTCTAAGAGGAAGAGAGAAGTCTTAAGGCGTGTTTACTGAATGAACCTAAGATGGGCAGGAATGTATCTGTGGGAATATTTATTTCACAGGAGCATATTTACACAAGTTTCCTAGAAGACAACAAAAAACTATATAAGGCTAGGCGGACGATTGCAGACAGAATTCGAGCTTGGCAACTTCGAGAATCGTACTATTGGTGGGATCTGAAAAGTAACGTAAAATTCAGGGCCTGATTATCCAAAAGGCTCAGGAAGCACAAGCTTCCCCCCTAAAATTTAAGAGGGGCCCCATAAGGATTAAAAACATGGTCTTGAATTTTTTGTTTCATATTTTCACACTGAGATTGAATTTTTTCTGAGAAAGATTGCCTAAAACAAGACAAACCACTCACTATTTCAGGAAAAATCTGTTATTTAACCTAAAAAATCTGAATGGTCTTAATTTAAAAGTTGTATGATTTTAATATTAAGTGTAGAAACCACCCAGATGTATGAAAAAATAAATAAAAATAATAAACACCCACTGTTTTTTGGTCTATAGCATTTTTATATTACAATATGTAACAGAAAAATGAGATTTTCCGAAATGAAAGGGGGCCCCGAAATGATGCTGAGCTACCCCTAGCTTCAAAGCTTAATCGGGCCCTGGTAAAATTGTTACATTAGAGATAAAAATTAGAAAGCTGTATTTGTTTCTTTAGTGTAACATTTGAATTACCTCTACTGTTCAGTTATTTCTAGAAATAGTCAAAACTTGTAATGTGATAGTTCAATAGACAAATGGTTGTTTTCATATACACTGCAAATGGGTTGTGTCATACTTGATAGAAATTAAATAACGGGTTTTGTTGCATTCTACAGCTTTTGACTCTGATTTGAAAAAAAAAAAAAATGTGTTCTTATCTTGATACAGATAACTTTTATAATAATAACAATAACAAGAATAATATACATGATTTATAACATAAAAAATTGTCCTTAAGACACAAAAATGATTGTAAAATACATCTTAATCTTATCATCTTGAACGCAATATTCTTCGTCTATATAAACGTTAAAGAAATACTTTGATCAACAATAATTTTCTAGGTTAACGTCACTGATGAATGAAATTAACAAAGTTTTCTCTGTTATTTTCCCTTTTTTTCACTGTCAAAAGAGCTTAGCCACAGGTGATATATGATCCTGTGCTATATTACAGCTGGATTAATTTCCAATTTTCCCTCAGTTTCATCCCTTGCCTTTGGCTTCTTTTGCCTGAATCTTCATGTGAAAGGAGGATGCTTGTAAAAATAATGTTTTCTATTGTATCTTTTTCATATATATATATTATATATATATTACTTGAAAAGTTATGTATACGTAGTTTTTACTCAAGTCATCTGAACATTTGTTCATGTTTTACTTATTTATTTATTTTATATTTTATATTCACATTTTCCTCATTAAAAAAAAAAAAAAAAAAAAAAAAATCTAACAATGCTTTACATTGTAAAATAAATTCCAGTTATATTACAAAAAATTCCTGGCAGCAAAATTAACAGAATACATTCCTATACCATTTTTTCGTAACAAGACAAAACAGAAAATATTTGTAATAACAGATTTCTTTTCCGTAGATCCCACTGAAAAAAAGAAACTTGCATTAACTCAAATCATCCTGCTCTACCAGCTAGGAACGAATCAGGTTCTACCGCATGTAGGTAACGACTTTACCTCGCAGTCACGGAATAAAATGTCACTATGGTACTTAAAACTTCCCAATGAACGGCAGGACTCTTGCATGTCATTTTACGTCATGACGGCAATTTTCTTTCATTTAACTTATAGGAGTCATAATTTTACCGACAAAAAATGGAATTCAGCTAATCATAGCACAGCTTTTCCTCACAAACATTTGAAGCTTCACCTCGTTCTAGTTGTCCATCATGTTTTGATACCAAGTTTTCTGCATGCAAAACAGGAAAAAATATGTACCCACCAGCAGGACCTGATTAACGCAAGGACATGTGGGGCATGTGCTCCGGACCCTAAGTAGCACAGGCCCTAAAACTGGCGAAAAAATTGGTATCATAAAATGCAAAATTCTGTCACTTTAGTCCCATATACAGGTATATATATATCTTTGCTGATTGCTGCACAGTGTGAGGGAGGGGGGCACGAAAGTATGTGTGTCCCGGGCCTCACATAAAGTTATTCAGTCCCTGCCCACCAGATACAATCTTTAACCACTGATGCGGATTTTATTTTGTTACAAAATAACAATCATCGGTAAGAATAAGAGGCAAGTATATAAAGTTCATGGAGGTAAGTACCGCCATGTAAGTAAAGATGCTAATAGTGTATTTATTTATTTCATTTTATTTATTTATTTATTTATTACTTATTTATTTATTTTGAAGTTTAGACTGATTACTAAATACATAGTTTACATGGAATTTCTATATTAATTATTAAAATACTCACCTAAAATAGTAGTCGAATTTCGACCCCTACATGATACTTTTTTTTTTTTTTTTTTTTTTTTATTAAAAGATACGTCATCGAACTTTTTTTACTTCAATGTAAAGAAAATTAAATAACAGAACTTTAAAAAAAAAATCACTTCACTTAAATTACGAATCACAGAATAACTTAATTTCTATAATCATATCTATTTGACATTAAAACAAACTTGAGCTAGAAAACATTTAAAATATTTTTTTTCTTTATATGAGCATCAGAAAAGGGAATTTTTAATATTTGACAACGACTGTCGCTGATAGCAGAAATTAATATAGTTTTTCCCCCTTCGTCATATTCCCGCTTCACTTCCGTAAGAATTTCCCCACCGGTGATACATTGGTCTTGTGTTACAATGTATTTGGATTAATACTTTTCTTTTAAGTTTCTTATTCTTTCTCATTTTCTTCTTCTGTCTAACACAGATGTCCTACTGAAAAAAAAAAAAAAAAAAAAAAAAAGAGGGGGGGGGGGGGCAAAAAAGGGAAAAAACAAAAGTTACCTGGTGAAAGTAATGTTTTTCTTTTATATTAGTTTGACGAACAGTTATAAATAAAAAAGGATTTTTCATTATTATTATTAACATTATTATACCCTGAAGGGAAAGGTAATTCCAGTGGATGGCAACTTTTGCTCTTTGTTTCTTTTAGTTTCATAGTCTTTAAATAGTTATTTAATGTTTCATAATATTTTTCTATTGTTAACTGTTTGCTTCTTTTTTCTGACAAATGGCACAATTTTATGAAAAGTGCTATTACTGTCATTGCAGTTCTGCTACCCAAGGCAATATTTACTGTTATTAAATGTTATCACACAAATGCCCTTAAAAAAAAAAAAAAAAAAAAAAAAAAAAAAAAATTCTGAGACATACCACACAATACTGTTGTGCATATTTGGCACACATAAGACAAACTGTGAATATACATCACAGATTGTTATGTAAAGTAATTAATGTTTAGTACATATTTCTAAAAAAAAGAAAGAAAGAAAAAAGACGGTCCCCGTGAATTTTAATAATATATTTTTTCAGGAATGAAATATTTTGTTTTTCAGTAAAGTCCGTATGGACAAATCTAAGTATTATGGATATTACAAAAATTAAAACTTCACTGGTGGACAAAATTAAAGCAGCAGCATGTTTTCTCGTTTTCTTCTTTTGCACATAATTTTTAAACAAATAAACATATGAACTAAAAATTTAGATGGCCTGTTCGTTATCATATTATTAACCGAATTTTATGTAACTTTAGCATAAGAATAATTTTTAAGCTAATAAATATTAATTTTTCTCTCAAAAGTAAGCTTTGGAAAAAATTAAAAATTTCTGTAATTTTTGGAAAGAACACTTAATGAAAAATGGCCATACGGATGCTTTACAGATAGGTGAATAATGCAAAATTATGCCAAATTTTGCTCTGTAGTGACTTGTTAAGGAAAGCTTAAATTTCGAAGAATTTACAAAGTTCTCAAAGGTGGTTTTTAAATTCAATGTGTTTCTAACCAATAAATGATATATTAAAACTAATTCAATTTGTGTAACTCATTTTTAAGATAATTGCTACAACGATTAACAATCTAATAAAAGAAACAACCTTTAGCCGCATACCACACCAATTGTGTGATTTTTTAAACTTCTCCTACCTCAAAATTTCTAAAAAGGCCAAAATGATTAACTTACAGAAGAACGCTAATTTGTGATGTTTGAATTCCTTTTACCTAAAAATGTCTATAAACGTCTTAAAAAAAAAGTGGTCGAATTTTTTACGTACCAAAGTTCCCGGTACTTACAGGTCCACCAGCGGCTGAGTGGTTTTGCGCTCAAAGCCGGTAGATGAGAAGTATTTCAGGTTGCGATTATCGACATAGTCGTTCGCAGTTTTCCGTGAATTTCTCCGAAACTCGCGTACATACGGGCTAGGACCCCTTAGAAAGACCTCAACGAAAGACATTCCACCTATTGACCTAAGACCCTAGCGTAGTCAGTCGACCTTAAATCCTACAACCAACTAACCACCCAACACGGTACTTACAATTTGGTGGGAAACTAAAATTAGATGGTTTTGGTGTACTCATTTAATTCTCCACCATATAGTATTTATTCTCATGAGTTTATACTGTGGATCATATTATGTTCAAGGTAAGAATAATGAGCTCGTCTGATGAACAAGCCCATTCGAAGACTGTTTCTAATTTTCAGAATAGAATATTAAAATTCAGTAGGTTTTCGACCAGTCTCATAAATCAATTTCAAAATTGATTCGATCATTTAATTTACTATCTTTTATTCTTAAGATATACACAGACTAACAAACGTCACATTAATTTTGTGATTTTTTACTCTTCATACCTGAGAACGTTTAAAACGTCAAAGTAACGGGCAAACTCACTAACCTAAAACATGAAACTGCATGAATTTTGTAGACCAGAAGGCGATTTTCAGTATTTTAACACATTGCATCATTTGCGCAGATTATTGCGTCATCTCATGTGCTGATTGCATCAGACGCATTCTACTGCTATAAATAAAGGTGCCCGGCACGTTTATCGTCAGTTGTTTATTGGATTTTGTCGTAGACAGTGCTGTTGTGTAATTATTGTAATGGGTAAAAAACCTTCACTTACTGTTACAAAAAGGTCAGAAATATTGACCCTGCATAAAATTAGATTTTCTGAACGTCAAATACGTTCGAGGGTAAATCTGAGCAAGACACCTGTGCATCAAGCTATTAGTAAATTTAAAATTTCGGGAAAACTTGTGGACCTTAAGAGAAGCGGTCGCCCTAGAAAAATGAGCGCACGCGATGATCATATGGTAAGAAGGATGATCGTACGAGATCCAAGAACCTCCTGCAATACGATTAAACATTGTCTCGCTGCAAAAGGCACCAACGTCAATTTGAGTACTATTTCAAGACGTTTGGCCAAATATTTTGGTTTATAATTCCATAAACCTGCAAGGAAACCTCAACTTACTCCAAGTATGGAAATGAAACAACTCGTAAGGTCCACAAACTTTCCAGAAATTTTAAATTTACTAATAGCTTGATGCACAGCTGTCTTACTCACATTTACCCTAGAACTCATTTGACGTTCAGAAAATCCTATTTTATGAAGGGTGAATGTTTCTGACCTTTTTGTAACAGTAAGTGAAGGTTTTTCGCCCATTACGATAATTACACAACAGCACTGTATACGATAAAATCCAATAAACAACTGGTAATAAACGTGTCGGGCATCTTTATTTATAGCAGTAGAATGCATCTGATGCAATCAGCACATGAGATGACGTAATCTGCGCAAATGATGCAATGTGTTAAAATACTGAAAATCGGCTTCTGGTCTTAAACTTTTGCAAATGACTGTAAATAAATAAATAAATAATAATTCGAAATTTTTTATGACTACTGTGACTTCCCATGTTTATAGTATGATGGAGAAATAAAAATGGACATATTAATATTTCAGATAAATGGAAAAATTAGCAGGTTTAGTTTTTGCCGATGTCTTTACTTCATTAAAAAAAAAAAAAAAAAAAACATTCATAGTAAATAAAACGAAATTTATATTTTCTTTTTAAAATCCGTAGAAGCTTCTAACGCTGAAATTCGCGTACACAAAGCTTATAAGTTAAAAATTTAGTTTTTTATAGTCTTATATTTAATCTAGTCCCATCTGCTTTTATCAACTGCTATGATAAATAAAAATTGCATTGATAGAAAAAATAGCTTTTTACTTTTTCTTGGAAAGCACATAAATCAATGATAACTCTCCCAGTTTTGTTCCACTTTTCTTTATAAAACAGAATTTGAAAAACTCTTGCAAGTTTTATTCTTTTAAATCTTTTAGAATTTCGTATTTATACATTTATCTTAAATTTGTCTTAATATCTCAGTTTTATTAATCTTTTTTTTGTATCTAGTACGATATTAAACTGAGAGAATGATATTAAAGTATTTTCTATGATAAATCTTTTATTTCAAAATATTTAAACCGGAATTTTTATTTGAGACATTTTTTGATAAAATAGCGCTATCGTTGGATTTT
Organism: Salticus scenicus; assembly: GCA_963930645.1. Classification (NCBI taxonomy): domain Eukaryota; kingdom Metazoa; phylum Arthropoda; class Arachnida; order Araneae; family Salticidae; genus Salticus; species Salticus scenicus. The sequence goes on along the minus strand of OZ005659.1, from coordinate 222,456,297 downwards.
ATATAAAACTATTTTTCTTTTTATCACGAAATCTGTATCTATCAAATTAAACTAGATAATTTTAAATGTTTTTCTTTGTATATAAATATCAGAAATTCGAAATCTTTTTATCTTTTACTTTTTTTTTTTTTTTTTTTTTTTTTTACTGCATTCACCTGATTCAAACTTTTATTATAAAATAAAGAACCGTACGATGAAAAACATCATATTAGTTCGCTTTATAATGAAATATAATTTATCTTTCATGCGTTTTCTTTTAAATATGAGCTCAAAAATATTATAAAAATATTTTACTTTTATAATATTTTTGATGTCTCTCATTAAAATTCTTGTATTTTAGAGAAATTAAACATCACTTCAGATTGTCTGATTAGCTAGTTTCTAACCTCAAACATACTAAAATTTATTTTTTTGTGTTAGATATAAGAAATTATACTGACATGTTTTTATTTCCATTACCCTACTACCGTAGGTAATGGAAGTATCGTATTTGGTCCAAAAATTCGATATCGAGACTTCACCTGATTTACACGTTTTAAGGTCCCCTGAGTCCAAAAAAGTGGTTTTTGGCAATTGGTCAGTGTGTGTGTGTATGTGTATATGTTTATGTATGTGTGGAACCTTCTGGCTATCATATCTCCGAAACTAATAAAGATAGAACAACAAAACTTTAGAATTAAAACAGGTCAGATGTACTGATAAAGTTTTCAAATTTTGGTGAAATTTGAAAAACCGGAAGTAGGACATCGGAGACTGGAAGTGGGACCGTAAATCCGTATCTCAAAACAGCTGTAACGATTTTCTTCAAATTTTCTATATAAACACTCTATTAGATGTCCTTTCGAATGATATAGTTGGTTAGTTCAGGAAAAATGATGGGCGTCCTGTATAAATAGCTCAATTTCAGGTCTTGCAAGCGCGTTCCTTTAAAAACGGCTATACGGAATTTTTTTCAAACTCGCCCTATTAACTCACTTTTAAATATCATTTTATATGTAATTATTGTTTTCCGGCCAATAATTGATTTTTTGTAAAAGTTGGTACCTCAAAAACGGCTCTAACGATTTTCTCTTTAAGACACTTTTATGTTATCTGATCACATTATCTCTCAAAAATGCATATAATACGTGTAATAGTGTGTAATGGAAGTCCTGTGGTTGTTTCACACCAGATTTTTTATAGAAAAAAAATGCCGCAGTGTAACAAATGCATATTTTATGCAGTTTACTTTATTTTATTTTATTTTCCGGAAATTCTTATGTACTCCCTCTTACCCGAACGGTATGTAGGTAGGTAAGTTTTGTTGTGAATGTCACGCTAGAAAAAAAGGGAAAATAAATTAGAAATATCAGTCGCATCGTTACAAATAAGGTACCAAAGAAAAGGGCGATTTTTCTCAATCCAACGAATTAAACAGCTTATCGATCGGACAAGTAGATTTTTTAAAATTAACTAAAGTTTTAAAATTAGGTGGCAACAGCAGAAAGTTGTATTCAAACCGTTTGGAGAGAAAAGAAAACATCTGCTACTCATTAAGTAGCATGTTTTTGAAGTGGGATTAAAAATTTCAGTATTAAAATTTTTTCAAATTTTCTCTCACGAACACAAAAATTAGTATACAGCCTGTGCAACACAAGACCAGCTTGTAGTTCAAATTTCATCAATTCTGGTTAATAAACAAAAAAATTAGTTTTTTTTTTTTTTTTTTTTTTTTTTCAAATTAAATTTTATTCTAACTTTGAAAAGATTTATTTGATACGATATATTAAGAATTTGGGTTTTAAAAGTTTGTTTTAAGTAGCTTATTTTAAAAGAAAAAGATAAATCTATACTAATAAATTTATAGTGAATTCATCTCCTGTAAATTTTACTATCTACATTTCTTCATACATATTCAACATTTGCGCAAATTATAATTATTTTTATAGGGGCCATAATTATTATTTCTTTTTTCCTTCCATTTTAAGTTGATTTTTTTAAATTATTATTTAATGATACATTTAAGAATTTTAGAATGGGTGAAATTTTTTAAAACATGATTGCAAAATAATGCCTAAAATACTTGTATGTAGAATTCACGCTAGCATAGCGACATAGCGACAGCCGTCACAATTATCAACAAATGTCATAAATATTAAGATATGGGCGACAATTTTGCCGCTTAAAATCTTTTTATAAACAATTTTGTTTATTTATTTATATGAAAAATGGAAACAAATATATTTTGATGCTTGATAAATGTTGATCAAAAATTCTGTCAGAAATCAAAATCAATTTATTAAAAAAAAAAAAAAAAAAAAACTGCTATGATAATAACAGTTCTTACAGCAGGCTGATCATATTATTAGATTTTTTTTTAAATTATTATTAAGTTGATTAATTGATAAGTTAATAAGTTTAATAGTTTTTTTCTTTTTTTGACGTTTTTTTGATCTTCTAAAATAAATAAATAAATAAAAAATAGATGAAATGACCTGAAACTTCACGCATCCAAAGAACATTTAAAATGTCACAGTTTTCACTATCGATTTAGTCCAAAATGCAGTTGGACGACCAACCATAATTGAAGAAGAGCAGAAATACTTTGAGTCACCCTGTATTATAAAAAGCTACAAATGACTTGTAACTTTAATACTTTATTGCGCATACTGTGTATGTTTGTATGTTTATTGCGAAATTATTTAGGCGGATACTTTTTTTTTTTTTTAATTAAAAAATTGAAAATTTTTCTGACAAGTTTTTTGCTTATAACTAGAACGAATTTAAATAAAATTTTACAAAGCTTTCAGACAAATTGACAAAACATTGGCGAAGCATTATTCTGAAACATAAAATTCACACGTTGAGATTCGTTGAAATTTGAGCATTTTTAGTAAATATTATTTTACTGCGCATGCACGAAAGATGGGTAAGTTTTTATTGCATAGATTAAAAGCTAAATATATTAAGCAACTTGTATCATAAGCTCATTTGAATAGAGTAATATATTGTTGGCAAATTGTTGGCAAAAAAACGAGCTAGATTTTACATATTTTCCAGAGTTGAAATTTCAAAAGAGGTTTCTCTCATGATGTGTATTTAGTTTGAAGATCCAATTATTTCAAACGCAGAACTTTCGCAACGTGATTGAAATAATTGGATCTTTAAATTAAATACGCAGCATATGAAAAACTCCTTATGAAATTTCAATTTTGGAAAACATCTAAAATCTAGCTCGTTTTTTTTGCCGACACTTTGCTTAATTTTTTACTTTATCCAAATGAACTTTTTATAAAAGTTGCTCAATATATCTAGTTTTCAACCTATGCAATAAAATTTTTTTTATCTTTCGCGCATGCGCAGGAAATAATATTTACTAAAAATGCTCAAATCTCAACGAATATTACACTTGTAAATTTTAGATTTCAGAGTAATGTTTATCTAATGTTTTGTTGATTTTTCAGCAAGTTTTGTAGAATTTTATATAAATCCGTTCTCGTTATAAACAAAAAACTTGACAAGAAAAAAAAAAAAAAAAAAAAAAAAAAGAATTTTTGAAAAATAAAAATTATATCTGCCTAAATAATTCTGCAATACCCGCACCAAAACATACGAATATTGTTCATAATATGCGCAACAATGCTTTAAAGTTACAAATCAGTTCTAGCCTTTTGTGATACAGGGTGATCCAAAATATTTTCACTCTTTTTCAATTTGTGGTTTGTCCCCTAATTACACACTGGACTAAATCAATAGTGGAAAATATGTGTTTTGAAATGTTCTTTGCATGTATGAAGTTTCATGCCATTTCGTCCGGTATTTTTTTTTTTAGACAGTAATCGAAAATAGTGTCAAAATTATTAAAAAAAAGAAAAGAAAAGAAAAGAAAAGAACTAATAATTTGATTACCCGTTGTATAGTTTGGTTGTTAACACAGCTAATAGCGGGATAGTCGACTTCAAGATTTTACTAATATCGACTATTGAGCTAATAAAAAAATAGCTTAATATTCAATATACCCTAAATAATACATTTTATATATATATATATATATATTTTTTTTTCAATTCCAGTTTTTTAGTGTAATTTACTGCAAATTGTTTAAAACTCGTCTTTCATAGTTTGTATGTTTATATTAATTTGTAAAATAATATTTACAAAAATTACATACATGAAAATACAATTTAAATACAATAAATCTACAATGCATTTAAATACAATTTAAATACATTAATCTTCAATACATTTAAATACAATAATAACATATTTTTCACACCAGTTTAGTGAAATTGCAGACTTGTAAGAAAAGTTTCGAACTTTGATATACGGACAATATCCTATTATACGTTTAATTATCTGCAACAGATTCAACTGGATTCAATATTTTTCACGAAATATTTCCTTTTATTTCATATCCTACAGATACAGAAGCAGCTAATACTAATTATCACTAATCCCGCTCTCTCTATCTCTGTTATTTCTCTCGTAGTATTTTACATTTTCATTTTCGAACTTTGCACCTAATGAATCGTTTTTCAATAAACGAAATTGATTTACAAATTAAATCATTGATACATTTGGAAAATGTTAGTATAATAAATGAATATATCAAAAACTTGAGGAATTTTCTATCATCGAGGACTGGTTAATACTTTTCCTCATGAATCTAAAAATATTTGTCTGAATCTGCCTTCTCTTTGTCGACTGCTCTTTAAAGTATATATTGAATAGGCAGATCAATATTGTATTAAAGTGACCACTACCATTTTTTTTTATCCCCTTTTTTTCAGCATATATGTACAGGGTGTCCTAAAAGTTCCAGTACTCCAACTTAAAGAACTCATTGTGTCCATGATTTTTTTTAATATTAAATTTTATCGACTGCTTATTATTGCATCAGTTCTTTATTTTTTATCGTTTGTTTCTTTTCTCGCTCAAGTTGTGTGAGAATAAAGTTTTATGTTATTTTGTTCTTCATAGTGAAATGTTTTTATCACGCATTCAGAGAATTACGCTGTTTGAAGCTTATTTTGAATGTAAATCGTATGAAAGATGCAAAGATGTTTGGCGATATAAATATCCAGATGATGCAATACCGAGTAAAAATATGCTATATCAGTTCATTCGACAATTTCATAATACAGGTTTTGTGCAGGTGGGTACAAGTTTCTCTACAAAAAGTCACTCCCAGCATGTTAAAACGCGTTTCTAAACACATGCGCACAGGGCCCGATTAAGCTTTGAAGCTAGGGGAAGCTCAGTATCATTTCTGGGCCCCCCTTTCAGTTCGGATTTTTTTTTTTTTTTCATTCATATACCTGGGTGGTTTCTACACACAACATTAAAATCGTATAACTTATTAATTAAGAGCATTCAGATTTTTTAGGCTAAATAACAGATTTTTCCCAAAATAGTGAGTATTTTACCTTGCTTTAGGCGACCTTTCTCAGAAAAAATTCAATCTGAGGGTGAAAATATTAAACAGAAATTCCAAGAACCTGTTTTTAGTCATTTTAGGGCCCCCTCTTAAATTTTAGAGGGGAAGCTTGTGGTTCCTGAGCCTTTTGGGTAATCAGGCCCTGCATGCGCATACGAGTTCAGCGTTGCCTCCTAGAAAAAGGTGGACATTTTGAACATTTATTATAAATGCAAGTTCTGTATTTTTTTCCTCCGTTATTTTAAATGTGCCTTTTATCATTAGCATAAAAATAATCGTTTTAAGGTTTGTTGTTTTGTAAATAAAAAATGCATCAGCGTCAGTACTGGAACTTTTAGGACACTCTGTATTTCATGTATATATATATATGGTCACCTAGTATAATGTATGGGTCCAGTCCTGTGTTTTTGTCTATAAATATGGTATTAAATTATTTTTAAAGTTCATATATACATGAAAATAATCTAGTGTGGGAAAAAATAATCTATTTGTGGAAAATGGCGGCTGTTGATAGATACTAATACGGCTGAAAATTTCTGGTTCCTAATTACACAGCGCTGCAAATATATATATATATTACAGGGCTCGAAATTTCCGCTCGCCAGCTCGCCATTGTCGAGTGGAAATTTTATTGTAGCGAGTAAAAATTGATTTAGTTATAGATAGAAATCTTACACGATACGGTGACAGAAAACAATTAGATTATCTGTAAAACTTGTTAAACATATGCACTATATAGCATATTCTTTTAATTAACTCTGGAAGGTGTTAAACTTGAAAAATTTCACGAAAATTTAATATTCTACTAATGCAGCTCATACTAATTATCACTAATAACACTCTTTCTCTCTTATTTCGTTTCCCGTATTTTACCATTCACATTTTCGACTTTCGCACTTAATGAAACGTTTTCCAATAAGAGAAATAAAATTTCAATCAAGTCGTTCATATAGATTTGAGAATGAACAGTCTAATAAATGAATACATCAAAAACTTGATGGATTTTCTATCATCACGGGCTAACTTATTCTTTTTCTCTGTGAATCCAAAAGGAATATATATATCTGAATTTGCCTTTCCTTTGTCGATTGTCCTTTCAAGAATGTAATGAATAGCAAGATCAATATTTTATTAAAGCGATCTCAATTACCTTCGCAATTTTACCTCTTTTTTTTTAGAGTATGCTTTTTATTTCGTTTTGCGCTTTTCAATTTAATTTATCTGATTTGGATAAATTTTAACAAATGAATCCGATGATTTTTTTTGTGTTTATTTATTATATTAAAATGTATTTGATACTTCATATTATGTTTTATGCTTTGCAAATATACGAGTATAACAAATGGAATTAAAATGTTACAGGATTATTTTACTTCATAAATAGATTTTAATGATTTTAATGTCATTGTATTGAAAGGAAAATAAATTTTAATTGTGTTGTTTCATTTTTTCTAAACTTCTTTTATCTCCATTTTACACAAAAATTGATTAGAGTTTTAAAATTTTTATGCATTTTCAATTTTTAATTGTAATGTTGTTTAAATTCATTTAAATTCAACAATAAAACTTTATTCTTTCTATATTAATTTCCTTTCCCTAACAGCACATCTTCTCCACACGACATCCATATCCTATGGATAAAAAAGATATCCTAAGGAGATCTGCAGGATATGCTATGGACAAGTGTGCTGCTAGGGTTAGTACTCAACCCGTTATAGGCTTGTAGCTTTAACATATTTTTACTTTCCGAACACTATAGTGAGGAAAGTATTGTAATCATGTCAAAAATCCGAATTTGAGATTTTGATGTTTCTATACGTTTCGAGGTTCCCTGAGTCCATTTTCACTATTTTTACGATGATGTATGTATGTGTGTGTGTGTGTGTATGTGTGTGTGTGTATGTGTGTGAGTGAACACGCTAGCATCTAAACGCTTTGATTGAATGAGCTGTAAGTTGGTACCCATGTTGCAAGTCACCGTAGCACGAACCCTATTGATTTTAATGACTCTAGCACTTATAGTTTTTTTACAGGGACACAAAGCAAAATTCTTTATCATTATGGCCTATGGGACCAAAATCTTAAAAGTGCGATAGCATCTAAACGCCTTATTCAATTGAGCAAAAAATGTATACACATATTATAGGTCACAGTTACTCAATTTGTATAGAGTTTGGAGAATCTGGCACTTACAGTTTTTCTACAGGGACACAAAGAAAAATTCTTTATCATTATGGCCTATGGGGCCAAATTTTTAAAAGTGTGATAGCGTCTTAACGCCTTATTAATCTGAGCAAAAAATTTGTACACATGTTATAGGTCACAGTTGCACCAACGGTATAGGTTTGGGTTAATTTAGCACTTACAGTTTTTTTACAGTGACACAAAGAAAAATTCTCTAGCATTATGGCCTATGGGCTCAAAGTTCAGTAGCGTTAAATAAAACATCGTGTAATATATGTAGAAAAATACGCAAACACTCTATTATGGTTTTCTCTCTTGTGTTTGTTTAACAACTCCTCTTTCTTTACTTTATCTACAAAACTGTTAATTACTCAATGTTCGGAAAGTCGAGTGGAGTCACTCAAGATTTTTTTTATGTACTAAGATCAGTGAATTCAAAAGGGGTTTTTCACACAAAAAGAACTTTTGCAACGTGGTTGAAATAATTGAATCTTTAAGTTAAGTATGCGGCATGGGAAAAACCCCTTATGAAATTTCAACTCTGGAAAATAGCTCGTTGTTTTGCCGGCAATTTGCTTAATTTTTACGCTACTCAAATGAACTTTTGATAAAAGTTACTAACTATATCTAGCTTTCAACCTAGGTAATGAAAATTTTTCTATCTTTCACGCATGCCCAGTAAAAAAATATTTACTAATATAAAATATAATCGCCCCTATCTCAGCGAATATTACACGTGAGAAATTTATGTTTCAGAATAATGTTTTCCAATGTTTTATCAATTTTTCTGCAAGTTTTGTAATATTTTATGGAAATCTATTCTAGTTATAAACAAAAAAATCTTTTCAAAAGAATTAATAATTTTTGAAAAAAAGTTATATCTACCTAAATAATTATGCATCCACAACAAAACATCTAAATATTACGCATAATATGTGCAACAATGTGTTAAAGTTACAAGTCACTTATAGATTTTTATGATACAGGGTGAGCCTAAGTATTTGCGATTTCTTCAATTTGTGGTTCGTTTCTTAATTGCACTCTGACCGAAATCGATAGTGGAAATTGTGAGTTTTTAAATTTTTTTGCATATCTGAAGTTCCTGGTCATTTTATTTTTATTAACTTCGATTCTTGTTTGTTTGTTTGTCCAGAACCAATCTTACAATAGGTTTTCAACTAACTTTCCCGTTAGCTAGACATTTGAAACTTTCCGAACAGCTCAGAACCCGATGACAACACAAGCCCGATTTTCGGATTTTTGTTTAGTTTTAATTAATTAAAATATGAAAATAATAACCTTTTAACAGCTTTTCAAATAGCCATTAAAATATTAGCTATAATTTAATTACAACCAAAAAAAAAAAAAAAATTACATGTTCATTTCCTTTCGACATAAAAATAAATACATTTAATTAAACGTGAACGTTAAAAAATTGTAAAAAGTTAAATTATGCATTTCACAAAAATGGACGTCGTTATCACTTTAAAAATTCTATACGCATTGATAAAGTGCTAATGTAGTTCTTTTGCTATGATTCAACAGGAAATTTAAAAACATGGTCTAGTATTTTTTAGAAAATCGAAAAAATGTAAAAACTAGATGACATAGGTGGACGCTGCGCAGTTCCCCATCACACATTTGTTTCCACAAATTTTAATTATTGTTAAAAACTATTAAAGCAAAACTGATATATCGCATCCTGGCAAGAAAAATGACGCAACTTTTTTTTTTTTTTTTTTTCGTATAAATATTCCATTTAATGCACGTTTAAGTGGAATTTTGCCTTATTCTACCATGTTAAGAAAATCGTAAATTTCGAATAACGTACGAAGTTTTTAAAATAGAATGTTTTAAATCAATAGGGTTCTTTCCAACATCTTAAATTATATTTTAAAAATAGTCTGACATCTTGACGATGAAAATATCCCTCAAAACCGACGTTTATGCGAAATTTTGCCGTATTCTGCCATGTTAAGAAATTCGTAAATTTCCAGTAACTTGCGAAATTTTCAAAGTAGCATGTTTATAGTTAATGATGTTCATCTTGGCATCAAAACGGATTTTTAAAAGCTGTTCTTACATCTTTACGATAAAAATATTTGTATTCATGCACGTTTAAGTGAAATTTTGCCCTATTCGCATTTGTTAAGAAAATCGAAAATTTCGAATCACTTCTGAAGTTTTTAATCAGAATGTTAAAAATGAATAGGGTTCTTTCCAGTGTCATAAATAATTTTTTAAAACTAGTTCGACCTCTCTGCGATCATTTCTTCGTGAAATATCGTGTACAAAGGCTAACATATACTAACGGACTAACAAACTAACAGACACCCTGCAGATGGATACCATACCCATTTTAATATTAGGATTCTTCACGCCTGAAAACGAGTAAAACTGTTAAAAAACTGAGGTCGAAAATTTTCACGATTACTTAAGTTCCCCATACCTACAGTATGATGGGGAACTAATAAAATAATTTTTAATAATTTAATCACCCACTGTATTAGTTTAACTTAAATATGCCGCGCAATTCCGAAGAATTTAGGCTGATGAATATGATGATTTAACGCAAATTAATGTTACTGTCAAAAGATTTTATTAGAAAAAGTAATATTTTCTGTTTGGAATGTGATATAATACATGTTCTACTACTGAGAAAGTAAAACACTTAAGCCAATTTCACGTTCGGGCAAGAAACACCACAGATAAAACGAGGTGAATTATATGGATCACAGTTAGCATATACAGTACGCAGACATAAAGAACTGAATAATTTGACGGCTTAAAGATATGCAAATGAGATGCTGTGATCTTGTATTGCATATTTTTATACTGACCAAACGTCCCCATTTTCTGAGGACAAATGGAGACAAATGGAGACGCCCTGTTTTGTGAAGGCATTTTTCTAAGTTTTAAAAAATTGTAGAAACTAAATTATAAATGAATAATACTTTATTTTTAGTCCTCGTTTTTTAGGAATTAAAAAATACATCCATAATTTGATAATTGTAGCAATTTTTAATGATTCTCTATTATAAAGGTACTTTGATAGCCTAATATATTATGCGTCAGCCATATATTTTTAAACATAATAAGGACAAGCTTTATTTTGTTCACTTGTGGCAAACGTGCTTGAAATGTAAACAAAAAACTAATTAAAGGTTATCCAAAATAGTCTTTGCTTAAGGGGTCTAGTGAATTTTAACCTTAAAAAAAGCTTTATATACATATATATATATATACAGTCGGTATCAAAAGTATCCGAACACTAGCAAAAAATCCTATATAAAAAAAGTAGAGTTAATACTGTTTTGTTAAATAAATCCTTGTCGAATATTGTTCTTAGTCAGTGTAAGAACATGATTCGACAAGGATTTATTTAACAAAACAGTATTAACTCTACATTTTTTATATGGGAATTTTTGCTAGTGTTCGAATACTTTTGTTACCGACTGTATCTTAAAATAGGACCAATTCTAAATATTATGGTTCTTCACTTATGATTCCACTTAATTTGGTACAAAAGTTAAGAGCGAAATTGTAAATAAAATCAAGATAGAATTTATTGCACATCTAAATTTTAACATTTGTTTATTTATTATTATTATTATTTTATTATCTACAAGATATCTTACCGTGAAGTTAATCTGTTGGCATTTTTATTATCTTAAATCATTTGTACAAACTTATTTCATGAAATTAATTAATGATTTTGAGATATTTCAAATTATTCTAGTTTTAATATTATGTAAAACTTAAAAATTTTTATTGCTTCAAAAAATTCAAACAGCTTTTGTAAAATATATTTAATTAAATGAAGTTAATTTTACAAAATTCTATTGAACGAAATGCCTCTCTAGCCCTCTAATATCGTTCGACGTCATGATGACAGTTTTCTCACTTGTAGGAGTCTTAATTTAACCCACAAACTGTTGGAATATAGCCAAACATAGAACAGATTTTTCCCACAAACATTGAAAGTCCAGCCTCGTGTTCTAGTCGTCCATTCATTTTGTAGACTTACTTTGTGCAAAGCTTAAAGGAAACAGATTATTATTATTATTATTATTATTTTATCTTTTGGATAGCGGTGATAAAGCACTTTTGAGAAATTAAGCGTTAAAGTTTGGAAATGTTTGTTCGGTGTTGATATTAGCTAAAATTTTGCTCGTAGCTTTTGAACCAAAGCACATTAACCCCTTAACGCGCGCTGTCTTCGCTGCGAGGACGCAAAATTTAAGATCCAGCTGCAAAAATTTATCCCGGAAATTTTTTAGCAAAAATTCACGTTTATAACATATCAGAAAAGGCGTGTTTTTTAGACCTTAAAATTTAAAATTTCTTTTACTTTAATTTAATTCATGAATTCCGGTGGCAGTATAATTTAAATATTTCAAATTGTCTTGCGCCGCAAAGGGTTAAACATATCATGTTCAAAAGACAACATTTTTGTTTTTTTTAGCATATGAATAATAAATGTCAATTTCATTAAGATTTATGCAGTACAAAGTTTTTAAATATGGTTTATAAAAATGTCTCTCATAAAACGCAATATATATATATATATATATATATTAACTTTCTTCTATATGTGTATATAGAGAAAGTAATGGATTCGTGAATCCACTGTGATCCCATTTTTAAATAAAATTTTAACATGGCAGCATAGGACAAAATTTCGTATAAATGTACCTAATAAGAATTATTTTTAATGTGTGATTTTAAAATTAGTATGAATTATTGATAATAGTAGTAGTAGACAAGAGAAAAGAGTTTGTGAATGTGGAAGGATACCCCCTCTCGGGGTGTGTGTAAATTTTCAGTATGGTTATCTTTCGAAAGATCTCGTCAATTGCTTTAAAACGAATGGTTGAACCATAGATCTGTAATAATTTAAAACAAAGTTATCGATTTTTTTTTTCCTTTTTTAACTAAAAAAGACTTTCTAATTGACTTTCTTTCGGCATTTAGTGATATAATTGTGATATAATAGATATATAGTGATATAATAGATAGATATATAATGATATAATAGATAGATGGTGATATAATAGATAAAAATCGTCAGCATTTATAATGGAAAATAATTTAATAATTTAATAAATAATTTGTATTACATGAATTTTGTGTACAATTGTACAGAAGAAAATCTTGTCGAGGCCACATCATACTAGTTTTCTTTCTTTCTTTTCTTTTCTTTCTTTCCACTTTTTATTATTATTATTATTATTATTATTATTATTATTATTATTATTTGTGCTGCTGTACACGAAACTGTTGTATTATTTATAACATTTTAAATAAGAAACAGGCTATAGTAAACTTTAATAACATATACCAATTTGAAGAAATTCTATAATAACATTTCCAGATGGTAGAGTGAAGAGAGAAACAAAAATACACAAATTGACTAATTCAAATTATAACCACTCATAAATCTTTTTAAATAGTGTTAAAATGTATAATGAAAATAAAAATACAATTACGGAAGCTTCCAATTAGAGCTTTTAATGCATCTGAGTATTTTTATGTGGCCCTGTAAATCTTAATACTAATCATATTATATTTTACAAAAATATTTTTTGTACATATTAATAAATGTTAATATCATTACGATTTGGGCAAAATAGGGCTATTAATTATACTGCGCTGAAAAAAAAAAAAAAAAAAATCGAGCTCTGATACTATTTTTACTGATTCTTATGTAAAATGATCTCCTGGATACGAACATGACTCCTATTTTGCCCAGTCACCCACCGTTTTCTAGGGAAACCACCCCACTCTCTCAATTTTTATCACTGTTCGGTAATTTTATGACTAGGAATTTGATTTGGAGAATGAAAACGAATTAATTTTATACCTAAAAACAAAAAAATATAATGTTTAATAAATAACATTAATAGATTAAAAAGATATAAGAAATGTAATGCATAATTTCAGTGTCAAATCCCCCCTAAATTTTCCCCTTGCCGCATATGTTCATGTTTTAGAATTTTCCAACTCTGTAGCCCCCTCAGAATATATTTAACAGTTAAAATAATCCTCCCCCTGAAAATCAAATTTATAGCCATAAAATCACCGAAAAGTGATAAAAATAGGGGATGTTGGCCTAAAAAACGGTGGGTTATAGGGCAAAATGGGCATCATCTTCTAAAAAAAAATGGTGTTGGGGCAATTTTCCTGCCGAGTAGAGTTATGGTTTATAAAAATACCTCATAGAGAACGTAATACTTTAGGAGGTCCTTGTACACAAACCAATGATGCTGTTTACTCTATTTTCAATAGGGAACATCAAATAGTAAAGTTGGGCCCTCCGTGGCTTAGTGGATATATCACCACACTGCTAATCGCCTTCGAGCGTAGGAGAGCGGGTTCGATTCCCTCGCTGTCCCTGGGTGTTTTCTCGATTTCTTCGTACTGTAATTCTGTCATGTGCTATCTGTAATTATCTGACGAAGATTTACAAGCGGACTACGAGTCAAGCATACAAATCTGATGTATATGTTATCAATAAACAAACAAACAAACGAATAGTAAAGTTGAATAATACACATAAGTTTCAAAGAATTTCATGAATATTTACGGAAGTTAGAGTGCAGACAGACAGACAAACCGAAATCACAAGCACTTTTCAGTTTTGTTAGAAAGTGTTAAAAAGCATTTTCTCATGAATTCATAACTAGTAATAAATGATATCATTTAAATAAAAATATAGCTAAAATGATTCTTTCAAAGTCTCAGCCAATGATATCCTACTTAATCAAACAATTATTTTTGTAAAAATATAAATTTATTTTACGTCCTCATCCTTTTTTTTTTTTTTTTTCAATTATGTAGTATTACGTTTCTCATTTTTCAATTAATCTACTTTATCAACATCTTTCTTTATTTATAATTCATAAAGAATTCTTTAAATAACCAGTCACACTGTCTCATCCATCACACTAGGTCGATAGCATATCCTAACACTGTAACTTCTGAAGCGTAAAATTTAAGCTTTTCTATCTTCCAATAAGTAGCTCGTCGTGTCGTAAATCAAGATAAAGCGTTTGTAGGATCAATATTATGACAACCTATTCTTTCAACTCTTGTACTTCAATAATCGCGGAGTGCAGCCCATATGTCTTGAGCTGTTTCAATGGCACCTCCTACGCAAAATAATTTAATGGAAGAGATGTTAAATTGTCACTCGATACAAAGAAGCAGTAAAAGATGTATAATCTTATTGAATTATCAGTTTCAGCTCTTGTTTTTCAAATGCACTTTTGCGAAAAGGTATGTGATAAAACAAATAAAAGAATTGTCGTAATTTACGGTTATAATGATTAATGAATTAAGTTACACTGCGGCGCGTAAGTTAAGACAATGAACAAATTCACACAGATTGCGAAAAAAAAAATAATAATGAATTTGCATAAGTGCTCTAGTGTATGTGCTGTTCATACCATACTTGCCAACATCCTAATTAATATTCCGTACTGTTCTTAGTCCCGGCCTTTTTTTCACACCAGTAAATTGTTAGACTAATATTCTCCAAATTCAATTACAATTAAATAAGAAGAAAAATGCTCTAAAAATTTACTGGTGGAAAAAGAAGGCGGGGCTAAGAACACTACGGAATATTAAATAGTATGTTGTCAAGTACACCAAACTATACAATATATTATAACAATGAAGGTGTGACTTGTTCATTTTTCAAGTGATTAAATGGTAACAGGAAATTAACATTGCCACAAAAATCTAAAAAAAAGCAATAATCGAGCCGGCCAAAGACCGCCGTGTACACTAATGGTGGATGGTGCACTAAAATCCATCCTAGCCGCAATATTGCCATCCAAATTATACCTTACGGGGGGGGGGGGGTCACTGAAGCGTAGAAGCCCTCCTCTCGGTCGAGGTTTACTTTACATTCGTTTATAAAATTAAAAGAAAAACACATAAATGTAATAAAGTAAATTTAAGAAAAATAAATTTAAGAAAATTCTTTGAAGAATCTATTGCCTTTATCATTCTTATCTACTCCGAAATTATTATTTATTTATTTATATTTTTTGTTTGTTTATTTGTTATCTCCAGTAAATGAATTTTTAAACATATCAATTTCAATGGTTTTCTTTAGAGCTTTGAATATTTATTATCTAACAGATTTTATACAAATTTTAACGGTTTTCTTTAGAGCTTTAAATATTTATTGTCTACCAGATTTTATAACAGTTAGTTATAAATAAATACAGTAAAGCATCGCTTATCCGAAGTAATATGGACCGAGGGTACCTCGGATAATCGAAAACTCGGATAACACCTGTGTCGCAAAGTTTAAAATGGATTAAAACGTGGTCAGTGAAGTATAATAATACATATATTTCATATTTAAATGTAGTCAGTTAAAAATGCGTAACAATTCATACGTATATAAATTATAAAATACAATGATATATAGTAAAATTTGACAAAGTTATCTACGCCATTTGTCAAAAGGTACGCCTTCTCAGGGGCGTGGCCTTTTTGGGACTATCTCGGTTAACCCGGAACTCAATTAATCGGGAATCGGATAACCGCGGCTCTACTATATCTTAGCTGCCAATATTTTAATTTATTCCGGAGTAATTTTAGCCCCGCCTCTATTTCGTACCACTTATTTTCTTAAAGCAATTTTTTCTTATTTCAGCGAAGTTGTGCATTGAAGAAAATTTTTCTATAAATAAAGTGGTGCGAAATAAAGGCGGGGCTAAAAGTACTCTGGAATAAATTCAAATATTGGCAGCTATGCTATATAATATTGAATATTTAAGCTAGAGTTGGTTAGATTGCTTTTATTGTCACAAAGTCGAAAAATAAGACATACTGCGCTCTAACACTTTAAAAAGCATATTTGACTAAAAAGAAAAGTTTTAAACAATTAAATAAAATCTTTTTAATAATAATTTTATGAAATAGTTTCTTCCTTTAACCCTTTGCGACGCACTGTCCGCGCTGCGAGGACGCAATTAAAAAGTTTCAACTGCAGAAACTCATCCCGGAAATTGTTTAGCAAAATTTCACTTTTATAATATAGCAGAAAAGGTCGTCAGTTTATTTTATTTTAATTTTGTTTGTGAATTCCGGTTGCAGTGTAATTTAAATTATCCTCATTATCTTGTGCCGCAAAGGGTTAAAAATATACCCCCGCCCACAACACCATATTTTGTTAAAACATAAATATGTAAATCGATAAACTTTCCATTTTCATTGTTAATTTAAAATTTATAATATTTTTTATACAAATATTTGCGCAGATTTAAAAGATAAAAAATCTCAAATAACGTTCTTATTGTATAAATATAACTAATCATTTCAAATACAAATAAACAACTTTCAACTGAATAAAAGTATACAAAAGGTTGTATTATTTCTAATATATTATTTCAAAATTTTGAAATCCAGTGCTATTTTTCTAAAGAACATTTCTTTTTTTTCTTAAAAAGAAAAAAAAATCTTTATATTCTCAAATAAATAAATACCTGAAAATCAAATAAATGTGCAAAATTTAATTTCTTTTTTCTAGACCTACTTGATGCACTTTGTGCATATAGATTTTATTTATTTATTCTTTTTTTTTTTTTTTTTTTTTTTTTTTCAAAATATTTTATTTAGTTTATTTAGTTTATTCTTTCCTTTTTGAAATCAAAAAAAGTTGCTGAATATCACAGTTTTTTTTCTTTTTTGGGAAGGTATTTGAAAGTAATTGCATTTGCATATTAGGATTGAATTAAACAAAAATAAATAAATACTTTCTAAAATATTGAAAAAGAAATTCATTCATATTTAAACATATTTCTTTTATGTTGTGAAGTAAATCAAAGGAATTAAAATAACAAAATACTACATGACTATGCACAAACATATTCGACTATGTTGACATAAAAAGTAGCCCTTAGATAAAATACACGTTGAAGATTTCAAATGAAGCAATTTTTTAATTATCTATGTTTTTATATATTATTTCTAATAAATAACTAACCTACGATAAATATTTGCTTATGTCATTTATTTATTTTTTAACTCCTTTTGAGTTTTCAAACGCGATTATTTTACTAAAAAAATTTTTTTTTTTCTGTTTTATTTACAACTCCTGAATTTAGCTTATTTGCAAAATATGGCTCAAGTGACTTGAAAAATCTTCGTATGCATTTTATCAAAAAATTTTTAAAACATGTTGAATTTTGAGTTGAGTAATTTGAACAATTTGTTGTACGTGGATTGACTTGAAAGAATCACGCCAGAGGCGCCAAGTTACTATTAACAAAGAATCACTTTCAAATATTTTATCTGTTTCCGACCCGAAATATTTTTACCTTAATATATTACATTATTCTGTTTTTGCTGGCTTGAAGAAAAACATGGACTATTACCGTCATTTATTGATTGAAAATGGTACTTTGCCCTTTCTGTGAATCAGCACGATCCAGCATTTCCCATTTTTATTACATACGACTGTTCCAGATGCAAAAATGTATGTGAATGTCTACCCGCACGATTGTGCAAGCTGGGTCGGAAAGGAATAAAGGAAAAGTAAAATTTGCCCTATTTAATCGCTGATAATTATTACAAAAGAATACAGCAAAAATGTTCAAATATTAAGCATACAGACAATCCGTAATAATTTGGCACCTCTGAAAAGACCAAAAATTTAATGTTTCGAATATATATAAAATCCCTTTTATAAGGAGTTTTAAATTGAGAAGAAAAAAATATTCTCATTTCTTTTTCTTAGCTTAATCGGCCTTTCCTAAAACATTCATATTGAATTAAATAAATTCCATTACTACCTTACACAATAAAATTAATTAATTAATTAATTAATTAATTTTAAAAAACTGTTATATTACAGTTATTTTCTAGTGACAAAATTAGTGTGCTATGGAAAACGTTGAGAGAAATTTTCTGTTAGAGAACAATACAGAAAATATTCATACGCAACGTATATTTTTAAATGGGCACACTGTAGAAGAAAAAAAATATTTCGTATTAAATTAATTAATCCAGTTAGACCATCCAGGATCCAACTGGGTCCGCCGCAAACAGACGACGATATTAACACTCAGCCACGGAATCACAACTTACTACTATGTTGCTCAGCACATCCCAGTCCTGCTTTGATACGAAATTTTCCATCTGTAAAACAGAAAAATATGTACCCACCAGAAGAAATCTGTATTGATGGTTACATATTTTATCTGGTTACATTCTTTCGATGTATTGAGATGTAATTTTACAAAAAAGTTCTGCAGTTTAATAAAACGAAAATTTTCTGTAGGAGAATATCAGAAAAGTTCCGTTTTTTAACAGAATTCTTCTACAGTGTCATGTTCTAAATCATCCTTCTTCCATTATTTTGTCCATTTTTCCGAAAGAAAATTAAAATTTTTTTTTCTTTATTTAATTACATTTTTGTAACTATGACGTCAATTTCGAAAGTTATCCCCTGAAAACTTAGGCTTTTATTATTAAGAAGATAACGCAGTAGATATAAATTAATAACTGCTTAAAAATATTTTTTTCTTACTTAAATAAATAATAAACAAATCATCTAATTTTATATATATATATATAACAATAACCACGGTTAAAGGAAATTCTCATTTCTATAAACATAAACATTTCATTATCAATATTGAATTTATAACCATATTTTCATTATATTTTAACAAAATTTTTAACTTAAATGCTCATCTAAAGAAACAGTTCCCTAATTTTTTTGAATTGAAGAACTGGAATTGATAAGTATACCAAAGAAAAATAAAATCGAAAACGACGAGTCTAACAAAAAAACCACAAATAAAGTTACAACTATAATCCAAAGAGAATTGGATTTTTTGTTTTTTTGTTTTTAATTCTGCAAGTAATTACAATTTCTTCGAAAAACTAAGATACCAATGAATAATAAAATTGTGCACTGTAATCACATACCACACAAAATTAATATAGCTCGTTTTATTCAATTATATTCAAAACAATATAATGTTAAATAATGTGCTTTATGTCGCCATATTCCATGACTTCCTGATCTTGCACACATCCTTGCTTTATTTTCCCTAAAATTTAATAACTTTCGCATAAAATATAAATCTTTGTTTACGTGAATTCCCAGCAAAAGAACGAAAATAATGACGCAGAACCATGGTTTTATATTGTATTTTTAAATTGAGGTTGTAGGTTTTTTTGTGTAATAAATTTGATTTTCAAAAAATCTTTTCAAAGGTACGTTTTTTAAAGCAAATAAGCCGAATTACGTAGAAGAATATTAGAAATTCGGAATATGAAACCAGAAACAATCTCATTAAAAAAAAGAAAGATTTATATTAATTTAAATTTTGTATTCATTTTTGCTCGGCGTTTTTCCACGTGGAAAGTCTAAACATTGTGATTTCCATTGTGAATAAGTATTATTGTTTATACAGTTTTGCTCTTCCAAATCCTCTGCATTTTTTTTTTTTTGTGGAAGTTTAAATATTGAACTAAAAAAATATGAGAAGAAAATATAAAATATATTTTTTAAATAGCTGCTGCGCTATAACAAACAATGTAATACGTTTAAACAAATTTATAATGAATTGGTTTATAAATATTTTTTATGTACAAAGCAGTGATAAATTAACGTGAATTGTTCACACTTTTATTAGAAAAATTGATTTATCAAAATGTTGTATAATTTCTTTTTTATATTGCAATCTTATAATTTTAGGTTAAAAAAAAAAAAATTACTTCCTACTAGAATATGGAGCTCATCGATATTATAATTTTCTCAATGATTTAATCTTACAAGTGTTCTAGAAATATATATTATTTGGATTGCATGTTCCCTCTCAGAACACAGCAGATCAACATTATCAGGCTTGCGCCCAAATACTGCGCCCTAAGTGTCTAGAATATCAGAGAAACCCCCCTTTTCAGACAATCCCGTAACTGAAAAGAAAATCAAATAGTGTAAGATCCAAGAAATATGGAGGCCGCCGGTAAGAAAATGTAACACTAATTAAACCTGCTAAAATTTCTAATTTATTCAGTAGCACTGTTAGTGCACGTTTTCTTTTATTTATACAACATTTTTGAAAAGTAATTTTATTTTTATTCAATCGTAACAACTATATACAAGAAAAATACTGCACAAAAAAGTTATATGAAAAAAGTTGTAGTAGAGTTCTTCCAATGCTAAGGAATAAATTAGAAATGTCTGCATTAATGTTCTGTTCGTTTGTAAAATACTGCTGTTTAAATTGTTGAGCACATAATCCAGTTATAAAAATTGTTGCTTTTTTCATGACCACGACAGATTGCAAGAATATACAATTTTGTTACAAATGTGAAATAAGAAAATTTACAAGTATTCTTCCCCATCTCTATGTATTAATAAGATAAATGGCTGCACCATTTGAACCGATTTCTTGAAAGAAATGTAGACTATATAAATCTGTATTATACATTGAGAAAAAAAATATATATACCGCCTTCCTCTAGAACGAATAAGTGGTCATTTTCTAAATCCCTTAACTAGAAATATAGATTTCTGAGCGATGCATATAAGGCACGCCAATAAGCTGAATAGACAAAATCATCGAGAATTTCTAGTCTATACATTTCTAGATGGGGAAACAATATTATGAATAGTCTGAATCATTTGTATTGCGAGAAATTCTTGCTTGATATTCTAGAATTGGGTCATAAACCAAGATTATAGTTGCTGAAACTCGTCTCTTGTATTTGCATTTATTTGCAGAGATTTTTAAATAACTTTGCCCTCGAGAATATAGGCAAACGCTCTAGATTTCTGCTAGGGGTTTCTAGAACTCGCTTTCAAAGGGGACTAGAATTTATAAGGATGACATGCAACTATTTTTTCTAGAGCCACAGTTTAGATTCTAGATGTCAGTTACAGAATTTTTTCTCTGTGTACAGTAATCTTTGGTAATTTCCCAAAGATATTTGTCGAAATTTATGACGATCTTGCAAATCAAATATGGGAAAATTGTGAGTATTCATTATCTTTTGAAAATAAAAACGCTTCCTCACTTCATAAGATATTGTACGGATAAGCACCTTCATCTTCCATGCGAATTATAAATCCACATCAAAATATTGTCTTTATGAAAGAAAAACTCAACTGTAAAGCAATCTAAAAGAAGTTAACGCTCGTTAACATTTTTTGATGATTAAAAGAAATGATGACTGTGATAGATGACGATGGGGAAAAATAACAATACGCTGTCTTTAAATATAAGCTGTTACTATCAGTTTTCAGTTGAATTTAATTAGAAATAAAATTGATATATTCACGTCCGAAAACAGACTCATAATTCAGACTTGGACAGAAAATATATATTATGTTAACAGAACTTTATTTAAAAAAAAAAAAAAAAGCAGACAAGTATACAATTTAAGGAAATTTTAAAATTTTCACACGCATAGACATATTCTTTTTACTAATATACTGATGGAAAAAAAAAAATCCCAACACCAACAAAAAATTATTGTACAGTAATGAAATTTCAGCAATACAATTGTCTAGGTAACATATTTAATTGATTAAAGTTTCAAGATCACAGGTAGAGCCATTGGCGAGAAGAGCCATTTCAAATGTGAAATGTTGGTACAGTCGGCTGCAAAATTATTCGAGCACTAGCAATAATCCTTGCCAAAAAAAAAAAAAAAACAGTTGCACTTCGGGAGTGCCGACAGAAGTGAAAACGTGAACAATTACGAGTGTATTTCTTGAATCGACAGGAAATATTTTATTGTGTAGGAAATACTTTTAAAATAAGTGTTTTTTTATTCATTAATATAAACTACTACTACAAAAATTATATTACAATTTTATTTAATGCGCTAACTGCAATAAAGACAGTGTCCGGAGATGAGAGAAGTCGCGTAGAGCCGCACCAGATTGTAAAAACGTGAGAAAAATTGCGGCTTTGGCCTTTATCACGGTTTTGTGAGGTCTAACTGGAACGTTTCCGGCTGCAATCTATAAGAGACAGTGTCCGGAGATGAGAGAAGTCGTGTAGAGCCGCGCCAGATTGTAAAAACGTGAGAAAAATGGTGGCTTTGGCCTTTCTCACTGTTTTGTGAGGTCAAACTGCAATAGAGACAGTGTCCGGAGATGAGAGAAGTCGTGTAGAGCCGCACCAGATTGTAAAAACGTGAGAAAAATGGAGTCTTTGGAATTTATCACAGTTCTGTGAGGTCTAACTTCAACGTTTCCGGCTGCAATCTTTAAGAGACAGTGTCCGGAGATGAGAGAAGTCGTGTAGAGCCGCACCAGATTTTAAAAACGTCAGAAAAATGGCGGCTTTGGTCTTTCTCATGGTTCTGTGAAGTCTAACTGCAACGTTTCCGGCTGCAATCTTTAAGAGACGGTGTCCGGAGATGAGTGAAGTCGTGTAGAGTCGCACCAGATTGTAAAAACGTGAGAAAAATGGCGGCTTTGGCCTTTCTCACGGTTTTGTGAGGTCTAACTGCAATAGAGAAAGTGTCCGGAGATGAGAGAAGTCGTGTAGAGCCGCACCAGATTGTAAAAACGTGAGAGAAATTGTGGCTTTGGCCTTTCTCACGGTTTTGTGAGGTCTAACTGCAATAGAGACAGTGCCCGGAGATGAGAGAAGTGGTGTAGTGCCGCACCAGATTTTAAAAACGTGAGAAAATGGCAGTTTTGGGCTTTCTCACGGTTTTGTGAGGTCTAACTGCAATAGAGAAAGTGTCCGGAGATGAGAGAAGTCGTGTAGAGCCGCACCAGATTGTAAAAACGTGAGAGAAATTGTGGCTTTGGCCTTTCTCACGGTTTTGTGAGGTCTAACTGCAATAGAGACAGTGCCCGGAGATGAGAGAAGTGGTGTAGTGCCGCACCAGATTTTAAAAACGTGAGAAAATGGCAGTTTTGGGCTTTCTCACGGTTTTGTGAGGTCTAACTGCAATAGAGAAAGTGTCCGGAGATGAGAGAAGTCGTGTAGAGCCGCACCAGATTGTAAAAACGTGAGAGAAATTGTGGCTTTGGCCTTTCTCACGGTTTTGTGAGGTCTAACTGCAATAGAGACAGTGCCCGGAGATGAGAGAAGTCGTGTAGAGCCGCACCAGATTTTAAAACAATATACAGTACATAATTATTAACACTTCACATTAGCAAGTTAATTGCATGATACATTATTTGTATCATACAAGGATGGAAAGCGTTTGCTAACGATGATGCGAATTCAATGATTTTTGTTCACCCAAAAGTGCTCAACGCGCCTAAAGAAGTTTTCACTTCAAAAAGTACACTTAATACAGCTTTGTCAAATAAATCCTTGTCGAGTCATGTTCTTAATCAGTCTAAGAACATGATTCGACAAGGATTTACTTAGCAAAACAGTCTTAAGTGTACTTTTTAAATATAGGAATTATTGGCTAGTGCTCGAATAATTTTGCAGCCTACTGTACATTAGTAACCGGTGTAACCGCCAGAATTTTGAATGCAAGCATGCAAACGTGCATGCATTGTGTCGTACAGGTGTTGGATATCAGTTTGTGGGATGGAGTTCCATACCTGTTGCACTTGGGCGGTCAATGCAGGGACGGTTAATGCTGGTTGTGGATGACGCTGGAGTTGTCGTCCAATGATGTCCCATACGTGCTCGATTGGAGAAAGATCTGGTGATCTAGCAGGCCAAGGCAACATGTCGACACTCTGTAGAGCATGTTGGGTTACAACAGCGGTATGTGGGCGAGCGTTATCCTGTTGGAAAACACCCCCTTGAATGCTGTTCATGAATGGCAGCACAACAGGCTGTATGACTAGACTGACGTACAAATTTGCAGTCAGGGTGCGTGGGATAACCACGAGAGTGCTCCTGCTGTCATACGAAATTGTTCCCCAAACCATAACTCCAGGAGTAGGCCCTGTGTGTCTAGGCCGCAGACAGGTCGCTAGCAGGCGTTCACCTGGCCTCCTTCTAACCAACACACGGCTATCACTACGACCAAGGCAGAACCGGCTTTCATCAGAAAACACAACAGATCTCCACTCCGTCCTCCAATGAGCTCTAGCTTGACACCACTCACGTCGCAAATGGAAGTGGTTTGGAGTCAGTGGAATGCACGCTACAGGGCGTCTGGCTCGGAGCTGTCCTTGAAGTAACCGATTTGTAACAGTTCGTTGTGTCACTTTGGTGCCAACTGCAGCTCGAATTTCAGCTGCAGACGCAGTACGATTAGCCACAGCCATACGCCGAACACGGTGGTCTTCCCTCTTAGTAGTGCCACGTGGCCGCCCGGAACCCGGTCTTCTTGAGGCAGTACCTTCCCTTGACCACTGCTGCCACACTCATGCATAGTGGATACATTCCTGCCAAGTCTTTATGCAATATCGCGGAAAGAAAACCTACCTTCTCGTAGCCCTACTACACGACCTCGTTCAAACTCAGTGAGCTGTTGATAATGGCTTCTTCGTCTTCTTAGAGGCATCCTTGACTAATATTAACCCACTACGTCAAATCTCAACTGTAAATAACGATCACGAACCTTACAGAACTTATTTAAAGCAAACCTCATTTGCATGTTCATAGTGTCGCTACTAGCGCCACACTTATGCGCGTAGCTCGAAATTTGAATCGACGTCATCTTTCAGATGTATAAACACGCCTACCAAATTTCGTTTATCTAGCACAGCTCCTTCCTGGTGTTGGGATTTTTTTTTCCATCAGTGTATTATATTACGCAGGAACGCAATTTCTGTCTAGAAATACATCTATTTTGTCTGAGTTACGAAATGGTAATATTTTTATTCTAACAATTCTTTAAAAGTATAAAGCTGATTTTTTTTTTCTTCTTATACACACGAATTAATTTTTTGGAGACTGACAAAAGGTGACGTTAATGTCTGGTAAAATGAAAAGGAAACTTTAGAAGTGAAACATTTAATTTATTCTTACTTTTTTTTTCTTTTTACAGGATCCATCTGCCATGAACAGTTGTTAAACTACATACGAATTGTACACGGATGAGAAAAACATATTATTTTTCTTCTTACCATGAAGAAATGTTCATTTTAAAAAACTTTTCTGATTTTACTTAACATTTCGTTATAAAATAGAATTGAAGATATGTTTGTTTTTTTACATGTTTTTGTCAGTTTTATATTGGAAAAAAAAAAAAAAAAGAAAGAAAAGAAAACTTATTTTCATTTTTGAAACTTCATTAAGATTCTTTTAAATGAAAGTTGTATTAAACCTTCTTGTTTCGTTCTCAATATGAAATTGAAATAATTTAATTTTTGGTTGAAATATTTGATTTAGAAATTTTTGATTATAATTCTAAATATTGATAAGCTAACCATAGTCATTTAAAATCAGTTGTTCATTCTAAAAATATTACATAGATGTAGGTTATATAACACTACATGTTATATAACCTATGTGTACTTAAAATTACCTATATGTATACCCTTACGTATCATATACATATAAGCATTTTCTCCAAAACAGATGAATAGGCTGTATGAATTAGAGAAGATAAATAATAAAAAAAATCATTTATTAATATACATGTTTCATAAATCGTCAATACACCAGAGCCTGATTAAGACAAAAATACACTAACATGACTAATTTTTAACAATGAATTTTGACATGTTAGAGTTACTAATGCAAAACTGTTATCAAGAAAAAGAACTAATTATAGGATTCGATTTTAATCACCTTTTTATAAAGTTTGATTAATGCAAGATATTGTGGTCCTAAAAGCCAAGAAATCTAAATAATAATAAAAATATCCCTTTATAGTATATATTCCTCGGTCACGCAATTTAAAATAAACTGCTCGAATTCGTGATTTAAATTCATGACTCTTATTTTTCAAGTGTGAAATATTTTCGTTCGGTTGATTATTAGGCTGATATAATTATCCTTGTATTTTAGATCTAAGAACCAATAATCTATTATATGTTTGATTATAAGCTTACAGAGCGAAACAGTGGTACTTAATAGCGAAGGTTAATTTAAAACATTCACTGATAGATATCCATGCTAGATTGTCCTTATTTTTATGCATGTAATTTTCACACATGCAAACTTTTAGGACCTTATAAACTCACTTTAGGCTTAGAACGTGTGGAGAAGTAATATTTTACGGACTGGAAGTCTTAACTTGTACCAAGATTTAAATTCAGTTTTAGTGTTACCGGTCTTATTTACTAATTAAAAACTCTCTCGAAGCACTTATTCAAATAAATTTGGAAAGAAAAAAGGCAGAAAACACTGAAATAAAAATTTTATGGGGTACACTGTAAAAAATAGGTTCTTAAAAATAAGTATATATTGTCTCAAAATAGGCCCGAAACAATATATACTTAAATTTGAAAACCCATGTACTCATTTTTGAGTATATTGACAAGCTCAAAAAGGAGGTTGACCAATAAGAATCTCAATAGCTCCGTATTTGACATGTCAGTGTACTCAAAAATGAGTACATGGGTTTTTAAATTTAAGTATATATTGTTTCGGGGCTATTTTAGGACAATATGTACTTATTTTTAAGAACCTATTTTTTACAGTGTACAGAAAATTTTATAGAAAACAAGAATAAAATAGTGCGTCGCATATAGATTAGAAAATATTTTCCTAACATAAAAGATTATTTTTACAAGATTTTCATGTAATTTTATTGTTACGAGAGGTCTGTAAACAAACTCAGATAGAAAAGGTTGGTTTATTTAAGGATTTTTGATTAATCCAAACTCATAGACTGTATTTCTTGTTTCGGTGTTTCGTGTTTTTTACAAATAAGCATAATACCAATAAAGAATTGAACTTTGAACTTCAGCGTGTTATACGTTGACTAATGCTACGCAGTGGGCAATTGGTGGCGGTCTGGGATTCACGTCTAGGAATGGTTTGGAGACAAGCCATTACAAATTTCATCCTCCGTGGCCGGAAACTATAAGGGGAATACAAAAAATTCGAAAATATTTAAAGCTCATTGACTAAACATGCAAGACTTCATGCTAGAATTCGTTTACCTTCAATGTCTAACCTCGCGAGGAATGTGTTAGACTATAATAAACTACACTAAAAAATCTAAAGGAGCAAAAAAACTCAAAAATGTGTAAAATTGGGTTAAATTTGAGTATGTTATGCATTCAAAATATCGCCGAAGCAGATATACTAAAATTTAAAAACTCCACGTACTTGTTATTGAGTATATTAACATGTTCAAAAATTGATATCGACCATCGTGAATCCCAATATCCCAAACACAGATTCTCATTGAAGTTCTTCCACAAACCAGTATGAAACCACAACGAAAAATAGTTCTGGAGATTTGGAGGAATAAATTTTGTGTTTTAATTCTTTCTGTTTAAATTTGTAGAAATTCTATTAAAGAACTTCTTTCAACTCAGCATATTTATAATAAATTATGAAGTGAACAGGTATTAATTAAATACTTGTGATATTTCATAAATGAAACATTCTTTTTTGAAACAAAATTACTCATTTCTAAATTAGTATGTCCATTTACTTATTTTTAAGCACTTCATTTTTAATAGTTTATGTTGAAATGTTCTTACTCTGAATTATTATAAATATATAAATATATAATATATATATATATATATATATATATATATATATATATATATATATATTATGCTTTACAGTTTGTTTATATGAAAACTTCTTAAAAAGTGCTTTAACATGTTGCTTCTAATTCTTTGAGCATAGATCCCCTTTCTCATTAAGTACGTTATACAGTGATACAATCCTAATCATAAATCATTATTATCAGTGTAACTGTGTGTTTTATTATGCGAGAATATATTTCGTTTTGCATTCCTTCAAGAAAATTAATATATATATTTAAAATAATCATTTCTTTTGAATATGCTGGCGCCCTTTTTTACTTCCATTACCCTACTACCGTAGGTAATGGAAGTATTGTATTCGGTCTGAAAATTCGATATCGGGTTTTCACCTGATTTACACGTTTTAAGGTCCCCTGAGTCCAAAAAAGTGGTTTTTGGCAATTGGTCAGTGTGTATGTATGTGTGTGTGTATGTATGTATGTATGTATGTATGTATGTGGAGAATCTTCTGGCTATTATAGCTCAGAAACTAATAAAGATAGATCTACGAAACTTTAGAATTGAAATACGTTTGGTGTACAGATGAAATTTCCAAATTTTGGTGAAAATTGAAAAACCGGAAGTGGGACATTGGAAACCAGAAGTGGGGCCGTAAGTCCGTATCTCAAAAACGGCTCTAACGATTTTCTTCAAACTTGCCATATAAACACTCTATTAGATGTCCTTTCGAATGATATAGTTGGTTAGTTCAGGAAAATTGATAGGCGGCCTGTATAAATAGCTCAATTTCAGGCCTCGCAAAGGCGTTCCTTTAAAAACGGTTGTACGGATTTTTTTCAAACTCGCCATTTTAACTCACTTTTAAATATGCTTTTGTATGTAATTATTGTTTTCCTGTCAATAATTGAGTTTAACCGGAAGTGGGACATCGGAAACCGGAAGTGGGACCGTAAGTCCATATCTCAAAAACGGCTCTAACGATTTTCTTCAAACTTGCTATATAAACACTCTATTAGATGTCCTTTCGAATGATATAGTTGGTTAGTTCAGGAAAATTGATAGGCGTCCTGTATAAATAGCTCAAGTTCAGGCCTCGCAAAGGCGTTCCTTTAAAAACGGTTGTACAAATTTTTTTCAAACTCGCCATTTTAACTCACTTTTAAATATGCTTTTGTATGTAATTATTTTTTTCCGATCAATAATTGATTTTTTGTAAAAGTTGGTATCTCAAAAACGGCTCTAACGATTTTCTCTTTAGGTCACTTTTATGTTTTCTGATCACATTATCTCTCAAAAATGCATATAATACATGTAATAGCGGGTAATGGAAGTCGTGTGGTTGTTTCACACCAGATTTTTTAGATTAGTCACGACCCTAGAAAGAAGCACATTGGATATCTTACAAATCAAATTTGTGGGAGCAATTACACAGGTCTAAAAAATCGTAACTTTATTTTATTTATTTATTTATTTTGCACTGTGTTAAAGTTTCCAATGTGTTTTGATACACTAAATTCAGAAATGCTTGTTTTTTCTTCCTATCACGTACAGATTTTACACTATCTCTTTAAAATATTCAGTTAAGGGCCCTCTTCACTAACCGCCGCCGGAAGCTGAAACTAATGTTATTCTATGGGAAATTTTTCTTTACAAATAACTTATTAACTAATACATGTTTTTAAATTCTGTTTTCACATTCTGAAAATTCCCAGCTGTTATATTGACGGACCTTTTTTTAAAAAAATATTTTTTTAATTTTTTATATTTTATTTTAAAGCTTCAAAATACGAATTTTCAATATGTGAAATTTTTTCATTTTGCAATTTCAAAATAAAATATTAAAAATTAAAAAAAATACATTTTTAAAAAGGTCCGTCCATTTAACAGTTGGGAATTTTCTGAATGTGAAAACAGAATTTAAAAATATGTATTAGTTAATAAGTTATTTGTAAAGAAAATTTCCCCATAGAATAACATTGGCTCGAGCTTCCGGCGACGGTAAGTGAAGAGGGCCGTTAATCCACCCTATTAAGAAGTAGATTTTTTTTTCAATCGACTTGAGTTAAAAATGCAATTCTTTGAGCTAATTAGTAGCTTTTTATTTGAGCGAACTTGAGTTATGGATATTTATCGATACTTGATGTATTTCTACTTATTAAACCACTTGTAAGTGGCAACATCGCTCTCACTGCAATGCATTTCTTCAGTAGTACGCAAGTGCAACGGGCAATACCATCCTAAAGTGATCCAGGTTATTATTAAAATCATTAATAAAATAAATAAATTACTCAAATACAATAAATAAACTCAAGCTTGAGTGCATTATGTTAACTCATTCCATTTAAGGAATTTAAATCAAGAATACAGAGCACGTTTCTTCTAGACAAATGAGTTAAAAATGCAATTCTTTGAGCTAATTAGTAGCTTTTTAATTGAGCGAACTTGAGTTATGGATATTTATCGATACTTGATGTATTTCTGCTCATTAAACAACTTGTAAGTGGCAACATCGCTCTCACTCAGGGTTTAACCTGGCAAAAAAATTACTTTTAGCATTTTAGCGAAAATAAGCAAGCACTATTTTAGCTTTTTCGAAAGTTAATTAATTCTTTGGATACCATTGATTTCTTTTACTTAGCTTTGTTATCCTCAGTTTTGTTTTCTATTCCTTTTGTTCATTAATGATTTTAACCAAGCATCCATATTTGTGACTTTAAAAATATGAATCAGGGAAACTATGTTTTGATTTTAACAATACAAAAAGAGGTATTCATATCATATGTGTAAAATAAAAAAGCAATTTAAAAATTAAGTAAAGTGTAGTGGTAGATAATCGTGAAATACTAGTGCTAAGAATGCTTCTATGAAGCAAATTCTGAATTCTGACATACTTTTAAATATTTTTGCATTTAAATTCAATCATTGAAAATTAAAAATAAATCCAAATTACTATGTAAATAATGATTCCCAAAAATTTGTCCTTTCGTAGTTTTTGCCTGCAAATATTACAAAAAAAAAAAAAAAAAAAAAAAAAATCTGAGTTATTTATTAGCTTTTTAGCAAAATTCTGACCGACATATTTTAGCAAAATATGATACCTTTTAGCAAAATGCTAAAAAAACTAATGGCAGTTTAAATCCTGCTCTCACTGCAATGCATTTCTTCAGTAGTACGCAAGTGCAACGAGCAATATCATCCTAAAGTGATCCAAGTTATTATTAAAATCATTAATAAAATAAATAAATTACTCACATACAATAAATAACTCAAGCTTGAGTGCATTATGTTAACTCATTCCATTTACGGAATTTAAATCAAGAATATAGTGCACGTTTCTTCTAGACAAATGAGTTAAAAATGCAATTCTTTGAGCTAATTAGTAGCTTTTTATTTGAGCGAACTTGAATTATCGATACTTGAGCTATTAATGCTCATTAAACCACTTGTAAGTGGCAACATCGCTCTCACTGC
Organism: Salticus scenicus; assembly: GCA_963930645.1. Lineage (NCBI taxonomy): Eukaryota > Metazoa > Arthropoda > Arachnida > Araneae > Salticidae > Salticus > Salticus scenicus. The sequence continues at coordinate 222,424,636 of OZ005659.1, read as the reverse complement.
AATGCATTTCTTCAGTAGTACGCAAGTGTAACGGGCAACACCATTGTAAAGTGATCTAAGTTATTATTAAAATCATTAATAAAATAAATAAATTACTCAAATACAATAAATAACTCAATCTTGAGTGCATTATGTTAACTCATTCCATTTACGAAATTTAACTCAAGATGATATAGCACATTTCTTCTCGACAAATGAGTGAAAATTCACTCAGGTTGAATTATTTTAATTCTTTCATTTTAAGACAGCAAAATGAGATTGAAATTCGGAAGAATTCTCACAGGGCTATAACAAATTCGAAACTATGAGTAAAAAACATTGAAATAGGTTATTATGCGCACACTATCTTTTAAATGTGTTTCTTTGCATCGAAGCTCCATTTAGAGATTTTTCTCTTGTCCCCGGCTTGAGGTCTTTGAAGGGATGGAGGAGGATCGCTATGCAACATCCAGCAATAATCTGCTAATATGTTAACATTCCATCTTCTCTGACAACTCCACTACATTTCTTTGATATCTTGGTGAAACAGTTCACCTTGTTTTTCTTTTTTTATCATTAAGATTATCCGGGAAATAACTTAGATGGAAGTTCAAAAAATGCAGCTGTAAGTTCAAAAAATCCAATATTTTGTCAAAACTGTACGCGACGGAAATTTTTTAATAGTTTTTCTTTAATCAAAATCCAAAAGTACACCAGGAAAACGCACCACCTTGCAGAAAACATTTCATCGCGGACCTGTGTTATTTTCCATACGGATAAAAGAATAACTGAACAAACAAGAAATGTAATTCTAAGTTCTTTTTAATGAAGTACAAATGGTCTTCAGTGTGACGCATACTTATTTATAACTTTTATCTTTTAATTAAATATATCTTACAAGGAAACATTCAAAAGGTGTCGTCTTCAAAAAATATTAGAAAAAAAAATTGTAATTCTACTCTTCATAAAACACCCGAAAGTGAAAAAATTATCTGCTGAAATGAATTACAGCGACCACCAAAAATTATCAAAATTACGCATATTTGGCGATTTAGCGCTGTTATGCGATAAGTTTGCTAGCACCGAGATTGCCGTGTACGTACAGAACCGTGTTTTGCTTCTCCGCCAAGTACTCAAAATCAATCGCCTAACAGTGTGAAATCGTCAAATATGGTTAATTTTGATAATTTTTTGTGGTCGCTGTAATTCATTTCAGCCGATAATTTTTTTTACTTTCTGGTGTTGTGTTTCATGAACAGTAGAATCACACATATATATATATATATATATATATATATATCAATATTTTTCGAAGACGACACCTTTACAATGTTTCCTTGTTAGATGAAAGATTTTAAATATACGAGCCCAAATTATTTCTTCATATTTGTTTGTTTCAATTTGATAAGACATCACATATTGTACTCTTCGTTATTGTAATTTCTAACACATTAAAAGATAAATTACATAATAATGTTAATGTGATAATTTAATAAGTTAAAATAAAAAAGATGAATGACATACGATCAATCTTTCCTTGAATTGTTCGATATTTCAAAAATTTAGTTAAATTAAAATTTTTAAGATTTTATTTAAAAAATAATAAAAAAATATTCATTGATTTATTTATTAAGTATTCAGTCTAATAATTGTATTATATCTACTTATATCTTCTCGCTTTTAATTGAATTGGCATTTTTGAAAGAATTTTAACAATCGCAAACAAGTCATCTCTTTTAATTATAAATAGCAGAATATGTCACTATGCTAAAGCTCTTTATTATTCATATTTGAGATATTTTCAAAAGCCAATACGATATATATATATATATATATATATATATATACATAACAAAACAGAGTTTCATATAGTTCCTTCTCTTTATTAATTAATTTTCTCAGAACATAATGGATTGAAAGATCTGTTTTCAAATAAAGAAAAAATATATACTCCGTAATTAAGTACTTTTATTGGGTATTTCTTAGCACTTTTGCTTAATTTCTTTAAAGGAAGCATTTGGTAAATGGCCCTTTTTGATCTATATATATTCTAAAATATTATCTTTCTTCTTAACGTACCGGATAGTTCAATCTTTGATAACGTGTTTCCAAAATATTGTCAGTACGATAATTAAAAGATAATCCCTGATAATAATTTGAGTTTAATTATTTTAGGTTAAGGAGTTAATTAAAATGTTCAGTTATCAATATTATATAAGAATGAGAAGTTTGATTTCTTGAATTGTAATTATTTATAATTCCATTTATTTATTTTATTTATTTATTTATTTTTCGTGTTACAGTTTAAGATGCCTTTTTTTTTTTATAATTATCTCACATTTTATTTAAAATTTTCCCTGTTTATAGTGATAGTCGTTTAGCATTTAAACTCTAGTATTTCTATATCTTTTAATTTTCAATGTGATGCTATCTTTGTTCCAATAGCATCAAATCTATATAGAAAAACGATACTAATGCGTATTTTACAGCATTCTAATGATTAAATTTTACGTTTTTAACAATTAGTGTTACTAAAATCACTTACAATCTCTTTTAGTTCAATCATATACAGGGTGATTATAATTAAAGTTGCGATTTCAAAACGCAATAATTTTAAAACTACCCATCAGAGCGATTTAATATTTTACCAGAGCAATCGTGAGGCATTGAAATTTTGTTTTGGGTAGGAAAAATGTAGTTCCAATATGTTCCTAAGAATGCCGCTGTCAGGATAATGTCAGGGAAAACGCCTAATTGGACTCCTTAAACACAGGAATGTTGTTAGCAACACAATTGAATAGTAGGAAGCAATAGACTTCAAAGGTTTACCACAATTTTTTAGCAAAAAGACAAGAATACTCGTTTACAGCGGAAACAGTCATAGTGAAAAGAGAAAAAGAGGAGCTTCATAAAACAAATACTTTACGAATAATTAACGGCACATTTTGGAACATGTTTCTTTCATTTTTTTTTTTTTTTTTTTTTTTTTTTGCCAAATAAAATTTCGTTGCTTCACGATTGCTCTGGTAAAATATCTAATCGCTCTGATGGGCAGTTTTAAAAGTTTTGTAATCGTAACTTTAATTATAATCACCCTGTATGTTACTGGATATTGAATATTATGATTTTTGTAATGATATCTATTTTTAACATTTGTAAAATCTGTATATTTATGCATATACAGTCAAATATATATATTGGCAAAAAACAAGGTTTTGAAATGCATGTAAATTAGTGAATAACATAACTTTTGAAAAATATTTTCAAATTTATTAGCAATTTATTAGCAACAATAGCCTATACATGGCACTGTACTCTGTAGTCACTTTTTGTGATTTCATATAAATTATGATGGGAGTATTCTTGTCAAGGAATTGTAATAATAATAATCATATCAAAATTGAATCATAGTATATCACAATAATAAATCCGCGAAAAAAAGAAAAGAAAGAAAGAAAGAAACTAAAAAATAAAAAAAAACGCGAAATTGGAAATCATGTTTTGAGTAACACAGAGTTTGTAAAAAAAAAAAAAAAAAAAAAAAAAAAAAACATTCATTTACTTCACAGATCAATTACTCAAAATCACTGTATGTTGAACCGTTTTATCAAAGAATACAGCCCATTTCAATACGCCCTTTCAAAAATTGTCGTCTTCTCAGTAGTACAAAGTTTGCAAGAAAATGTCGCACATTTACAGCACAGATTAACCGTCCAAGTTCATCAAATATGGCACATTTATCAAAGAAGATAGTCTCTTCATATATGTTCTTCAAAAATTTTTCGTACAATTTAAATTTGATAAGTATGGTGTCAAATCGATTTTTTTTTTCTCTGCAGCTTTTATCGAGATTAAACCAATGTATATGTTTTGGATGTACTACTTCTGGAAAAAACATGGTTAAAATGTGTTCGAGTTCTCTTTGTGAACCTCGCAATGTCTAGTGAGTGTTTGTATCCAAAACTTGTTTGCATTTCCATAATTTGTGCAAAAGTAATATATTCTTTTTCAGGAGAAAATTTAGAACCTGACTAAGCCAGAGACACACAACGCTCTCTATTTTTCAACAATAATTTTTAACTTATTTGTGACAGAAAATATGAGCTTTAATTAGAAAATAATTATTCCCGTTAAAAAATAAATAAAAAAATAAGTAAGTCTAGTTATTTTAAATTTATCTTAAATTTTTTATCCCCCTTGAGGTTCACGTTAACGAGGTTCGACTGTATACAATATCTAATCTTTTGACACACTTCGATTTTTCCTTTTAAATTTCTCTTATTTATCTTATTCGTAATGGCAATGTTCGCAAGACTAGAAAATAGCCACAGTACTTGGATTTTAACTTTTTATTTTTTTTTAAATCATTTATTTTATAATTATACGATAGGAAAAAATATATATACCGCCTTCCTCCAGAATGAACAGGTAGTCATATTCTGAATCCCCAAACTAAAAATATAGATTACTGAGTTATGCGTATAAAGTAAAATAATAAAATGAATAAACGAAATTATTTCTAGTCTATTCTTTTCTAGATGATGAAACAATGCATTATATTTTGACTCCTCTGTATTGCTAGAAATTTTCGTTCTGATTTCTAGAAATGAATCATAAACTATAATTATAGTTACTAAAATTCGCTTATTGTGTTTGCATTTATTTTCAGAGATTTTTAAATAAGTTTGACCATGATAATATAGGAAAACGCTCAAGAATTTGAATAGGAGTGTGTGGAATTCGCTATCAGAGGGAACTAGAATTTATAAAGATGGCACGAAACTATTTTTACTAGAGCCAAAATTTATTTTATAGATGTCAGTTGCAGAATTATTTTTAACTATATATTTTATAAATGTACTTAATTTAATTTATTATATTTTAATAGTCAATCAGTAAATAACCCTAATTGTAACTAGCGGTTGCCTCATCAATCAAATTAACTTGATGGCCCATTTTAACATTGTAACTTTTCAAGCGCAAAATTCAATTTTCAATCTTCGAATAAGAAGCTTCCCACATATCAAGATAAGCGTTTGTAAGATCAATATTATGACAGCTTATTCATTAAGCTCACTTTCTGGAAAAATCAAGAAATTAAATACATACGTCTTTAGTTTCTTTGTTGTTAACCGCTATTGAAAATGATATGAAATACCAGAAAGTAACAATGGTGCCAAATAAAATACAGTGAAAATTGTATAGTATTATCCGATTTGGAAATATGACAAATTTATTTGTCATGTTTCTAGGAATTGTCAAAAGGCATAAGAGCTTTAATATCATAAAATATCGAGAGGAAATATCAAATAAAGCACAAATAAATGTAAGTATATTTAATAATGAATCAAGCATGAGTAAATGTAAGAATAAAAATTATAAAACATTATAAAGTAAAAAATATATAGCAATTTAATAATAAAGCAATTATAAGTAAATCGAGAAAAAAAATTGCGAAAGAATTATTTTGAAAAACAATAAACTTATATAATGCAGGAATAGTAGCTAAAATAAAATAATATTTTTTATTATTATTTAAATTGTAAAAGATTATTTTTTACTCTATTATTTATTTTTCGTAATCCTATCGTAACTTATTAGTCAAGTTTAATTAAAATCTTTTCTGAAAAAAAAAAAAAATAATAATAATAATAATAATTTTACAAAATTAAAGAAAAATATCGGAATTATTTAAATTTAACAAAATTGAAATTTTTTTTCTATGAAAAATAAATAAATAAATAAATAAATAAAATAAAGTGTCTATATTGGCAAATGTGTCATTCTTTTAAAATTTTAAATACTTTTAATTTATTATTCCAGAATGTGTGATAATGATAAATAAATCTAAGTTTTACACCCAATTGCAATTTTCACACCCACTGTTTCTAATCCTGAAATAATTTAACAAGATTGCAAAAGGCTGCATTAACACTCCAAATTTGCTTTATATGTAATGAAACGTAGATAATTTTACTCCATATACAGGGTGTAAAAAAAGGACTAACCAAAAATAAAAGATTAAGCAATAACTAACGTACAAAGTTATAATTGAATGGTGGACATAATCCTTACTTTCCAGATACTAATATTTTAGAAAAGCAATTTTTTCTTTATATAATAATCAGATTTCACGACAGAAAACTCCTAACTATATACTAATATCCCCCCCCCCCAAAAAAAATAAATAAATAAATAAATAAATAAATAAAATAAAATAAATAAAATAAAATAAAATAAATAAATAAAATAATAATAATAATAAATATATATATATACAGTGTAAAACGTTTAACACGAAACTGAGGGGACCGAAATATTTTTTCGTGTTAAAAGAATTTCGTGTAAAAAGATTCGTAAAAAAAGTACAAAACTAGCCAATGTCTTCCGCGTCGTCAATTATTATTTCCATCGTCATTATTATTATTTCCACGATGTCAAAAATATCATTGTTGGTGTTGTAAACACATGATCATTCATGGCCACATATAGTAGCATAGTTACAAACGTTTTAATTTATTCTAGAGCATTTTTAGCCCCGCCTTCAATCCGCACCACTTTATTTTAAACTATTTGCCTTCAATGTATAACTAAGATAAAATAAGAAAAAACTATTCTTAAGAAAAAAGTGGTATGGAAATAAAGGCGGGTCTAAAAATGCTTAGGAATAAATTAAAATGTTGGCATCTCTGTTGTAGCAAACACGCCACTGAAGATCGAAAGTGAATTTTTTTCGTATTAAATGATTTTTGTTTCGTGTTAAAAAGAAAACAAAATGTATTAAATAACATAGTATACTGTCCGGACTGCTATATTATTTCGTGTTAACCGATTTTTCATGTTAAGCGTTTTCGTGTTAAACGTATTTCACTGTATATATATATATATTTATCGATAAGAAAATATTATTCCATATAAAGTCAAAAAAGAACTAAAAACTTGGAGCCATAACTGCAATTTTCCGTTCTCACAGCATTTCTGCATAACGAAAAAAAGTTAAGTCGAGTAGGATATATTTTAGCAGAAATGTTTCCAGATTATCTTAAATGTGTTTTCAACATGTAATTTTTATAATCTTCCATGTCAAATTTCATCTATATTTTCCCTCGGGGACATATATAATAATCATTACTTTTAATTATTCAGTTGTGACTCTAAAAAAAATTTTCATTTTCTACATTTTAAAGAATTAATTAATTTTTACAGAAAGAAATATTTCGTTGAAATAATAAAACTTTTGTCAAATTAACTCTTTTTTTTTTTTTTTTTTTTTTTTAGTACGACAGGACTATTTCATTCAATCTGCAATTTTGCGTCGTCATTCTTTGTAGTTTTTCACCTTTAATATGCCAGGAACCTACCATTATCCGATTTTGCCATTTGCTTTCCTCAACTATCTTAAAATATCATGTCGAATCTGTAAACACTTTTACATTTTTCAATACCTACTACTAATAAGCAACTTCCCTGATTGTATGAAGAAACGAACTGCTGGTTTCAGTATCCGTGACCATTGCTATTCATAAATTGGATAGCTTCTGAATATTTGTTGGCGATATCTTTTTAATGCGTATTGATGATTACTTCTGGATATTTATTGGCGATATCATCTGAATATGTATTGACTATGACCCTTCTTTGCCCTAACAGCACAAAATGTTCCAGAAACGTAACAACCATATAATATTGAAACATTATAAACATTTCCGAAACGTTTAAAAACGTTCAGATTGCTTTCCGATTAGTTACAAAAACGTAGAAATGTCCGCGATCGTAATAAAGTGTCTGTTAAGTGAATAAAGTATCTGTTAAGTGATTGTAACGTTTCTGTTACGTAACAAAAAATCAGATACGTAACAGAAACGTTACAATCACTTAACAGATAGAAAATCAAAAAGGGCGAATGTTGCAGAAAGGTATCAGAGAGCATACTAAAACATGTTACGTTTTTGAAAGATTGTAAGCTTTTTGCAACATAACTGAAACATTCTGTGCTCTGTATGGGTGCTATTTCTTCCGGATATGTAGTGATGATGATGATGGCTTCTATTTCTTTGTAATACCTTCTGAATATGTATTGATGATGACTTCTGGATATTTATTGCGATATCATCTGAATATGTATTGACTATGGCCTCTGAATACTTCTTTGCTATTTCTTCTGGATATGTATTGATGATATCTTCTGAATATTTATTGGCGATATCTTTTCAATATGTATTGATGATGACTTCTGGATATTTATTGACGATATCATCTGAATATGTATTGGATACTTCTTGGCTATTTCTTCAGGATATGTAGTGATGATGATGATGATGGCTTCTAACTATTTCCTTGCTATAACTTCTGAATATGTATTGATGATGACTTCTAAATATTTTTTGGCTATTTCTTCTGAACTATAGAAAAAAAATCCCGTAAGATTACGGGGAAAGCCCGGCAGCAGAGATTCTAGACAAAGCCCGTAAAAAAAACGTTTGTTTTACTGGCAAAATGTTTTTTTACAGACATGGAACGTGATTTAAGGTTATTATGTACTTAATTTACGGTCTAAGCATTTCTTTTTACGGGTTTGTCTGGAATCTCTGCTGCCGGGCTTTCCCCATAAACTTACGGGATTTTTTTTTTTTTTTTTTTTTTTTTTTTTTTTTTTTTTTTACAGTGTGGATATGTTTTGATGATAGATTCTGAATATTTGTTGGCTATATATTCTGGATGTAACCAAAAAATATTTGGAAGTCTAAATTTACGACCGAAGTAGCTCCGTTGTTTCTCCCAAAGATGTTTACATACGCAATTGCGATAGCGCTTTTAATTCATTGCCAAAATGACAACAAAAATGTAAAAATCGCCAAAGGTTCCTATGTTAAAGCTATACCAAAGAAATTCTAAGAAATGAGTATAGTAATCGATGCTAGAAATGAAATGCACTCACTGCATGCCTTTTTATGGAAGAATAGATTAAAATAAGTCTATATATATATATATATATATATATAGCGTTAGCAATTTTCTTTTCACCAAAACCCAAATTATTATTATTTTTATTATTATTACTATTATTATTATTATTTTATCCCAAACAGTTTCATTGATTCAACCAATATTTGTTTTAAATCAACAAAATTATTTTGTTGATTTGAACAAACAGTTTCATTGGTACATACCGTCGTTAACTTATTGGTTATTTACCGAGAAATCTATGACATATCTTATCGGACTATGCAGTGACAGTGAGTCATCTTTCATTGATATCATTTTGGTTAATTGTAGCAAGTAGATTTTGTTACTAAAATAAATCCAAAAATCAGTCAACGAAACAAATTTGAAGCGTTTGTAAGTCATTACGACCATTTTAAAATTTTTGTTTCCAGTAAAGTTGAGGCAACTATATATAAATAAAACATTTAAAATATTAAAATATATACGGTAGTACACAAAACATAAAATTATACGTTTTGATGATTACAAAATTTTAAATAAACACCATAAAATGCAATAAACTCGCAACAATTGTTTCGGGTCGAAGGAACTCACGACCCTTCATCAGGCAAACAATGTAGATACGGGTGTGCTGCAGTCAAAGCAGCAACGCACTAAGTTATTATTGCGTTTTATTGCATTTTATGGTGTTTATTTAAAGTTTTGTAATTTTTCCATTTAAACGCCAATTCTGTGGTGCTTGCTTATTGTACGTTTCGAGCCTATTTATGCTTCTCTTCAGTAAAGAGATGAAAACGCAAAACATTAAAACATCGTAAAAGGACCAAATCTTTAAAGAAATGCAACATACACTTTGCCGGCATCTTAGAATTCCACCCTTACAGGGAAATTCTGACATGATAATTTGAACAGTAAGAAATAATAAATTTTAATTTCATCAAAATCAGGCAAATGATCGGTTTCTATGACATATTGGACTATTTTAGAATGAATATCAATTTTTTTTTTTTTTTTTTTTACTTTCATTTTTTAACATAATTAAAAAAAGAAAAAGAAACCATGATGTTCGTTCTGAAAGAGTCTAATATGCCAGAAACCGACCATTTTCATAATTTTTGATGGAGTTAAAATTATTATTTCTAACTGTCAAATTATCATGTCAGAATTTTCCTAGAAGGTTGATATTAAGATTTAACCTTCGCCACAGAATGAGGCATGCACAGTAACGGCAGAGTATGTCTCAATTCTTTAAATATTTTCTCATTCTTGGCTGTTTTAGCGTTTTGCAGTTTTATGCGTTTACTAATGAGTAGCCTAAATAGGCTCGAAACGTATAATTTTATGTTATATATATATTATCTTATATATTTAATATTTTGAACGCGTTTATTATATATAGTTGTCTCCACCAATTTTATTGCAATTACAGAATTTCTTAAAATAGACTTGGTATTTCCAATAAAATACTTTCTTTTTACTGTATTTTCATTACAATTACAATCAATAAAATAAGTGCGTTAAAATGCTTGAATAAAAAGGCTTTATAAATAAATAAAAAGAAAGAGAGAGAGAGAGAGAAAGAGAAAAATCATTCATCCGAAATTACTTTTACATCATGCTTCTATTGTAAGTTTTACGAAGAAAGTTTTTCACTTTTTATTGAATAATTTACTTGAGAATTGCTACTTCCATAACGTTTCTCATATCGCTTTTTTTTTCAAGGATTTAAAAAAAAAAAGTATTTGAAGAGCTCTTGTCATACAAATAAACCAAAGTACTTCAAATACAAACAAGCGTTTTTAAATAAAATATAAAAATAAAAATAAAAGGATTGTCTTTCTCTTTTTTTTTATGTATTGCATAAGAAAAGAATAGTTATTTTTTAATTTTATGCAGAATTTTTATTTTACAGGATAACATTAGGCCACGTTGCACAAATAGAATTATTGCATTCTAAGCATATATTCTTTGACTCTATTTGATAAAATGCAGCTTCTCTTTCTTTTTCTTTAATTCGAAATATTCTTTATAACTTCTTTTGTGATTTTCAAAACAAAGCAATTTACAGAACTCTTTTTCATATATGTATATGTATATATTTTTCAACAAGAATAAATATATATATATATATATATATTATGTTAAAGAAAATAATATGCATAAGCGTCTAACAATTTTGAAATTGTAGCAGCGCAATTTTTTTGTATAATGTGTATAATGTTTACTTAATTCAAAAAAATAAGATGGAGTAATGGTATCTATAATTTAATTGATTTAAACAATATATTATTTTATATTTTAAAAAAAAAAATGGTAAATAAATAAATAAAATAAAATAAAATGCTTTCAGAAGCATAGAAACGAGTTCATTGTTTTATATAATAAGGTTTTGAAATAGTTATCTTTAATAAATAAAAGATAGGTATTCTAAACAGTAATACAAAATCTCACTTAAGAAAAAAGAAAAAAAGAAAAAATACAATATCTACGCAGCTAAGTATGCATATTGTAATAACGCCATCTTAAAAACAGTTTAAGGTGAGAATTTCGTGCAGATGACGGGTAGATCTTTTTCTCAGTGATAATATTCTCGTCCTTTGTCAGGTTCTCAGGTTCGAATCCAGGTACATCAGACTGTCACTACTCTGATGCAGTCTGAATACACAATCTTCTAATACAAAACCTCCTGCTCTCTGAGTACACAACCTTCTTGAATCTGAATACACAACCTTCTACTATTTCTATCAAATTTTTTTCTTAAGTATGTATTTTATGTCTGTAATATGTTTCTAAAAAAATTTAAGTAAGTAAATATCAGAAATTGGGGGATGGGGGATGTTAAAAATCACTGTTACTAAGATTTTTATTTTTTCTTCTTCTTTTTGGTGCGTGTGTGAAAGAAGTATTTTTCAATTATTTTTCTATCTGAATAACATGTATAATAGCAACATTTTTTACAAATAAACAGAAAAACAAACACATAAATACAAAAAAAGAATGTCAAACAATAGACATAATTATTTGAAGGATGGAAATCAGTATATTTTAATTCGGAAGAGACTCAGACGATTACATAAAGTTCTTCATTGATAACGAGCTATAGTCATTTTAAATTTGGACCTAATTTTTAATTTTTCAAAGACAACTTCAAAATTTTATTGGTTATTGCAATTCATCATTTTCAAAATAAGAAATACAAATTTTCATTAATTTTAAATAATTAACTACTAAGATTAATTTTTAATTATTGAAACTTTGATTAAAAATTAGTGTATGGTGGCCATTACAAAACTTTCTTCTACATCAGTCAATATAGTGACACCGCCTACAACTTAACATGAACAAATGTTTAATTCTAGTTCTTCACACTAGAGATTTTTAAATAAGTAGTTTTGTGCAAATTTTAACTGACAAATGCTGCAATGTAGCTTTATATAGAAATATGGAAAATCACGGAAGGTGTTTGATAACACACTGAGAAAAAAATATATAGCCTTCATCTAGAATGACGAAGTGGTCATTTTCTAAATCCCTAAACTAGAAATATAGATTTCCAAGCTATGCGCATAAGGTACACCAATAAACTGAATAGACGAAATGATCGAGAAAATCTAGTCTGTACATTTCTAGAAGGTGAAACAATATTCTAAATATTCTGAATATTCTGAACTTTTTGTATTGCCAGAAATTCTCGCTTGATTTTCTAGAATTGGGTAATAAACCAAAATTATAGTTGCTGATACCCGACTCTTGTGCTCGCATTTATTTGCATAGATTTTTAAATACCTTTTCCTTCGATAATATATAGGCAAACGCTCTAGAATTCTAATAGGGGCTTCTAGAACTCGCTTTCCAAGGAGACTAGGATTTATAAGGATGACATGAAACTATTTTTTCTAGAGTCTCAATTTAGATTCTAGATGTCAGTTACGGAATTTGTGAAGCGCCATGCACAGACGCAAGTTATGTCAGTACTCTTTTTCAAAATAATTATACCACAAATCATGTTTGTTGCATTTTTTAAGAGAGCTTTCCCATACGCGTGAAAAATTTTAGCATAACTGCGCTATATGTCGTCCAATGTTCATGAAAACTGAATCAAATGGCGTTTCACAATGGCCCTCTCACACATCATTTTTGTGCAATTACACTTAATAGAAGCTGAGATTTAAAAATTTAAAAATATCTTTCAAATAATGTTTGAGTAACTGTAAATAATTATTATTTTAAAAGTATTATATGCTTCGTACTTTTATTAATAACTAACTGGATATTTAAATTACAAAGATTCTGTTAATTTTTATCATTCCTTGTTCCCTTAAAGTGTTCAAAAGGCCAGACAATTCTAAAAGGCATTAAAAAGAGTTGACACACTGAGAAAAAATTCTGTAAGTGACATCTAGAATCTAGGTTGTGGCTCTAGAAAAAATAGTTCCATGTCAACCTTATAAATTCTAGTCCCCTTGGAAAGCGAGTTCCAGAAGCCCCTATTAGAATTCTAGATAGTTTCCCTATATTCTCGAGGGCGAAGTTATTTAAAAATCTCTGCAAATAAATGAGACTACAAGAGGCGGGTTTCTGCAACTATAATCTTGGTTTGTTAGAAAATTTTAAAAAATCAAGCGAGAATTTCTCGCAATACAAATAATTCAGAATATTTAAAGTATTCAAAATATTGTTTCACCATCTATAAATGTGTACACTAGAAATTCTAAATTTCGTCTATTCAGTTTATTGGCGTGCCTTATGCGCATAGATCGGAAATCTATATTTCTAGTTAAAGGATTTAGAAAATGGTCACTTATTCATTCTAGAGGAAGGCGGTATATATAAATATATACATATATATATATATTTTTTTTTTCTCAGTGCAGGGGCTAAATAGATTGCCAAAATTTCTAATGTATATAGTAGCATTGCTAGTAACCAACTTTTATTCATAAATTTTCTCTGGAGAAAAATTTTCTCTATATTTAATCGTAGTTAGTTCATTAAATAAACTTTGTCTACAAAAAAAGTGCTGTAATAAGAAAGCGGACACTAACAATGCTACATAATAAATTCAAATTATTGATAGCTTTGTACTAAAGTTGTAATAAAAGTTGTAGAACGGGTGCTACACCGCGCTATATTAGCTTAGAGTTAATAATGATAATTAAGAGCAATTAAAATAAAAGTCCTCGAAATAACAAGGGTCGCAGTATTCCTATATTTTTACATGAATTTTATTCTATTATTCCCACTATTTCAGAAGAGTTCTTTTTTACACATAATATTATAGTATAAAAATATTCAAGAAAAATTTCTTTTTAAAAATAGTGGTGACAGAACATGAAAAAGCACATAAAAATAATAGTAATGCTGCGACCCCTAAAATAATCAAAATGGTATTTAGAAATTTTGTTGAAACGCATTTCCAAACTGGCATGATTTTAAGATAGAGAAAATAATTCCAAAATCTAAGTAATTTATCTTGTTTTTAAATATAATTTTTATGTCATTGTTTATAAAAAGTACTTTTTCGTATTGATTTAACCGCCAATTAGAAACATGTTTAAAATTCATATATATATATATATACATATACATATATATATATTCCTGTAATTACACAAGTGTAAAGACTTTTAAAAAGAAACCCATGTCTCTCTCTCTCTTTTTCTCTAGTTTTAGATATTTACAAAAAATGTTATTTCATAATTTTCGCGCTTTATCATATTTCTCGAATAATCACAAACAAAAATGCGTGTGTTTTCAGTTTCAATACTGGAGTTTAATCAAAACGTTCTAGTAAAAAATTACGCTATACGAAAATTTTGGAGCAATTAAAAAGGAAAGCTATATCTTTTTTCGTTTTTCCGTTAATATATCTACCACAAGATCTTTAGAAAATGAATAACAAAAAAAGAAAGAAAAAAAGAAAGAAAGAAAGAAAAGCAAAGTAAAGTAAAGTAAAAACCTTATCAAAACATTTATTTCTGAAGTAAGGGAACTTTTTTTTTTTTTTACTCGTGAATGCCCATTATATGTTACCATGAAATTTTCTGATAAAACTAGGAATGTTTTTTTTAAATGTTAGATTCTCTTTTTCAAATTATGCAGCAAAACAAAACATTTCTTTTTCGTTTTTTTTTTTTTTTTTTTTTTTTTTTTTTTTTTTTTATATGTGTATTATTTATTTGCAGTTATTTATTTTGGAGCATGTAGATAGCTGATTTCTTTAAGCATACATTTTCTAATAGAAATTCATTTTTAAATAAATGCCATTGATAATAGTAATATATTACATTTTATTTACATAGATATCTTTGCTTTCCTAAAATTAACTTTTAAAATTTAATCGTAAACTCTAATCGTTTATTTTTTCAATTAAATTTTGCAATATATATGTAACGATATGAATGATTGAGATGATGTCAGACACCATCACACATTAACTACTATGGATTCTTCTGGAAAACATCTTTATTTCACTACACTGTAAAAAATATGTCCTATTTGCTGCCAGAAATTCTCTATAATTTGAGCATATATGCGTAATTTACGAAAAAATTACGTACGTATTTTCTAAAATTACACAGAATTTCTGGCAGCAAATAGGACATACTTTTTACAGTCTAGATCTGCATGTCGGGGCTTAATGGAAGACAATGGAGGTTTAACCGATGATTTGCCGATCTCTGGACGGCGTGGCAACTCATGCCGCGGAACTCTGTTTGGAAGGCTATAGCTCCTGCGTAATTTCGGAAGGGATGGTAACGTGAAGTGCTTAACAATGGAAAATCAAGACTCTGGTCGTTTAAAGTTTGGCCTTTTATTCGTGCTTTCTGGACTCCTCATTGGACACTCAGGTCACCTGGGGCTCTAAAATAATTTCTGGGATCAATTAATATGCATGATGGATGCAGCGCAAGTTGCAAATTGCGTTAGCGTCAGCGAATTTCGACTTATAATTTCGTTCGTTTTTTGATTTCTGAGTGATAAAGTCTTTTGCCAAGAAACAATCTTTAAAGGGGCAATTACGAATTATTTCCGATTTATAATTTCAACTAGCGATTTTCACAATTTTAAATTGGGTTTTTAATCATTTAAATTTATCTATTTTTATCCCTTTCGTATATTTGCATGTAAATAACATATATTTGAATTTATTAACATTTTAATACATTGCATTAAAAAAAAAAAAAAAAAAAAAAAACTCAAAATAAGTATCTTTTTTTACATTTTTCATTCATTACAAACATAATTAACGTTATTTTGTTGTATTTCTTTATTTATTTTGTAAATACATTTATTAACTATGGAATTTCTGTTATGTATGGTGATATGGTAATTTAATTCCTTCCAATTACAGGAAATAATTGATTTATGATATACCAATAATTTAATTCTAAGAGTTTTTAACTTAGAAGCAGAAAATTTATTTTCTAAATTTGAAGTTATAATGCAAATATCAAAGATTTAAAACTCTTCTATTAATAAAAAAAAAAGGCGGGGGGGATACAACTGAAATTTTCTAGTGATTTTATTTCTGAAATTAATATTATTCTTTAACCACATTTCCATCGACCATGCAAGCCTCTACGCAAGAACGAACTCACCTAGTCCAACGTTAAAATACCCCTACAAGCCTTTGGATTCGTCCTCACTTGTAGGCGTAGGAAACGTGGTTACACTATAGGTATGTAGGTACTATCTCGCAGATGTTTTGCGCTGGAAAAGCTAGTTTAAATAATATTTAAAACTTCGAAAACTATCAGTGTTTCATATTTGATTTTGTTTCCTAAGGCTAAGTATAGTAAACATAGTCCAAACAAGCAAATGTGATGATTATTAGATTAGTTTATATATAAAGCGAAGTTACACATATCTATAACACGCTTACGCCATTACATCCTATATTAGGATATACTATATTTAAACATAGAATGCTGCTTAAGGAACATTTAACAAAGGCCTTAAAAAAAAAAAAAAAAAAAAAAAAAAAATGGATACTGTGCATTAAAATATTTTTAAAGACTAAATTTAAAGGAGAGATGTTTATTACAAAGGTAAAAATATTATAGTTAGCTTTAAATTTATAATTAGTTATTAAAAATTGGGAATGCAACGTTACTGTGGACATGTGCCCAACAAACACACGAGAATTGGGCGTACTACAGAAGGCGTACGGCATTCCGATACAGTGATTATGGCCCACATACCACCTTCAGTATCGGTTCCTTAAAGTTTTTGTCCTCTCCGCCGCAACATCGCCAAATGGCATCGGCCTATATTTGGATCGGTATCGGCGAAATATATCTTATCGTCGTAACAGTAGTCTATGTGTTTAAAACATTAAGAAAGTGTTTTGGCTCACAAGCGTATTTCCGATCATAGAACAGTCATCGGTTTGCCGACACTTTTACGATTCCGGATCGAGTATATTTTAACGAATAGATAGGCATGCCGTAATTGCCGATGCTGGATCATACAGATACCGACAATTCTGTGTTTGTTGGGTATTTTTCCTAGTTTCTTCCACTAATATATTTTTATAATACCCGAACTGGTTGTAGACACATATCTCAGAAAGATACTGTAAAAATTTTTTTTGTTCTGGAAAATGAGGAACGCACAGTCGGTAACAAAAGTGTCCGAACACTAGCAAAAATTCCTATGTAAAAAAAGTACACTTCATACGGTTTTGTTAAATAAATCCTTGTCGAATCATGTTCTTACACTGACTAAGAACAGGATTCGACAAGGATTTATTTAACAAAACCGTATGAAGTGTACTTTTTTACACAGGAATTTATGCTAGTGTTCGGGCACTTTTGTTACCGAATGTAGTAAACCGTAAAAAGAATTTTTAGGAATCGCAGTAAAACTTATACAATTTTACAGGTGTTGTTGCTTTTAATATATAAAAAGTCTGTATGCATCACTTCTCTCAGTTCATACCATATCTTTTACATCATACAGTGCTCATTTGTTTTTTTATGTGATGATTTCAATCAATTATACATGCCTGTAATCTTAAATATTTCATGTTATTATTATTATTATTATTAAGCTCATTTTCATTTACAATCTAGCATGAATTACTTAAAATAATGAAAAGAATGCGCACACATGGTAAAATATACCTGTAGTTATTTAGAAATACATTTATATATTAAACGTTTTATTTATTTTATTTATTTATTTATTATTATTATTATTATTATTATTATTTTATTTTATTTTTTGTCTTTAAATTGTATTATATAAAATATTTTAGTACTAATAATAGTACATAATAAATTCTTTGTTATACACAAAAAATTTTATAGAAAAAGAGAAAAAATGTATGTATAGCCATTCGAAATCTATAAAATAAAAGTTTATGTTTTTAATTAATCACGTTATTTAACTTATATAAAAATATACTTTTTAAAAAAATGGCTAACTTCAAAACAATTTTAAATTTGCCTTTAAATGCATAAAAACAAAAAGAAAATGTCAGAAACGTATTGAATTAAATAAAAAATCAAAAGTAAGCTTGATGGTAAATCCGTTAGTAATTGGCCAAAACATTCTTTGCCTAAACCAATCACTGAGTTCAGTAGATCAAAACACAAGTAAAGTGTGTTCTATATTAAACTAATAGAACACGGGAAAATGGCAAATTGTTTTTATTCAATTATTTTTAAAGTGGATATTCTGTACAATGTCATTTATTCGCACTCATCTAATATATCACCTTTTTGCATGTAGTAAGATATTTAAATTTTTAGACAGAGACTGAATTATTATTATTATTATTATTATTATTATAAAAATAAACCTTTATTTATATATATATATATATATATATATATATATATATATATATATATATATATATATATAAATCTCTGCGGTATTTTTTCGGAAATAATGATGTAGAATTTTACCTTGTTATTTAAGATTTAAAGTAATCTTTCAAGTTACGAACGTCAGTGTTTGAGTAATAAGTTCAATTTCAGAAACAAAGGTTTAAAATTTTGAAGAAAACAAGTAAGATATGTTGAAGAACCATGTTACATGTTCTTAAATTCTGTAAGATCTAAATAAAATGTCCTTTAAGGTATATTGTAATCAGCACAAAACGTTATTTATTATCATTCCATTATATTAATTTTATCGCAGTTAAGTCATTATGTCTATCATTGCTACTATAATATTTATTACTTTTTACTTTCCGAACACTATAGTTAGGAAAGTATTGTAATCATGTCAAAAATCCAAATTTGAGATTTTGATGTTTCTGTACATTTCAAGGTCCCCTGAGTCCGTTTTCACTATTTTTACGATGATGTATGTATGTGTGTGTGTATGTGTGTATGTGTGTATGTCTGTGAGTGAACACGCTAGCGTCTAAACGCTTTGTTTGAATAACCTGAAAGTTGGTACACATATTGTAAGTCACCATAGTACGAACCCTATAGATTTTGGTGAATCTAGCACTTATAGTTTTTTTACAGGGACACAAAGAAAAATTCTTTATCATTATGGCCTATGGGAGCAAAATCTTAAAAGTGCGATAGCATCTAAACGCCTTATTCAATTGAGCAAAAATTTTATACACATATTATAGATCACAAATACTCAATCTGTATAGATTTTGGAGAATCTAGCACTTATAGTTTTTTTACAGGGACACAAAGAAAAATTCTTAATCATTATGCCTATGGGGCCAAATTTTTAAAAATGTGATAGCGTCTAAAAGCCTTATTAATCTGAGCAAAAAATTTTTACACATGTTATAGATCACAGTTGAACTAACTGTATAGATTTTGGTGAATCTAGCACTTACAGTTTTTTTACAGGGACACAAAGAAAAATTCTTTATCATTATGGCCTATGGGATTAAATTTTTAAAAGGGCGAAAGCATCTAAACGCCTTATTCAATTGAGCTGAAAATTTATATGGATATAATAAATCATTGTTGCACTAACTATAAGCATTTTGGTGAATCTAGCATTTATAGGTTTTTACAGGGACACAATGAAAAATTCTTTATCATTATGATCTTATGGGCTCAAAGTTCAGTAGCGTTAAATAAAACATCGTGTAATGTATGAAGAAAAATACTCAAACTCTCTAGTATGGTTTTCTCTCTTTTGTTTGTTTAACAACTCCTCTTTCTTTACTTTATCTACAAAACTGTTAATTACTCAACGTTCCGAAAGTCGATTGGAGTCACTCCAGAGTTTTCTTTTCTATATTCAGTAGAAGAAATTATTGAAATTGTAAAAAATTTAAACTTACGGTTTTCTATGGATTTAAACGTTTTGAAAGGTCCAAAACACGATAAGTGTAGTATAAAATTGTATGGAAATAGAATGAAATTGTATAAATATTAAAATACAATAGGAAACTAGTCTCGATGAAATTAATTAAAAAATTAGGATAAGGTAAACTTTTTGAATTGGTCGCACTGAGAAAAAAAATATACCGAATAAGTGATCATTTTCTGAATCCCTAAACTAGAAATATAGATTCCTGAGATATGAATTATGAATATGAATCAGATATGAATTAGATATGAATTATGAATGATATATATATATATATATATATATATATATATATATATATATATTTTAGAGACGAAATGATCGAGAATTTATAGCCTATACATTTCTAGATGGTGAAACAATATTCTGAATCCTTTGTACTGCGAGAAATTCTTGCTTGATTTCTTGCTAGAATTGGGTTTTAAACCAAGATTATAGTTGCTAAAACTCGCCTTCTGTATTCTCATTTATTTCCAGAGATTTTTAAATAAGTTTGACCTCGATAATACAGACAAACGCTCTAGAATTCTAATGGGTGTTCCTAGAATTCGCTTTCAAAGGGGACTAGAATTTATAAGGAAGACATGGAACTATTTATTTTAGAACCACAATTTAGGTTCTAGATATCAGTTACAGAATTTTTTCTCAGTGCGGTGAGCCTTTTATATGAGATGGATGGTTGGGTTTTACGTCGCACTAGTGCTTCGCAGTTGGGCAATTGGCGACGGTCTGGGACACACCCCTAGAGGTAGTCCGGAGACATGCCATCACAATTTTGATCCTCCACGGGAGGGATGGCTCTCCCGCTTCGATGACCTCAGAGGTATAATTTTTGATGGGAAGATGGGGGACATTTCAGTCACGACAGATTTTACGTGCACCAGCCACCATTAGTGTACACGACGGTCTTTGGCCGGCTCGAGTACCGAACCCGCAATCTTCCAATTTCGAGGCCGGCGCTCTACCGACTGGGCTACCGCGGCCCGCCTTTTATGTGAGACATTTCAGTCTGTCACCGTGTCAAGCGATATGTAAGATTCATCTTTGTTAAAATGAATACAGTATAGACTGCAGTAGAATTTATAAGAACAAATATATGTGATGGGGTACTGAGCAATGTCTACCTATGTTAACTACTTTTTCTTCTAAACGAGGATATCGTGAAGAAAGAAAATAAAAACAAAACTTCAATAACTTATAGCTTTATTTTATTATAATTGTACAATTATAATTATAGAAAAAAAGTGCAAGATAATTTATTCAATTAAATTTTAAAATCGGCCAATTTATACGACATTTGTTTGTGTTTATGTATATTTAATGTACAAAACGTATGTTATTATTTGTTAGAATTTTACGAAGTTTATAAATTGTTTCTTTGAAAATGAATTTGTTTTCAAAACTTTTCGGTATTTTTCTGCAAATAAAATCAAAATAATGATGCAGAGGAAGACATCTTAAAGTTATTTTTATGTTCTGTTTGTCAGTGTTTTGCGAAATAATATTCAACTTAACAAATCCGTTCAAATTTTTGAAAGAATAAAGTTTTTAGTGAAGTATATTGAAAATTTAAAATGTATTTTATAAAATTACAGGTAAAATTTTTTGTTAAATTTTTTAACTTATTGATAACTGAATAAAGTTTGAAATTAATAAAATTTTAAAATAGATATTATTTTAAATAATGTAAAACGTATATAAAACATAACTAATTAAGGATTTCTAAGTTTCTTCATAAAACTGATTTATTCTTAAAATTGAAAATAAGAAAGGAAAATTATGTGCTTTGTATAGTTAATGTAATAATTTTCATATATACGTATCCATTATATCATCTATATTTTATATATTTTAACCCTTTGATGACGCCTTAAAATATATTTTGTTTTTAACCCATTAACTACCGAATTAATTTTGCAAAATATTATTAGCTGATTACTTCACTTCTAAATTAATATAGACAACTGACAGTAAAATATATTAACTTAAGCAATTTTTCTGATAAATTTAAAGCCTATCCTCATTTAGTGACGTTTAGTGTTCTAGCGAGAAAACTTCGAGATAGAAAAACTTTGAGATACAAGATTAATTTCCTAAGATATGTTGACAAAGATCTCGAAAGTAAAGATTATAATATATATTATTATTCAACTTGATATAAGTTAGTATACCCAGCGCAAAAAGCAAATATATGTGCGACGAATGAAAAGTCATAAAATGGCTATACAAATTATAAAATAATAATTAATACTAGGCGCATAAAACTTTCAGGGATCGTTTAGAGTGACGCTATAAACTGCCACTAAAAATCAGAAATCATTCCAAGAAGATCCAAAAAGTATACGTGCCACTTTATTAGCTGTCCTCAAATGAGGACACTGGGCGCTAACGGGTTAATTATGGAAGAAAGAAATTTCTCAAAACACTTTTAGCTTTACCTTTAAAAAGAGAATATAAAAAAGATTGTTTTTGAATAACCTTGTATATCATCTAACAATGCATATGCACAATATACTATACTAAAATTTTTGAATGATTAAAAAAAAAAGACAAAAATTTCTTAACTCTCATGTAATTACCACTGCTAAATATACTATATTTTATAATAAATATGTTTTTGTGCTTCTAAATATTATACATTAATTCCGTTATATATTATGCAAAATAAAGAAGTTAAACTATACTTTAAAAATACTTGTCATTGATCACCATGTATATCAATTATTTTGTGAATTACATTACACAAACCAGCAGTTGTGATATTTAAAACGCTTTTGATGTAAAACAACTATAAAAAACGTGTATAACTTCTATCAGTTTCAAGTCATTCTAAAAAATTTAACGAATATAAGGATCGAATAAACAAGCAATAACACAAGTCAGATTTCATCTTAATAAGTACAAAACTTTGAATAAACACCATAAAATGCAAGAACTCGCTTTATCAATTGTCTCCGGTCGAAAGAAAACACGACCCTTCGTCAAGCGAACATAGTAGGCAAGAGTGCTGCAAACAAAGCTGCAACGCACAAACTTAATTAAAAAGGAAGGTAGTTTTTGCCTTTTACGGTGGTTATGTAAATTTCATTTTTGTTGAAAAAAAGGAAAATATAACTCTACTAGAGCCTCATTATGCCTATAGCTTGCTAACATCAGTATTTTTTAACAATAATTATTTATGCGCTTTAATTATGAAATGATTATTATTAGAAAGTAGTGGTGTGTAAAAATTTACCAGAGCCAAATAGACACCACTACTTTCAAACATTATTGCCTTATCTTAACGGTGAATTTTCTCAAAATTAATTACGTGATTTATCAGATTCTGCATTCAAAACTTTAGATCATTATTTTAACTTGCATGATTTAAAGTCTGATATTTCAGACATTTAAAGTTTATTTATTTTGTATAGGAACCATTTAGAGCTAATTAATCAGCATTTTTTTTTTTTTTTTTTTTTTTTTTTTTTTTTAACAAAAACTATTCTTATTTGTAAGTTAAGTGATGAGAAGTAAAATTTTTGTAGTTCGCAGAGATTATAAGACGTTTTCCAACCGTACTTATTGGTTACATTATTTAAATTCTGATATTTCAGACATTTAAAGTTTATTTATTTTGTATAGGAACCATTTAAAATTAATTAATCAGCATTTTTTTTTTTTTTTTTTTTTTACAAAAACTATTCTTATTTGTAAGTTAAGTGATGAGAAGTAAAATTTTTGTAGTTCGCAGAGATTATAAGACGTTTTCCAACCGTACTTATTTGTTACATTATTTAACTTTCAGTATATTTTACCTTCATAAAGGCACCTTAAGGCTTCTCCCTACATCTTATTATTTTCCTGTCTCTGGTGACTAAATCCCATGTTATTGTATGGGGAAATTTGTTAACAGAATTATTCTTGTCTAATGCATTTATTTAAATTAGTATCACCCATCGATCGAAACTCGTGAAATTTTTTATATAACCATTTAAAAAAGAAATATAGAAATTCTATAGATCTTGACAATTAACCTATACTTAAAAAAAAAAAAAAAAAAAAAAAAAAAAAAAAAAAAAAAAAACTGCAATTTTTTAAATGGCGATGCATATTTCTAAAAACTTTTCTATCTATTTGCACAACATCCGAAGAGTTGCAAAATTGGTGAACTTGGTGCCGCGATGAACACTTAACTAATTATCATCTTCCCTCCAAGATAGTAGCACCAGACATCTTCACATCTTATCGTTAAACTCTCGTAAATATGGCGTTGTTTTATTCGTATATGAAATGAAAAAATGTATATAAATAAAGATGTTTTTTGTTCGTCTTCCTGAAATCATACTTTTTTTTTTTTTTTTTTTTTTTTTTTGCAACTGACCTTAATTATACCTTTTGAACGATAACTTTTAAACTTTTCTTCTTATTAAAAGAAAGCTAAAAACGTACTACGATTTTTTGGTATTTTCGTATTAATATATAGATAAGATAATTTTATTCAAAATTTAATTTAATTAATTATATAATATTAATTGATTATATTTACCCATATTAATTTTTATTGAATTGTGACTTATTTGAATAACTATTCATTCTGACTAATCTAAGTCGTAACAAGTTTTGAAATTTGTTGGAAAATGTTACAAAATAATTATACAATACAAATAAAATCTTTAATTTATCTTTTAAATAACTTATAAAAATACTGAACGAAAATTTAACTTAATAAATAGTAATTAAATAAAAACATTCAAAGTAATTTAATAGCAATTTGCACACAGAAAAAAATTATGATTTTATCAAATAAAAATAAAATCGTAACATGCATGCCTACTCTTCCGCTTTTAACGGAAAACTTCATACGAGAATTACATAAAAATAAGTTTCAAGATTTTAAGTCGCAGATGAACTTTATCTGAACTACTGTACTATAGCATTACAAAACTATCTTCTATGTCATTCCGTATAATTGCACTACTTCCCGGTTAACATGCACAATAACTTAATCAAATACATCGGAAATATGCAATTTGGAACAATTTTTCCGAATAGATCGTGAAATATAGCCTTCTGGAAAATCTGAAAAAAATAATAGCATCACTACTTATCATCTGATATACACACAAATTAAATAAATATATTTTTACCTGATACATACCTCTTGCATCAAGTTTGATACACTTATATAATATAAACGCTGAGATTTAGTATTTGAGTGAACGAAAAATATTGCAGCACAGTAACGCCACCTGTGAACCTATACAAATCTAGACTGAATCAACATAGTTTTGCGTCGTATTCATCGCACATACCAAAACTGGTACATTTATACACTACAGAAACTGAGATATAACCTTCCCTCAAATAAGGAAAATACAGTCGAACCTCGTTAACGTGAACACTGTTCACGAGAATTACTTTTAACATGAACTGATTTCACAATCTACAACAAAATGAAGACTAGTTTAGTTATATGAAGATTAGTTACTGACAGCATGAACAACTGATAACATGAACAAATTACTTATCCCGCTTGAGATTCACTTTAACGAGGTCCGACTGTAGTAGATAGCAGCACCAGATGTTGGGCAATATATACCAAAAGCTAATAAGTACCAATTCAAGTCAAAATCTAGCCGAATATCAAGTATGTTTAAATTCCATCCATTAATTCGTTAGATACAGCGTACGCAAAATTTTTGCTGGAAGACACACAGACACAAAGGTGGACAGACATTTTCTAAAAATGGTCGAATTATGTTCAGGTCATCTCAAAACTTGTAAATTCATCGAACAACAGAATTTAAAGCTTTCACGAATCCAATATTATTTTTATTTTTATAGAAAGAAAGTAAAAGTGTAAGTGTTGGCAACTAAGAGCATATTATCAAGCATAGTTGTGTGTTTATTTACTTCTATTCACAGCATATATGACTTGTGTAACATTAAAATTTAAAACTGTCAATCTTTTCATTTCACATATACAATTAAAAGCTATATTCAAATGTTATAAATTAGAATATAAAGATATAGGCACATAGTTTTAACAGAAATGTAAATATTTTACAACTTTTCTATAGTTGTTTACGATTTATAAATTTAAAAACATTTTCAGCAATTTCGAATGAATACAAATTATTTTGCTTGACTTAGCATCTAAATTAAAATTTTCTATACCAGTTTTTCTCGAAATTCAACAAAAATAATTATTTTGAATTTTTCTGTGTAAAGCGCACCACAAATATAATTTGACCAAAAATAAAAAATAAAAATATTCATTATCTTTAAATGATTTGTTTCAAAACTTACAAGAAAAACATAAACGTACAAAACTTACAAGAAAAACATAAACGCAACTCTCTTTTTATTTATAAATCCTTTTCAATAAACATTTCAAAAAACTCTAGCTGAAATTTTCATTTCTTAAATGAAAATGTTTGCTGAGTAAAACCCCTTTTTGTTGCAATAACACATTTTTCGCATAGTTACTAATTAAATAAAACACATCAAAATGTGTTTAAATAAAATTTTAACTCATTTGTTAGGCGTGTGCGTATGAAAGGGGTTCTTATCTGTCCTTGTTTTCTACAAAATAAAAATATAAAGTCTTTTTTTTAAGACATTTAAGTATAATTTTCTGAATGCATTAGTTAAAAAAGAATTTAAAAAACAAATCAAGCAGAAAAATTCGATGGTAAGTCGTTAATAATTGGGCGCTTTTCCCCATTAAACCCTTTTTCTGCCAAACATATTTATCGATATAAAGAAGTGATAAACAAATTTTCCTAAAACTCTGATGTAATCTTTTTTAAATGATTTTATTTTGAATTATTGTAAAAGTATATTTTATTTTTATTTCATTTATTTATTAATTTTTCTAAGAAGTTGTTGATGTTTAGCATAAAAAACAATCACAAAATTTTGGTTTGATGATTTCTTTTTCTTTTGCATTGTTAAAAAAAAGTCTAATTTTAAATTTTAAAACAGACTAGGAATAAATAAAAAATAAATAAAAATGTATAAAGTTTAAAATTATCTCGAAAAAGGGTAAACTGAGGGAAAAAGTCGTAGTTTTTGTTTAATATTTTTCTAAAATTCTCTGTTTCCCTGTTCTCTCTCTCTCTCTCTCGTTATATTTTTCATTTATTAGTTTCTTGTGAAACTTTATACTCTTAAGTGCATATTAAAAAATATTTAGCTTAAAAAATATATTTAAAGCTTTTAGATAATTGTTTCCCTTAACGGGTTTGGAGTAAGAGGGTTTATGTGATTTTAATGTAAATATACATTTTTATGGAAAATTTTAGATTTTTTTTTTTTTTTTTTTTTAAACGCGTGATTGACATAGATAAAACTAAGATAAAGTATTATGTATTATTTATTTAATATTTCTTCTAAAATGAACGCACATATTTACATTAAAATAATAAAGACGACAACTAAGCATTTTTCTTCAATGTAAAACTATATACCGGAATTTTATCAAAAAAAAAATTTTGTCATCTAACCCCAAATTGTCTAAGAAGACGTAAAAATGCTTATTAACTTACAAAAGCTTATTAACTTACAAAATGTCTAAGAAGACGTAAAAATGCTTATTAACTTACAAAAGGGGGGGAAAACAGACCACTTTATGGGTTTGGCGTTAAGGGAAGGCCAGACTCAGTACTTATAAAAATTAACCGAATAACTTCTTTTCCTATTTAAACTATGTTTGACGTAACTAACTAAATAGCAGACTAAGGCTCCAATATATACGAGCTGGCGCATCAGGCATTTTGTTGCCTTAGGGTTGCCACATGTACCCAGAGTGTTTCTCTGATAAACAAACCACAAACATTTTTTTATCGTCTTACGTTACTTTAGAGTAACTTATTTTACTATATTTCATAATTTCAGCTAAGTAAACTATGATATGGAAGTTTGTTTAGCGATAAACTGCTATAATTATTCAAGAAGCGAATATAAAGTGTTCACAGACCTTCTATTACTGTGTATTTGAGTTTTAGCGGCATTTTGTGAAAGAAACAGAAACCGCCCTAACAACACATCGTACATCCATAGGATATCCTTAGAATAAAATAACATCCTGAGAATGTACTGTGAAAAAAATGTGTTTTTAGGAATATTATTGTTGCTTATTGCTCTTATCTTGACCAGATTAGCTTCAGATTAAGATTTCTTGAAATCATAAGGGAAGCGATAAGGACGCCAAGCGGGAATGCTGTCCTCTTCGGAGGCAAAAAAATGGCGGTGATGCGCCGACCTATTATTTTCTTTAGGGGCTCTATAGCAGACAAGTCAGATATATCAACACTTACTAGATCAAGCGATGTGGATTATCGATCCAAACTAATCTAAGAAATTATTAAAAATTCGCAAAAAAGTAACATAAACTTCGTCACTGATATACCAGCTCCTTTCCTGTGAGTGGCAAGCTTCTCTTACGGCCTCTGTGTATGAGAGAACCACTTAACACGGCATCTTGTCTGAAACGGCATGTAACCCACATATTAGCTTACCAATAACTAAGCTTGTGAGAAAAAAAATTTTTTTCATTATTATTTATAGTTATTATTGATATCTGTAATTCGAATATTTGTTCAATAGAAAAAAATTATTTATAAAAATTATTAAAACAAAAGAGATAAATTATTATTTATTTATTTATTTATTAGCAACAATAAAAATTGTATGATGTTTTAAAGAGTGGTGTAGTCATTAAAGAAATAAACAAAGGATAAGAAAAAATATGTATTAAATTCCTTTTTTTTTCCTCAGTTGGGCTGTTGCAGGGAAAGTTGATTTACAGTCAAACTGGAAATAAAGAGCTTACTAGATCAAGTGATGTGGATTATCGATCCAAACCAATCTAAGAAATTTAAAAAAAATCGCAAAAAAGTAACATAAACTTCGTCACTGATATACCAGCTCCTTTCCTGTGAGTGGTAAGCTTCTCTTACGGCCTCTGTGTATGAGAGAACCATTTAACACGGCATCTTGTCTGAAATGGTATATAACACACATATTATCTTACCAATTACTAAGATTGTGAGAAAAAAATATTTTTCACTATTATATATAATTATTGTTATTATATGTAATTAGAATATTTATGCAAGAGAAAAATTATTTATAAAAATTATTAAAACAAAAAAGATAAATTATTATTTATTTATTTATTTATTTATTAGCAACAATAAAAATTGTATGATTTTTTAAGAGTGGTGTAGACATTAAAGAAATAAACAAAGGATAAGAAAAAATATATTAAATCTCTTTTTTTCCTCAATCGGGCTGTCGCGGTGAAAGTTGATTTACAGTCAAACTGAAAATAAAGGGCAGTCCATTCACTTCCAATACGGTCAGATTTGGTGGCAAACTTGACGTCTTGGCTGTAAAATTTGATCAAAATGATAATTTTGGATTTTCGAAGTTTCTAACATCTACGTTGAATAGATGCCGAAATCTGGAACTTTCCATTGGATTCTAGAACCATCGCCAAAAAGTATTAATAGAAGCACATTGACAACAAGTTCTTCGAGTTAGAGGTTTTTCAGAGATCTATTCTGAGCGATTGCCTCATAGTGGCTTGGCTGCGTTCCAAGCGATTAATTGCGGTCCGTAAACGAACAAAATTCCTGCTCTGTAGAGTATTTTTACGCTGTTTACTTTACTAATGTGGTATAAAAGATTCTTTTTTTGGTCTATTTCGAGAATTTTCCTTGAAATTACGTTTTACAAGAAATGCTAGAAAATACCCAAGATAACCGATGTATTTTCGTAGCAATATTTATTTGGTTAGATAATTCAAAAATTTTAAATGCTTACGTATGTTATAAGTTATTATTGTCAGAGGTCGCAGAGTACATTTTTTTATCTACCATCATTTTTTTAAATATTTTTTCTCTCTCTGCACTGTTGGTTTAAAGTTAACTTTTAACTAATAATGCTTATAATGCTTTTTAGGCCCATTATGAGCAAAATTTTAGTGAAAATTGTCAAGACGAATAAACAAATTTGCTGGCATTTTTCAAATAAGTGTTTCACTAAAACTTTCGAGATCTTTATTAATCATAAAAATTAAAATAAAATAGAATAAACTGCAGACATCATTTCTTTGAATAAATAAAAAAAGTTCTTTCAGGTGCAAATAAAAGAATCTCACTTGAAGAGGGGAAAAAATCCTACTTTTTTTCTCCCTTTCTTTCTTTTTATGGTTTAAAAGTAAGTTTTATAAATCACAATGTGACTTATATTTTTTTTCCTTTTTTTCTTGAATAAAACACACTTGGGAGAAACAGAATAATAACTAGTTTGTTAGCTTTTGTTCCACTTATGCTAAAGGCTTTTCCCCTGAACTTTTAAAGCAAATAAAATATTTTCAGTTGATTTTTTAAGACGAAAAATTAAATGAGTAATTTAATTTTTTTTCTAGATTTCTTATTTGAATAGGACAAATATAATTTTCTTTTAAAACACAGTGTGGTTTAAATGTCTGCAAAATAATAATAATAATAATAATACTCTGGTGTGTCACTCACACGACTTTCTGTTACGCTGAAATTTAATACTATAAATACAGGTTGCAGATTAAGAGGTAAGATAACGAGTACTGTTATGTAAACCTGTGTTAAACAATTGAAATTAGGCTTCGGAAGAGTTTTATATGATAATTGATTCTGTGTAAGGGGGGCTACCGCCTCCCTCAACCCCCCCGTTTCATTAATGCACCTACATTTATATAGAATTTAATTCGGTTAGTAAAAAATAATTCTGTATTTAAAAAAATAATTTATTAAAATTATTATTTAAAAATTTATCTTTTATGATAATGCAGACGATTTCCATACTAGAGAAGTAGTATAACACGAAATATAAAAAAAAAGTTGAATTTATTCTCAATATTACATTTTAAAAAAAAGAAAAAAATAATAATTATTATTTTGTTAAAAAGGAAAAAATCGATAACTTTATTTTAAATTATCGCAGATCGATCGTTCAACCATTCTTTTTAAAGGTATTGGCGAGCTGTTTTGAAAGATACCCATCATGAAAATTTACTCCCCTCGAGGGGGGACTTCTCCCCCCCCCTCCAAGGGGAACGCGAGGCTCCTACATACACAAAAAAAAAAAAATTCCAGTTGACTATCTCTATTACAAAAAATATATATTCGTTTCATTTGGTTCAGTGCAGTCTATAGATGTTAAACTCTACTTACCTGCAATTTCCCCATAGACGTAATGCATTTGAATACTTTTGAGTGTCCCTGTGCACGAACCATTTGCTTCATCTCAACGAAAAGCTTAGTGTAGCATCCCTATACGATACACATTTAGAATACCGAGTTTGGAATTTCTTCTACTATTTGTTCTTGAGATATGCTAATAACAGACACACAGACATCCACACGGACAGACAGACACACAGGCAGACCATTCGCTAAAACATGTTTTTCGTATTCAGGGGACCTCAGAAGATGTAAATATAATGAAAACTCACGTTCGAAAACTTGATCCTAAAACAATACTTTCTCGACCCTATGGGTAAGAGAAAGAAAAAAGTGTTTAAATTTTGGTTACGCAATAAGGAATATGGTGCTTATCTATTTTCGGGGGAAATCGGCGGTATATTTCAGTAATGAGTGATCACCAGAAACTTTGAAGCATTTTATTTTAATCAGAGCTGCCAACATTTTAAACTTTTAAATCAGAACTGACACCAGTAGCTTTAAAGGGTGTTGGTGTTAGGGATTAAGGCCGACTGACAACACTTGGGTCCTAGGCCTGAGGGGGAGTGCCTTCCGTGGAGGTCTTTCTAAGGGGTCCTAGCCCGTATTTACGCAAGTTTCGGAGGAAACCACGGAAAACTCCGAACGGCTAGGCCGACGACGAAGCTTTAAAGGGAATATGTTATATATATTTTCGACGATTAATATTACCGAAATCAGCTATAAAAATTTTCCGGTTTTGAAGTCTCCCTTGAAAAACGGGAGATTTGGCACCTATGATTTAATGTATAATGTAAAAGTCACGGCATCATTACATTTAAATATCACTGCTTTTTTTTTTTTTTTTTTTTTTTTTTTTATAAAAATTTTTGCTTTAGTGAATTGCCATAATTTTGGGATTGAAAAAAGAAAACATTACTATAACAACTTGTGGTCTTTAAAATATAGATCGATTCGAAGCGGGATAATAAACTTGTATTCATTACATTTTATGAACATGTTATAGAGATAGATGAAATTCTTCGAGAACTCTGGTGTGTATCAAAAGTTGAAAAGCTGTGAATGTCTAAATGAATGTTTAGTTTAAGATTTGAAGATTTAGAACTTTGTGTGCAACCATCATAAATTGGAAAAAAAAAAAAAAAAAATGCAGCATTCTTTATTTATTTATTTACTTTCTTTTATATGTAATATAGAGAAAGTAATGAATTCGCGAAAATTTCCAACCTCCGTTTTTTGTTGGATTTACACGTTTTGGGATGTCCTGAACACGAATTGTTAGTTTTTAGAAAATGTCTGTCTGTCTGTCGGTATGTGTGTATTACGATTTTTGTGGACGCTGTATCTTACGAACCAATGAATGAAATTTAACCAAACTTGGTATTTAGTTGCACCCTGGCATAAACTGGTGCTGATTAGATTTAGGGATCAATCGCTGAACAGGTGGCCCTGGGATTGCATTTTTTGTAAACTTTTAACATGGTGGTATAGGACGAAATTTCGTATAAATGTGCATAATGAGAGTTATTTTAAACTTGTGATTGTAAAATTAATATGAATTATTGATAATAGTAGTTGTTAACTAGGAAAAAAACTCTGTGCATGTGGGGGCATCGTTTCCTCCCTGGGGGGGGGGAGTAAAATTTTCAGGATGGGTATCTTTCGAAAGGTCTCGTCAATACCTTTAAAACGAATGGCTGAACAGTAAACCTGTGATAATTTAAAACAAAGTTATCGATTTTTTTTACTTTTAACAAAAAAAAAAGAATACTTAGAAAAAAAAATCGTTTTTTTTTTTTTTTTTTTTTTTTTTTTTTTTTTTTTGCTGAGTGAATTTGTACAGGAAAATATAGAAAAAAGTCTTGTGGTGGCCACAACATACTAGTTTTTTTTTTCCTGTACACTTTATTGCTTTATGAAAGGCCATACTTAATGACTTCAACCCGAAATAATTCTTGCGTATTTTTACAATTAATTATGTTTTCACTTAAAATTCTTATATTTATCTCATAACAGATTTATTATTAATATTGCTATTATTATTATTATTACTACTATGTGTGTGTGTGTGTGTTTGTATTTTGTGCACGTAGCAATCTGTGTTTTCACTACAGCTTGTTTAACTCGGGTCACACTATTACCACTATTTTTAACAATAATTTTTGTTTTATTAAAGGTTGGAGTTTCATGTTTGATTTTTTTTTTTTTTTTCCGTTAAAGAAAAAGTAAGTGGTGTGTGAGGATTGAATTTACGCATCACCGTCTAGATACCCACAGTTTATAAAAATTGTTCCTAATTTTAGCAATTTTTAATTTACCTATTGTAAGCTAAAAACAATTATTAAAAAACAGTGGTGAAACTATGTCCTGGGCATAATCAAGTTATGTTTCTGAGTGGAAAGTTAAAGGAAAATACGAAAAGCCTCTTAAAACTAATCCTCAATTTTCAAGTTTCAAAGACGTAAATCAGTTTTGTATATATTTACACAGTTTAAAAATCTCCTTTTTTTTACGTACATGAATGATTTACAGTATGTATGATTGTTTATGTATGATAAACAGTATTTTCAAAAAATAATTCTTAGGTAGTTAATCTAAAGAAATATTATAAATAATTATTCTTCATGAATAGAAATATAAAACTTCCTTGAAATAACATAAAATTGTACAAATATGTAATTAGGTATTCAAAAAAAAAAAAAAAAAAAAAAAAAAATACATATGTACAATTTATTGTATACATAGGCAAAAAATAATTCAAGTGCTAAAGTGTTTTTGTGTAGTATGGAAAAACATTTCATAATCTTCGAATAGTGTATGATTTCGCTTTCATGTTTAAATTACATCAATTCAATTTTTTTTTTTTTTTTTTTTTACATACTTCTTGACAAACAGTTCCTTTTGTGGTAAACTACAATAATTTTTTTTTTTTAAGTTTTTTTTTTTTTTTTTTTTTTTTTTTTTTATGTAAACGTGAGAGCATTAATAAAAAATTCTATAACTTCACTTTCCTGAACGAATAAAACAGGTTACTTGAAGCACAAATAAAGGTATTTGAATAGAGAAAATGTTAGAAAAAAAATCTTCTTTATATCTTTTTTAATATTATTTTTTTTTTCCTTTTATTTATTTTGTCTTTTTTTTTCCACATTTAACAAATATGTTTTAAAACACAATATACCATTTTCAACAATTTTTTTCCAACCACAATAAGGACACTTTTGAAAAATAAAATAAGATGAGTTTTGTTTTTCTTTGTCTCTCACTTGGACTTAAGTAGTTCTTTTTTCTAATAGTTTCATTTTCATTTTTTTCCCTTAAGAGTTGGTGTTTTTGTTGCTCTTTTTAAAACTGACGTCGCAGAAATTTTTTTCTTTCATTCGTTTTTGTTTATTTTTATAAATGATAAAACATTTTATTTTTCTTTACAGGATAAATATATCACGAAATCAATAGTCTCAATTTAGTACCAGTATAATGCCAGAATAAATAAATTAACATTCATCTTGTTTCAACAGTAGGAAATTTCGGGCGCTTTTATGACCATTAAATCCAAAATAACTTTGTATTATGAATTTATTATTAAGAATTTATTAAATATAGCTATTAAGGTACAGTTTTAGTATAGGAGCCCTTTGGAGACTTTTAAAGCTTTTTTGCCATTTTAAGGATGAAATTTTTTTGTATAATCCCTTGATGTGAAAAAAATATCTAGAAACAATTTTCATCATGCTTTTTGTTATTGTGTATTTTAGACAATATTTCCTATTCTGATTATACTTCTAACGTACGTCAATATTTAAAATGACGTCTGGTGAAGCGGTAATTTTTAAAAAGTGCAATCAGCATATATAGTTACGCTCATCCCTGACTGACTCTGTCGCGCTTAAAAAGGGTAAGAGGTTTCCTTGGACTCTGTCTGTGTGTGAACGCAAGTTGCCACCTAATTTTCATACTTTAGTGTATTTAAAAATAATCCAATTGTCCGATCGATAAGCTGTTTAATCCGGCGGATTCAGAAAAATCGGCCCTTTCATTCGGTACCTTATTTGTAACGAATTTTTGATTATATATTTTTTTAATTATTTGAAATATGAAAATAGACAGCTTTAAAATAGACATTTAAATTTTTAATTGTTGCTTCTTTTTTAAGCATAAAATGAAATATGCCTTCACGTGAAAAAAAAAAAAAAAAAAAAAAGGATAAAATATTAAATATTAAATTTGCGTCTATATAAAGTCATGATGATCTGAAAAATGACGTCTGTAAAATAATAATAATAATTTTAAATTTTAAAGGTAACGAAGAGATAAATAAACTGCGAAAATTTCGCACAGGCAATGAATTATTCAAAGTGAGACATAAATAAAATAGAATGATTATTTTTCAACGGGCTCCTTAGCCGCCCTATAACTAACTAGTTTTCTGTAAAATGCATTTTTGTTTAAATAATTATTTTATTCATTTATTTAATAAAAATGCACACCTTATTCCATTTGCTAAGTTATATTAATAGAGATGCATGAAATTTCTATTTACAGTGTTGAACGAAAGTAAAACAAATCACTAATACATTATCTAATATATGTGTACCTATTTTAAAAGTTGGAACCGTTTGGCCTATAAAGTAGATAATTTACGCTATTTATGTTACTGTTTCACTATTTTCTACTGTATCTTATAACTTATTTACATTTCAAATGCGCATCTAAAGTTAAAATGTCTGTCACAGTCGGGGAAGTCAGAAGTACTTGGTGAAAAATATACCTCTCTCTCTCTCTCTCTCTCTCTCTCTCTCTCTCTCTCTCTCTACAAAGCTGTTCCCCTACTAAATATTATTTTTCTTCAAGGATAAAACTAAAAAGCATAATGCAATAGTCCCTGCTATATATATTGTTTTAAAAGTAAATACTACGTATTAAATATACATTACTACCAAATTTTACAACTTTTTTAAACACACTATCTGCTGATAAGTATTCAGACATTTTCGAATTTCGACGTTTTTTCAAATATCTAGAAAAATTCTTTACAAATTACCATTAAACTTTGCAAGTATAAAGAACATGTTATACCTCATTCATTTTAGCAAAAGTTTTGTTCCGAAGAGAAAAAGGAGACTAGTATAACATTAGAAAAAAATCAATATGTTTTGGATCATCCTGTAAAACATAATGTTTGAAATTCGTTTTGGCTGTAGCACGAGATTATGACGCATCTTCTAATTATCCGTATAATTTTTTATGAGGATAGAGTAATGCCATATAGACAAATAATAGTTTTTTTTTTTTTTTTTTAAAGAAAAATTCTAATGTTTGAATTATTACACGTACTGTATTAAACTCAATGCAAAGCTATTTTAGAAAGCTTTACATACGACATTAGACACCAGCTTACTGCAAACAAGATGCAAAAATACCAAATATCTTGTTAAATGCAAGCTTTCTTCAAAAAAAAGTTTTTAACTATGCATGCGCAAAATTAAAAAAATTTTATTTCCATAATTTAATAGTCGAAGGTATTGAGATACTTATATGAAAACTCCGAACAAATATCGTGTAAATTCAAAATGTTCTCGGAAAAAGAACGAACAGAATTTCATTTCCTATCCAAAAAAAAAAGGGGGGGGGAGATGAAAAGAGGTTTTATTAATATTTATCTATAATCAGCGAACACTGTGTTACCATTAATTGAACCAAAACAAAAGTTGGAGTTAAACCTCTTACATTTCAGCATTTAGTGCGAGAGGAACTAAATATCAGTTGATCCTTTCACCCACGTATTTGTTTTGGGTTTTCATGTAACCCAATACATTTGGCTATTAATTTATGCAAATAAAATTTCGGTAAAGTTTGCGCATGCGTAATTAAAAAATATTTAGTAAAATGCTCATATTTCGTAAGATAAATAATAATTGCATTCTCCTTTCAGTATGCTGTGTCTAATGTTGTGTGTCAAGTTTCTTAAAAATGACTTTACATTGGGTCTAATACCCAACGTATGATATTATGATTTAAAAAAGAGCTGTTTCTTCCAATTTTTTCATATCTCCCTTTTTTCATATCTTTATGTGGTAGCCTCAAACAAATTTATACAGATAATTACAGGAAGCTTCATTATCACATGCTACAGCCAAAACACATTTCAAGCATTACTTATTACAGGGTGATCCAAAACATTTTGATTTTTGTTTAATTTTTTACTGTCTAGTTTTTCTGTCCAGGGCAAAACTTTTGCTGAAATATATGAAGTATATGTTTTTTATAATATCAAGGTTTCATATAATTAGTAGAGAATTTTTCTACATATTTGACAAAACTTCTAAATTAAAAAATGTTCAAAAATTTAATGGTAAATAATGTACTGCTTTATGTTAGTAGAAATTTTATTTTAATTTAACCAGTTAAAATTGTTCGAGAAATTTTTAAAATATATATATATCCTTATTTATTTCCTTTAAAAATTACTGTGAATTAAAGGGCTTGAATGTTTTAGCAACTATATGTATATCTCTTTTTAAATATGTCCAAGGCAAAGTATCATAATCATAAATTTTATATGATAGTGAACTCTTTGCGATGAAAAAAAGATTACAAAAAATATGTTAAACCAGACATCAAATGATCAATGATATAATAATGAAAAATATTTTTCATCTAACAGAGTGTGTTCCGAAAATAATTTATTTCATCCGGAAATATTTACAACTAACAGTTTTTTCAAATCCCGTAATTAATAAAAATTAAATTTATTTTACAGCTTTTAGGTTGATTTCTTTAGAAATCGACTTTTTGACGTCACTAAGGTTATATATAAACATTTATCAAGTCAAATTTTTCATAACGATTATTTCCGAAATAAGGAATTCAAACCAAAGTTTTATTGGAGATTTATCTTAGAAAAATCTTGGATAAGATAGTTAGTCAGCTTGATCCACCATTTTGTTTTCATGTAACGTTTACTTGAAAATTTCAAAAAAAAAAAAAAAAGTATTATGGATCGATTTGTTTAAAATTTGATTTATACATGGCTTCTATAAGGGTCTTAACCAAATTTATTTATCAACTCGATCCGCCACCTTGTGACCAGTACTAGCCGATCGGGACAATGAAACATTCATCTTTTTCAAAACTATAACGAAGTACTCATGAAGCAAGAAAAAATATATCTAGCAAGTGGCTTATAATATAAGGTAAGTGCACCAGTGATTGACACTTTTAGAGCAATCTCTGATGCTTTTAATGTTCTAGTCATCAGAAAATATTTTTAGAAATCTTAAGTTAGTACATATGGTATGAATGAGATCCAGAACCACATATATGTTAAATATATACATTTGATAACAATTTTTTTTTTATGAATTTTTATTTGACACCCACTCAGTGTTCAAGTAATTGATACTGTCAGTTTTTCATTTTATCAGTAATTGGCCCCCTATGTTCCAGTGTTCGACACTGCTAGTTATTCATTTTACCAGTTATTAGCACCCTATGCTCTAGTGTTTGGCATAAAATGTTAAAATTCTTATATGTAAAATATATGATTTTATTATTTTTCTTATTTATTAATTATTTCGAGATAGATGTCAATTACTGGAGCATGCCAGTTACTGGAGCACCTACCTTATATATATATATGTGTGTGTGTCTGTGTGTTGCATTGCTGTTGGTGAATTTCTCCTATTATCAATCTCAAAGCTCCTTTTACATGGTAGGTATATTTTTGGGAATATGCGTAGCGAGAGAAATCGCCGTCATTTTTTAATGATATTTATTTGATAGCTTTGAGATCTGTAGTTACAATGACTTTTGTCTCGATTGATCCATATTACCGAATTTCACAGAACAATATTGCGCACAATATTGCGTAGACATATAGGACATCACATACACCCATGCCCGCACCGGGATTCAAACGCAGGATCTGAAGATCCAGAACACAGTGCCCTAGCGACCGAACCACCAGGCCGGCGAGAAATCGCCGTTTTAAAAAGTTCAATGCTTGTGATGTGTATACCAACGACAAAAAATCGATTAATCTATTTCTCCAAAATATGCCATGGATGCTATTGGGAAACTTTATTACTTGATCAGTAAATTCAAAATACATAAAAAAAGTGATGAAAGTTAAACTTCATAACGCGGTCGCTCTGTTGATCCCTTATTTTAAACTAATATTCTTTTATAAGTATATATATATATATATATATATATAAATTGAATAATTTAATACCATCATAATACTCAGCAATAAAAAGATAAATGAAATAGCAACATACAATATTAATTAGAAATACCAACATAACAAAGTTAAAAGCGTTTGTAGTTTGATTTTAAATGTTTTCACGGATTTTTTAATTTAATTTCAATACCAATGAATAGTAAATCATTTTATATTACACAGAAGTGAAATGCTACATTCATAACACATAAGCCTAACGATGAGAGAAATTATTGTAAAAACCATTAAAGTTTTTTTTCTGAAACCATCAATATTATGAAAAATGTAATCATATATATATATATATATATATATATATTTCCTTTGCAAACAAAAAGAAAATCATTGTGTATAACTTATCATGTTATGTGAAGAAAAAATTGTAATATGTAACTAAGTTTCAGATTAATTTGTGTAATTGGCGTGTTTATTGAAATTATAGCAACTAATCACGATCCTCGTTCAAGCCTAGCAAAAATTAGATTAATGCAGATAATTTTAATGTGAGGGTCTAGAAATTACAACGTCTTCCTTTCACATTTATTGTTCGAGGATGAAAGTTGTGATCACATATGTCTCCGGACCATACTTAGGGGTAAATTTCAGATTATCGACAATTGCCAAGTACGTAGATGCAGTTCGACTTTCAACCCATTCATCCTCAACAACTTCACATTTACTTCGTTATACTTTTCGCATTACAAAGCAAATGTTGGACGGAAGGCAGATTATATTTTATGTAACATTAATCAGAAGCATATTTTTTTTTCAGTGCTTCGTAAACAATATCTCAGATTGATTGCGTATTGGTAGTGAGATTATGTGTCTTGTAAAACAAAAATTTAACTATTCTCCAATACCTCTTATAAATCAAGGTTGGATTAGTACTAACAAATTCTCTTTTCAAAGTTAACTTGATAATCAATTATTAAAACCCCCATGCTTTCCGTTTCATAATTCGCAGCTTCTACACAAAACATTTCAATTCAGTTCTTGCATAACGAATATTTAAAAAAGTGCATGTAAAACGAGAACAATTTATATCGGTGCATTAACTTTCGAATTATATTAGGAACAATCCGCTAAGCTGCTATGTTCGTATATGGCTCTCATTATTGAATACTTTCTGCGTTTTCTCACAAAAGAAGATGAATTTTTATCGTTTCAATGAAACAAAAGATGATTTGACAAAGAATAATTTGAAAAGTATGCACCAAGCGTTTAAAACTGTGGGGAAAATAGAACGGCAAACTGGCTTTTCACGGAAGTTAATTTTGTGCTTTTGCGAATAATTCCGAAAATAAATTCTTTGTTAACTTTCTATTATTTTCTGTTTATAAATTCACTTGCAAAATCTTCTTTAGAGAAAGATAAAAAGCAGTCGATGCTCACATTCCTGTTATCTTTCACTTTTGTAAGCAAGGTTTTATTTTGAGACTTTAAGATACAATTAATGATATTTAAATAAAAGGACTTATGTAAGTTTCAGTAAATGTGTATTTAGGATTTTGCTGTGCATAAGATGCTTTGTTCGCATTATAAGTTAAGTTTGCGCATAAATATTCAAACATATAATAAATGTACATTGAAAGCTTGTCGTAAAATTTGAACAAAATATTTTATGAAAAGGTATAGTTAATTCAATTTATTTAAACTGGAAATAGAAAATTAAGATATAATTCAATTTGTTAAAATATATAAACAAACTTGCAAGTGCATACATATAAATATTGCTATATTAAAGCTGAAATTACATTTAATAAATATCAGTTTGCAGGGATGGAACACGGGCGCAGAATTCATACCGGAATGTGTTTAAGAAATTTCCCTACCTATAATATCGTCGATTTAAGAGGTAGAAATTTTTCTTACATTGATAGTGGTATGAATTCTGCGCCCGTGTTCCATCCCTGAGTTTGTTAAAAGAAATTTACATTATTAATTTTTCGTTACGTTTATATTTTTAAAAAGTTATCACAATATACTTTATCTGAACTAGAAATTTAAAATACCCGCATTTTGCAAAACTATGAGCATAAGTATCACTGTAAAAAAACAACTGTTAGAAGTAGAGGAAAAATCAGGCAGCTGGGGTGCCAGTATTTCTCCATCAAATATACAGGACAAAACTGTACTTTTAACAAAAAACCTGTTTGATTTACAGGATTCCTGTGTAAAATATATGTCAGTGATACAATTTTACGGTTTTAAACTGTATATTTAACGGAGAAATACTGGCACCCCAGCTGCCAGATTTTTCCTGTACTTTTAACATTTTTTTTTTTTTTTTTTCAGTGAACTGAATGTGTATGAAAACATTCCAATTGTGTAAGTTAAAAATGATCGATTATAAACATTAGTAGAGTTCGAAGCAGACTCTATTTTCTATATTTAAGCAAATTTATTTTCAATACAACTATTTTTTTTTTTTAACTGCATTATTCAGATTTATTTTATGAAGAGTTTACGCATAAAATATCAAATTACCAATCCTCTTTCTTCAATTTCCTGAAATTATTAATTCATTTTATAAAATTCTGTACATCTTTTTATGCAATTTTACAACTTACAATGTATGTCTAAGGTCAAATATAAAGAATTATAAAAGAGAGGTGAAATTTTCTTCTTTTCACTGTATAATTATTGACAGAGATTTAGACTCATGTTTAAAATGTCGTAGTTAAAATCCTAAAATATGACTTTAAACTTCTGCAGCTTTTTTTTCTTTTTTACATAGGGTATAACTTAATAATACTTGTAAATCAACATAGATAAATATTTAAACCATTCTAAATATATGTTATTTTAATCTCTTAAAGTTTTCCTATCCATGTTCATGTTCGTGCTACTATAAAACCACAGAAAGTACTAGTATGAGACCTTTAAAATAGATTTAAACAAATTAAAAATCAATTTCTTGATTTTGCTGGGTTTTTTATTTCTTTATTTATTTAATACACTAGTCTATTATTTGTCTCAGTTAAGCATATAAGAAATCGTTTAATATTTATAATTTTCTAAATTAAACTCAATAAAATAGATGTAATGAATAATGGATCTAAACAAAAAGGGATTATGATTTAACAAAAAAATTTCCCGTATATAAGGCTGCACATAAGTTAAATCCCTCCTTTTCTTCCTTTCCATATTATATCATATGACTTTTGTTGCTTCGTTTAGAAAGAAATCTCATTTAAAAATGAAGCTTTCTGAATATCTCGCTTTACCTGAAATTACCTGAATATCTCGCTTCTTCACTGAGAAAAAATATATATACTGTCTTTCTCTAGAATGAATAAGCGGCCATTTTCTAAATCCTTTAACTAGAAATATAGATTTCCGAGCTATGCGCATAAGGCACGCCAATAAATTTATAGACGAAATGATCGAGAATTTCTAGTGTACACATTTCTAGATGGTGAAACAATATTCTGAATACACTAAATAGTCTGAGTCACTTATATTGCGAGAAATTCTCGCTTTATTTTCTAGAATTTGGTAATAAACCAAGATTATAGTTGCAGAAACCCGCCTCTTGTAGTCTCATTTATTTGCAGAGATTTTTAAATAACTTTGCCCTCGAGAATATAGGCAAACGCTCTAGAATTCTAATAGGGGCTTCTAGGACACGCTTTCCAAGGCAACTAGAATTTATAAGGATGACATGGAACTATTTTTTCTAGAGCCACAATTTAGATTCTAGATGTCAGTTACAGAATTTTTTCTCAGTGTTCGCTTAGTGAGCAATACTTTTTTGAAAATATTAATTTAAATATTTTATTTCATTAAGTAAATTTAGAACTCTACTTTTCAATCTCAAAAAAAAAAAAATAATAATAATAATACAGATAGATAGATAGATAAATAGAAGTTACTTTTATAGATAGATATAGTCCAATTACTTTTCTCCATAGAGAATATATATATATATTTACTACTTGCTAGATTAAAATTTTTGTAATATTTACAACTACTATTGTTTTTATCTGAAAACATAGGGTTGATTTCATGGAAAAAGGTAAAATGAGTAACATAAAAGGATAATATTTCCTCTCTTTCTTTTTTTGGTTACCAT
The DNA here is from genome assembly GCA_963930645.1 of Salticus scenicus. Classification (NCBI taxonomy): domain Eukaryota; kingdom Metazoa; phylum Arthropoda; class Arachnida; order Araneae; family Salticidae; genus Salticus; species Salticus scenicus. Next base: position 222,380,898 of record OZ005659.1, on the reverse strand, counting down.
TATTACCAAGCAGAAATATTAATGGCATACTTATTGTAATTTTTGTGTTTGAATATGATAGTGATTATTGTTAGAAAATATTGGTGGCAGCAGAAATATCTGTGTCTGACTGTCATTACACTGCTGGAAAAAAAAAGATCTTTACACTTTTGCAGCATGTAACTAGATGTAGCCAGAGATTCATTCCTAAATGGTCCATTCCTAAAAAAATCTTTACACTTGTGCAGCATGTAACTAGATGTAGCCAGAGATCCATTCCTAAACGGTCCATTCCTAAAAAAATCTTTACACTTGTGCAGCATGTAACTAGATGTAGCCAGAGATCCATTCCTAAACGGTTGCAGATGGTAAAAAAAATGTAAAAATGAGATGACAAAATACTGATTGCAATGTAACATTCACAATAAACCACTTAAATTTTAAGATCTTGACTTAAAAGTTAATGTTTTATTGACCTTGTAATGATTTTCTACATCTGGCTACATCTATAATGATCTGTCAGATCTCTGGCTACACCAATCCAGTGTCAAAGCAGGATATTTCTCTTCCATTTTAAGCTTATTCCGACCCATTGTGTAGAGTGGGAATGCAGGTGTAAGTCCTCAAATTTTTAACAAATGAACAAAATACTGGCCTGCGGGAGCTAAGGGCACACAGCTTTACTCTAAAAGTCCATGAAACGAACTGAGTGTTCATAGGATAGGGAAAGGTCGTCTGTGATCGACTAATACACCGTGTCATCACTAGGGTCGACACGTTTTTTATGGCGGAAATGGCAATTGGCATGTAAAGATTTTATTTTGCTGACACTGTATATTTTTCATGGTATCGCCTTAAGGAAATATTTTTTTTAATGTGTATTTTAAAACAAAAATAAACAGAATAAACCTTCTTGAATGTATTTGCTTCTCCTTTCAATCTGCACATGTAATCTTAATTTGATGAAATTTTATTTTTATTGCTCTATGTGGTTTCAGTGTTCTTAAATCTGTTGCTCGGCCTTTACTACGTTTTAAAAAATTACTAATATATATACAGAGAGAGATAGATTGATATATAGATATATTTAAATTCATTACAAAAAAAAAAAAAAAAAAAAAAAAAAAAAAAAATTGTACACTAAGCTAAAAGGCGACATGTTCAATGATTAGTATTTAAAATACAGAATTCGAAAAACTTCGTATTTGAATGCGATAAACTTCCAACACGAATCAACAAAAATCCTATAGAATAACATTGGAAGGTAAGGGTAATTCTAACTAATGTGCAGCCTTAATAACTCTTCATTCCTCCTAAGTAAAACAAAAAAGTGTTTCAAATAAATTTCATCTATAAAGTAAGATTTCCTTTAAGAGATTTTGAAAAGTAGTTCCTAAATATAATATTTGTGAATCGTATTCTATGTAATTTAGCATAATAATAATAATAGTAATATTTTTGACAGTGGTATAATAATAAGAGCACTTGTATTTATACGAAAGAAGGGAAATATGTATGACAAGAGAAAAATAAAAGAAAACTGAACTCATTTTATGGTAATTATTTATCTTTTTGATGAAAAGATTTTTTTTAATAAAAGAAATAAATTTATTTTAAGAAAATTAAATAAGTTATAGTAATTAATTATATTTATTTATTTTCGTTGCTATATATATATGTGTGTGTGTGTGTGTGTGTTTCGGTGATTTCTTTATAATTTTCTTTTTAAGACAATTAATATTTCCAATGTCATAAAATAAATCTACAAAAAATAGTTTTTAGCTAGCTCAGATTTTTCATTAATCTATAAAGAAAACGTTTTTTCAGACGTTTAAGAAAAATAGTTTATCAAGCATAATATTTGTAAATTGTATTAAAAAAATAATCTATACATATTCTGTAATTATAATGGTGTTATTATTTCGTACAGTGTATCTGTCAAAAAAATCATTATTGTTGCACACATACAATACTAGTATTGTTACCTATACGGAACCTTTTTGAAAAATATTTATAACGAAGATTAAAAGAAAATTAAGTTTATTCTAATTATTTTTTATTATTATTATGAATTATTTTTTCCAAACCTAACATATTTACTTTCCATAATCATTCTAGAAAAATTACAGTTTAATATTTGAATTTTATCATAAAAAAAATCCTGCATCTATCAAAATATTTCGCTTCCACTCTGTCTTGGAAAATCTACAAAGCGTAAAATCTGAGTTTCGGAACGTCCAAGGAATCGCTCTTCATAAATCAAGATAAAGTGTTAAAAAGATCGATATTAGAACCATCTGTTTTCTAAAACACATGCACTTGACAATCACTAAGTGGAATCAATGTGTTTTCAACTTTACAGTTCGAAGCGCCTACACAAAACAATTTAATGTTTGAAAAATTTACGAAAAAGGAAAGGATATGTAAAAATGAAACCAGTGTTGGTACATTAACTTTTGAATCGAAAGAACAATCTGTAATGCTACAGTGCACATATTTGCTTGCTTTCATTAGATGTTTCCTACGATGCCATACAAAAGAAGACAAATTTTATCTTTTCATTAAAACAATGGATAATTCGACAAAAGACGTTTCGAAAAGTTTGTGCCAAGCGTTAGAATAATGTTAAAAGATGTATAATGGTGAATTTTGTCGTGAATTATTTTGCATCGGTCTTGTTATTGATTCAGCAAACGTATGCTTTGTTAAGCTGTTATTATTTCCTGCTGCTAAATTCATTTCCTGCGTATTCTTCTGGACGAGATACAGATCATTTAATGTTCATTTTCGATAAAGAGTGCTTTTGTTAGCGCCATTTTATTTTCTAGTTTTTCCCAGATGAAATTAACAACATTCAAATAATGATACGGCGAATGTTTTTAAGGTTTTCGTTTTTCGAAAACAGTGAGTTTGTAATATTTCAATGTCAAATGGTTTATAGTGCTGAAATTGAGTCTTAAAAGGGGGGGGGGGGGGATCATACATTTTAGCCAGTTAAAATTAGAAATTTGTAATAGTAGATATAGAATGTCTAGATTTAAATTTTAAACAAAACATAATGAAAATTAAAAAAAAAAAAAAAAAAAAAAAAAAAAAGGCTTTATATAAGATTTTAATTTTTATGTGGTTGGGCAGAAAATTACTAATATATTGTTTTTTATAATTAGCATAATTAATATAATATTTAAACATAATCTGTAGTAATAAAGTAGTTAATATAATATTGTTATGTAATAATAATTACTTCTATCTCTCAGTGGTCGAAACTGGGCCAATATGTTAACTAAGCAATTAAATAATAAAGATAAAAATTCAAACTTTTCGGGTAAACGATGTTCTGAGACTCTATCTAGAAATAAAAAAATAACTAAGAAACATATCTAGTTTGTTACATTTACACTTAGAAAAAATTATGTAACTGACATCTAAAATCTAAAATGTGGTTCTAGAAAAAATGATTCCATATCATCCTTATAAATTCTAGTCTAGAAGCCCCTATTAGAACTCTAGAGATTTTGTCTATATTATCGAGGTCAAACCTATTTGAAAATACGAGTATCTCCAAATAAATGTGAACACAAGAGGCGGGTATCAGCAACTGTAATATTGGTAATGATCCAATTCTAGATAATCAAGCGAGAATTTCTCGCTATACAAAAGATTTAGAATAATCAGAATATTGTTTCACTATCTAGAAATATGTAGACTAGAAATTTTCAATCATTTCGTCTATTCAGTTTATTGGCGTGCTTTATGCGTATAGCTCGTAAATCTATATTTCTTGTTAAGGAATTTAGAAAATGGCCACTTATTCATTTTAGATGAAGGCGGCATATTTCTTTTTCTCAGTGTATATAACATAGAAGCTAGGACATAACTTTTTCGTAAATGAAAATAAATTGCAACATGGCAGCGCCACCTTTCGTCCGATTTGCACCTAAATTGAATCAGTATGGTTTTACAGATTATCTATCTCTATTATATTATCTTTTGATAAGAAACAAAAAATAGTGTCCATTTTAATTATATTTTTTACTATTGCATAATTAAGACAAAATTTCATAATCTGTTTTTATTTTTATTTTTATTTATTTTTTATTATTATTAAAAACACTTTAAAAACACGTAAAATTAATTTTTATTTTAAAAATTTTTAAAATATTATCTTAAGCTTTTCGCTTTGAAATTCCAAAGAATCATCAGGGATTTTTATTACTGAATTAAATAAGAAGTTTTTTTAAAAAAAAATTTCCTTTCACAGTCAACAGTTAAGTGTTCTAGTAGCGTGAATAGCAGCAAATTCAATTTGAAGTCCTATGAAGGTTGGACCAAGGAGCTAAAGAAAGTAAGAGAAGCTGGAACTATTGTAAAATCACACTCTTTTTTAGAGATATTGTTTAATTCTGTTTTTACTTCTAACATGCTGTTTGAGTTTTAAAGGGCGTCTAAAGAAGATGTAATTTTTAAAAATTAATTTTTCTATAATATGATCTAAGTAGACACATTAAAAATTAATAATTTAAGTGTTTACTGTTAATATTTCATTTCTTTTCTAGTATTTTATAATTCATTTATATTTTAAACGTGCTCTTAAATTTAAAATATCTATCACAATCGAGGAAATATAAAGTCTTTGGGGAAACACATCCGAGCTTCTTCGACGCCAAATGTCAAAAAGTCGCTAAGAGGGTCCTATACGAAAATTGTGACTTTAGAAAAGATTATATTTTAACAAGAATCCTATTAAAGAGTATAATTCAATAATCCATCTTATTTATCAATGTTTAAGAGTAAAGACGTACTATTTATACATTGCTGTAAAATTTTACGCTGAAAAAAAAAAAAAAAAAAAAAAAAAGGACTCAAGAGGAATAAAAGTTTCTGCAACTGTATAGGTACCTTTTTTAAACATGCCCTCGTCGATAACTTCACATGAAACTGACCTTTTTGCTATAAAAAAAAAAAGTAGAAAAAAGATAAGGTGAATCAATTGTCAAATGATAAATGCCATAATGAGGAAAAATATTTCTCATCTAACAAAATGTATTTAGATATAATTTAAATTCTTTCATCTTAAATACTTACAACAACTAATTGTTTTACAAATCACAATATCAATGTCTAGAATTATTTTCCTAATATTGTGATGATTTCTTTAGAAATACATCTATTGCATTTACATAGTCTGTCTATCTATTTTTTATTCTATCTATCTATCAATCTGTAGTGAAAATTTTTTTTTACCGTGATAACTTCCGAAATGATGAATGAATTCAAACCAAAGTTGGACAGTTGAGTTATTTTATAGAAATCTTGGATGTATTCCCAAGCCATTATGACCTGCTAACTTGTTTTCAAGTGGATGCTGCGACTTAAAAATTTCAAACCCACATAAAAATTGTATTTATGAACTGATTTGTTTAAAATTTGATGTATACATAGTGCATATGAAGGTCTCAATCAAATTATTTATCAACATAATCAATTACCTTGTTACCAGGGCTGATCAATCGGTATGATGAGACACTTCACTTTTGCTAAAATTATAATGAAAAACTTATAAAACAAAACAAAAATTTATTTTGGAAGTAACTTAAAAAAACGGGGGGGGGGGGGAGGGGGACAAAGAATGTGATGGTTCTTGGGTGTTTAACTTTTTCTGATTAGTAAGCTTGAAGTCTTTTTACATGATAGGTATAAATTTTGCAAAGATGTCTAACAAGAATCGTCTAATTAAAAATCTGAAATTTTTATGTGCGTGTGTGTGATATGTCTGTACCAACACCAAAAATTCGATCAATCTATTTCTCCAAAAGATGCTACGCATAGCTGCAAATATTTTAATTTATTCCGGAGTACTTTTAGCCCCGCCTTTATTTCGCACCACTTTATTTATAGAAAAAATTTTCTTCAATGCATAGCTTCGATAAAATAATAAAAAATTACTTTTAAAAAAATAAGTGGTACGAAATAGAGGCGGGGCTAAAAGAACTGCGGAATAAATTAAAATATTGGCAGCTATGGCTATGTGATTCATTTCATCTTTTGGAGAAATAGACTGACCGAATTAGACTTTATTATTTGATCATTAAATTAAAAATATGTAACAAATTGATGAAATTAAACTTCTGAATTCGAAGGCACTGCCGATACCTTACTTTAAACTAACATTCTACGATTAGTATTTTTCTATAGATATAGTTTCTTTGTATTTGAAAAAATCGCCGTATAAAACTTATCCTTTTATATGAAAAATTTTTTGCAATATGAAACTGAGTTTCAGATTAATTCATCTAATTTGGTTATTTTTTTTAATTATTACAAATTATTAAAATTATCCTCCTTCAAGCCTAATAAAAATTACATATTTAATACAAATAATATTAACGTGAGAGTAAAGAAGTTTTCTTTTCCCTTTTATTTACCAAGGATCAATTGTGATGGCATGTCTCTACACCATACTTACGAGTAAATTTCAGACTACCGCTAATTTCCAAGCACGTAGCTCTAGTTCGACTTCAAACCCATCCATCCTCTCAACCAATTTCACGTTTATTTTAAAAAAAACATTTATATTTTCCGCATTACACAGAAATGTTGAATGGAAGATACATTATTATATGTAAAATAAATTAGGAGCAGCTTTCTCCTCGGCATTTCATAAACAATATCTCAGATTGGTTGCTTATAGTTAGCACGATTACATGCCTATTAACATTTTAAAGTTAACTACTTAATTTATTTTAAAAACTACTAAACTAATTTTAAAAATGGCTTTTAGACACATAACTGATCATAAATATTTAAAAAATAAAAAAATTAGCATTGTTCCTTTTCGAGAAATGTTTGGTTTGGAACATCTATAAGTTAACTTTATTAAATTCCAATAATATTTAATTTAATAAATAAAACACTTTGTAAGTAAACATTATCGACTACAAAAACTTGTAAAAGTTGTTTCAGGTAAAAATAATAGTCCAGCATTTAATTAAAAACGTAGCAACTAGCAATTCGCATTCACGCACAAGAAACTTCATGTGACTTGTGCATTTAGTTTTTTTTTTTTTTTTTTTTTTTTTTTTTTTTTTTGAAGCATTATTTGTTAAATTTTGGAATAGTGTTGCTATCTACCGAACAAAAAAGGAACAAAGGTTTAAAACCTGATTAAAACAAGGGGGAAATGTTAAAAAAAACTTCTGCATAGAAATTGTTAAATTATGCCAAATGTTTGGATTCGCTGCGAAACCAATGAACGTTAAAGGGTTAAAACAAAAAATTAACTATTCTCCAATGAATACCTCTTATAAATCAAGATTCGGTTAGATCGGTACTAACGAAAGCTCTTTTAAAAGTTAACTTGATAATGAGTTGCTAAAATCCCCATGCTTTGTACTTTGTAATTGGCAGCTTCAACACTATTTAATGAACAGAAAATTTCAGTTCTTGCATAAAAGTTCTTGCATTCGGTTCTTGCATTAAAAAAAGTTCATGTAAAACGAGAACAATTTATATCGGTACATTAACTTTTGAATTATATTAAGAACATCTGCTAAACTGCTATGTTCATATATGTCTTCCATTATTGGATACTTTCCGCGTTGTCCCACAAAAGAAGATGAATTTTTATCTTTTCTATGAAACAAAAGATGATATGACAAAGAATGTTTTGAAAAGTATACAGCAAACGTTAAAATTACGGGGAAAGTAGAACGGCAAACTGGCTTTTCACGAAAGTTATTTTATTTTATTTTATTTTATTTTTATTTTTTTATTTATTTATTTATTTATTTTTTTTTTTGCGAATAATTCCGAAAATAAATTCTTTGTTAACTTTCTATTATATTCTGTTTGTAAATTCACTTGCATAATCTTCCACAGATAAAGAAGACAAAAAGCAGTCGATGTTCACATTTCTGCCATCTTTCACTTTTGTAAGCGTTATTTTATTTTGAGACTTTAAAATTCAATTAATGATATTTAAATAAAATGAGTTTTGCGAGTTTCATAGAATGTGTATTTAGGGTTTTTGTTTTGCATAAAATGCTTTGTTTGCATTATTAAATTGAGTTTGCGTATAAATTTTTAAACATCAAATAAAGGTACAATAAAAGCCTGTCGTAAAATTTGTATAAAAGACTTTTATGAAAAGACATAGTTCATTTAATTTTCTTAAAATAGAAATACCAAATTAAAATATAATGTAACTTGTAAAAATATGCAAACAAATTTTAGAATGCATAAATATAAATATTCTTATATTAAAGTTAAAAGTATAATTTATAAATATCGGTTTATTAAATGAAACTTCCATTATTAATTATTCATTACATTAAATTTTACGAAATTTAACACATTATACTTTATCTGAATTAGAAATTTAAATACCTGTATCTTACAAAACTATGTACATAAGTAACTGAAAATTGCAAAAGTTAAAAATGGTTGATTATTAACTTTAGCTGGGATCGGCGTACATACTATTTTTTTATTCAAAGAAATTTATTTTCGATACCACCTTTATTTTCGTGATCTTTAGTCTTAATTATATTGTTTAGTATTTATTTAGTGTTTATTATATTATTTAGTATTTAATATATTCTGTTGCCAAACAAATTAGATATTAATACGGTAAAGTAAAGTCACAAAAATAAGCTGGAACACAAGCTGTTTTATTGCATTTTGAAAAATTGCACATGTAGATATAAGAAATTTCTTCTATAAGAATTTTCAATACAAAGATTACATTTATAAAATTAAAAGTGTCTAAAAATAAAGGAATTTTTTTCTCTGATTCATTGCCCCATATGAGATTTTTTTCCTGTAATCCACACTAATCAAACTTTTTGAATGATAGTAATTTTAAGCCCCTTCTCTTATTAAAAATAGGCTAAAAATGTATGACAAATTTCTTGTTCGCGTATTAATATATAGTTATTTCTTTGAGAGGAAAATAGTCTCCTTTCATCATGGAAAATAATTTTAATGAACAATTTTTAATACAAAAGTTTATATGTGTGTATAAAAAAAAAGGGTATTTTTGTCGATCTCCTTCATCTCTTACGAAAATTATATTTTTTTTCTCGAAATCACATTAAACGTACCTTTCGAATGATACCACTTTTAATCCCCTACAATTTTAATTAATTTGTTAGAAATGTATGACAAATTTCGTGTTTCTGTATTAATATGTGGATGATATAATTTTTTTCAGTGAGGTAACACTAAAGACATTTTTACTTACATGGGAGAAAGGAAGCTCCTTAGAAAATTTTCATGATAGAGAAAAAATAGAAAAGAAACCTTATATTAAAGTAATTAATTTTCTTTTTCTTAAAAATATTTTTTAATAAAAGAAATTCATTTATTTTAAGAAAATTAAAATATTTATAGTGATTAATTATATTTATTTATTTATTTTCTTTGTTACATATATATATATATACTAGCAGACCCGGCCACACGTTGCTGCGGCTAAGTAATACGTTGATAATTTGATAAGGTGTATAGTATTTCCCCACAACTGGATTTGGCGATACTTTTTTTTTTTTTTTTTTTTTTGGCGTCTTTTTGAACGATAACGAAGTTGTTCTGGATTCTTTGCAATAAAATATGGTAACCTGCATGCTTTTATTTTAGATTTATGATTTAGCTTATGATTTTATCATTTATGATTTTTAGATTTATGATTTAGCCATAATCGCCAAATCCAGTTGTGGGGAAATACTATAGTTGTTACCCACAACTATAACTTATAATATAACTTCAGTAATTATATTCGGATAATTATAACTTCAGTATATCCCCACAGCTGAATTTGGCGATTTTTCTTTGGCGCCGTTTTGAACGATAACGATGTCGCTCTGGACTGTTTGTGATATAATATGGCAGCCTATATGCTGTTTATTTTGGATTTATTACTTTATGTTTTTGATTTATGATTTAGGTAATCATTTATCATTTATGATTTATAGATTTATGATTTAGCCATAATCGCCAACAAAAATCGCCAACAAAAAATCGCCAAATACCATTGTGGGGATATACTGATTAATATATTACTGAAAATATTACTATATTTTAACGAAGTGGTGAGAAGATTCTGAGTATGTTAAAATTTTAATAGTAAATTCAAGTTAATCAAGAAGGAAAGCATTGAGAATTAAGATAAGAAAATTGCAAGATTTTAAGATGGCATTTTCAGCTATAAATATGAGTCAAAATTTAATGCAAAATACATATATAAATCACAAATTTAATCAGGAACGTTAAATTGGTAAGTTATTAAAGAAAACGTAAAGAAAAATAAGAGAAATAATTAATTAAAGTTTTGAACATCGATCATATAGATTAGCGTTACAAAACAAATAAACAGACTTAAACTCTTCCAAACTTTTAAATAAGTTTTAAATTAAGTTTTAAAATTTAATGTTAAATAAAACAGACTTTTAAATAAGTTTTAAAATATTGAAATCTTTTTATTTAGAACGTTATGTATAGATCACAAATTTCTTAAAGAAAACGAAGTGATACGGATTAGAATAATGCAACAAAAATTGAAAAAGCAAGGTTATGTCGTAAATAAATTTTTAACACACGTGTCACGTGAAATAAATTGTAGCATATACATAATGTATCTGATATAAGATATTAACATGTTGCAGCGGAATAAATTTCATATCTATCATCCTTGGCGGAAAAAAAAATAATATCGCCAAATTATCTGGCGCACACATTTAATTCCTTTAAAAAATCATGGTTATTTTAACAACTTATATTAAGAGAGTAATGAATAATATGAAACAATATTTCGCAAAATACATATTACGAAAATATACATCTAGCTTGTATATTTTCGTGTTACGTTTTTGATCGCCAAATACGAAAAACTCCAAGGACGACAGAGCTTTGAAATTTAAAATTAAAATTTTGTCAATTTGGCAGCAAAATAACTCAATCTAACGTATGCACATGATAAATAATACATATCTATACAAAAATATGGGGATTAAAATCCGAAAATAATTTTCCTCGTTTTTTAATAATTTTTTACAAAAAATGCAATAGGCGATTAACATAAGAAAATCTTTTTCTTGATTTCACAGACGGTCAGTGACGTCACACTTCGCTTGTGTATAATTACATGCTTTTTCAATGCGAATAAAATCTTTAAATTGATTATGACGTCAGTTTTCGTGATATGTATAATTCACGGAGTAATAAATATTACTCCGTGGTATAATTTAACTTTTTATAATTTTTTAACGTTCACGTTTGATTAAATTTATTTACTTTTATGTCGAAAGAAAATGAACTCGTATTTTTTCTTTTTGGCAACAATTAAACTTATGGAACTCGCATATATTTTGGAGCAACTTTAACAAAGGTCTAAAATTAACAAATAATTGCAATAAAACAATATTGTGATAATAAATTGAGATAAAAACTATCCTATCTCTCAAGTTGGACCAAACTGCACACAGTGTGCAAAATTTCATTAAAATCGGTTCCTTAGTTTAGGAGTTTATCGCGGACAAACATCGTGACACGTAATTTTTATATATATACAGATATATATATATATATATATATATATATATATATATATATATATATATATATATATATATATATATATATATATATATATATATATATATATATATGTGTGTGTGTGTGTGTAATATCCAGTCGATTGTGGGCTTTTAAGAACAAAAAAATACTAATTCGATTAATTACTAATTACTTAAAATTTAATAAAGAAAGTTAAGGTTTTATACAATATTTACAGGAATGCTAATGAGCATTAAAATTGCTTATCAAAAGTGAGTTTAACAGTTCGTCAAATTATTCATAAATCGTGGCACAAATAAATCACTTACTACTTCACCAGTTACGTCGAAGCACGAAAAACGAAGTTTATAAAAAACAAGCAGTACACCCGTCTAGTGTGTATGCCTCGTCAAATCTTCGTCGAATCTGAACTTTTCTCCTCAAAACGCCGTTAGCAGCGGCGCGTTCAGGAAGTGGAGTCACTCACGTCACAAGCACGCACTTCCGCTCATATTCTGCATTCTCCGTTGATGATCAGCTGGTTAGGATTCTGGGTGCGGCAAAGGAAAACCAAACTATGTAGCCTTGGATTCAGCAGTTGCGGGAAAGCAAGGGCTCGTCACTACAAGCTCGGCCGTCCTGCATCGTCTGGTCCTCCAGGCGGTCAGACTGAAAAATCAAAAAAAAAAAAATCACAAAACACAAAAGCAACACAAAATAATAACATACTTATTTACAATTTATGTACAAATCTTCATATTTTTGCTTTTAAGCTAAGTGATCCCACGTCTGAGGATCTTAGCATGAGTAAGTGTGCAATAGGAGCCTTCATGGCATTCATTTCTAATTTTTTCATCAATATTTTCATTTTTAATTTTCACTGTTTTATAATCATAAAAGTACATCACTTTTTGTTCAATGGCAACTTGGTCGCCTACGGTAACAGTTTTTGGTGGTTGTTTACTCAACTTACATTTTGCTTTATTTTTCTTTTTAACTTTGGAAAATTGTTTATTGTCATGATTACACAAATCTTTACTTTGGGACTCGAAGTTATTTTGGCACTCGAATTCGAGAACCTCTAATTGATCATTTTTAGTTTTAATGTCTTTTAAAGTCTCTGCAGCATCTTGTTCAGTCAAAAAGTCTATAATGGCAGTCTTATATGAAGGGAAAACTTCTAATTGTATTTGCACAGCTTTAATAAATAATACAGCTACTTCACTAATTGTGGTTTTCAATGGAAGTGATGGAATGAACAACTTTCTCAAATTTATACTAGCAGTCTCTTCTTTTGGCAAATTCTGTCTTTTACACTCAATGGAATCTATTGTCGATGACTTTTTTCTCGATTTCTTTCTTTTTAGGAGTTTGGAATTATCGTCAACTTTTTCTTTTAACTCTTTCAACTCTTCGGATAACTGTGAATTTTTTTCAAGTAGGACTTGTTTCTCGTCTTTCTTCAAATAAGTGTTTTCTGGATTTAGCGACTTCATTCGAGAAACATTCGTCTGACTTCGTCTCTTTCGGCGCGGCTCCTCCTCTTCCTCACTATCATCGTCTGTCTGGAAAATACTCGTCTGACTTTGTTTCTTTCGTCGAGGCTCCTCCTCTTCCTCACTGTCATCATCTACACTATTATCGTCCTTCAAAAGCATCTTATCGTCATCACTTTCGTCATTTTCATCTTCATCGTCATTTTCACTTACGGCTTTTTCGGAAGATTCTAATGATTTTTTTGACAGCGTAATATGTTGAGGGGTTACATTTTTACACTTTTTAACACTATTCAATGTTTCATTTATTTCTGGGGATTTCTCAAGAATTTTGTTCTTACAAATAATAGGGGCATCAATAACAACATTCGTTTTACTTTTTTTTTTATATGCATTTACTGGAAGTACTGTTACTAAATTTACCTCGAGAGAATTAGACTTATTTTTCACAAAGATACCTTTTTCATTAATTGTCGTTTCACTTAACATTAACACGTTCATACCGATTATCACATCATAGGGTATCACATCATTTTTTACAACATAGATATCAGTTTTAGGTTTGAAATTATCAACTTTAAGATCGGCGTCAAATGAGCCTAACGGCTTTATGGAACTTTTCCTGATCCCTTTCAAAGTAGTACCCATAGCATTTAATTTATTCACATTCAATTTTTCAAAAGCATTTTTACGCAACAATGTTGCTTCACTTCCTGTATCGATTATACCGCTGAAATTTACATTATTAATCAGAATATTTCTGTACATGTTTTGATTTACACCTATACACAATGCCTCAACTTCTGGTTTCGAACCTGGGCACTCCGAACTTTTATGTCCAAACTGTTTGCATGTGAAACACTTTAGGCCCTTTGCCTTATGGGGGCAGTCCCTGGATAAGTGGTTTTTATCGCCACAGCTATAACAGAATTTATTTACTTCATTTCTAGGACTAAATTTTTCATATACATTATGTTGTACAGTTTTCAATTTTGCATTATCAATTCTATCAAATTTAAATTTATTTTTCTCATTGTCTCTTTTAAACATTTCATATAATTTTATTTCCTCTTTGAATTCGCGAAGAGTTTTTGCACCATATAAAATTACTTTGTTTTCACTTTTATCATTAATTCCTTGGATCACGTAGTGCATTATTGCGGCATCATCCATGTGCCCGTTCTTAGACAGTTCACGCATTTTAAAATAATATTCCGTAACTGATTCAATGCCTTTCATTTTCTTTTTACTCAGTATTTCGTGCAAAGAGGCGGAATTTATCTCGATTTTAAATTCGTTGATGAGTGCATTTTTTAATTTTTTGTATGTCAATAATCCTTTTTCGGATTTAATGAAGAGAAGAGCGTTTCCGCTCAACGATCTCTTACAGAAAACAATTTTTTGTAATTCGCTTAAATTAAACATTATTGACAATTCTTCGAATTCGGAAAAAAATTTAATAATATTTTCATGCGGCTCGCCGCTAAATTTAGAAATGGTATTTTCAAAATCATTGAAAGAAACAGTTGCACCAAGTGATCTATTATTACTACAATTTGTACTTTTTTAAATTTTGCCATACTCACAATCACTTTCATTGTCATTATTTTTATAGCATTTATCACTATTATTTATATGACATTCATTATCATTATTTATATGGCATTGCACAGAGGAGTCAGTTTTCTCGACGTCATTATCATTGTTTTCAGAATCTTCCTCATCTGAATTATTCTCGGAATTTTCTTGTTTTAATAATTCTGTGTCACACAAATTTAATAACAGTCTATCTCGCAATTCGTTTTTACTCCCATCAAAAGGGACATTTAATATATTACAAATAATAATAAGTTCATTCAAAGAAAATTTGTCATCAATTATTTTTTGTTTTTCAAGGTATTTTTCGTCGCCAATGGCGAAAGTGAATCCTGTGAATTTTTTTATTCTGCATCTGTTCCTTCGATCACCGTTGTCATCGAATAAAAAGCGATGCAGCATTCTAATTTTGCTATATTTCTCTGTCCTCAGTGCAGCGCCAATTTTGGGAATATCCCCAAGCGAAACCATTGTACAATAAAACAAAATTACACGTACCTTTGTAGAACCAAAACAGCAGGTGGTTTGTTGTTCCAAATTTTATTCAAATCTCCATCCAGTCGATTTGCCGTTTTTTTTTTTTTTTTTTTTTAAATCCTTGAGCACTTTGTAGAATATGTCACACTTTATCACTCATTTATCCAATGTGAATTTCAGAGCAGACATAATATTCTGCATTGTAATCACTATCCGTGGCACGATTAATCATGTGAAGAAATTTCAACACAGTTCAAAAATAGTCTATTAAAAGTTCAGTCTGTGTTTTAAAAACAGTTTATGCAGTTTATCAATTTATATTTTATCAGTCCAGGCGCATCATCATTTTTAAAAAAATGTTCACATTTTATAAAAGTAAACGTTCTATCCCACTTCTGATGTAATATCCAGTAGATTGTGGGCTTTTAAGAACAAAAAAATACTAATTCGATTAATTAATAATTACTTAAAATTTAATAAAGAAAGTTAAGGTTTTATACAATATTTACAGGAATGCTAATGAGCATTAAAATTGCTTATCAAAAGTGAGTTTAACAGTTCGTCAAATTATTCATAATTCGTGGCACAAATAAATCACTTAGTACTTCACCAATTACGTCGAAACACGAAAAACGAAGTTTATAAAAAACAAGCAGTACACCCGTCTAGTGTGTATGCCTCGACAAATCTTCGTCGAATCTGAACTTTTCTCCTCAAAACGCCGTTAGCAGCGGCGTGTTCAGGAAGTAGCGTCACTCACGTCACAAGCACGCCCTTCCGCTCACATTCTGCATTCTCCGTTGATGATCAGCTGGTTAGGATTCTGGGTGCGGCAAAGGAAAACCAAACTATATAGACTTGGATTCAGCAGTTGCGGGAAAGCAAGGGCTCGTCACTACATATATATATATATCTTTAATGGTTTCTTTATAAGTTTCAGGAAAAGAATATTAGTTTTTCCAATATTAGAAAATACACCCACAGAAAATAGTTTTGAGCTAACTCAAGTTTTTTGTTCATCTATAAAGAATTTTTTCTTTTTTCTTTTTTTATATAATCTGCGCAAATCGTGCAACAGCAATAGTTCAATTATATCTAACAGCGTGTACTCTGTTAAAACAGTAGTATTACTGTACAATAATAGCATTATTATCTATACGGAAACTATTTGAAATAAAAATTATAATAATTATTATTATGGAATAAAAAAAGAAAATGAAGTTTACTTTATTTATTATTTATTTATTTATCTTTTAAAATATTTTTTTCAAGCCGTGCTCGCTCTAGAAAAATTACAGCTTAATATTTAAATTTTTCAATTAAAAAAAAAAAAAATGTTGCATCTATCAAAATACTTAGCTTCGACTCTGTCGCGGAGAATCTACAAAGCGTAAAATCTGAGTTTCGGAATGTCCAAGGATTCGCTCTTCATAAATCAAGATAAAGCGTTAAAAAAGATCAATATTAGAACAATCTGTTTTCTAAAACATATGCACTTGACAGTTACTAAGTGGAATCAATGTGTTTTCAACTTTACAGTTGGTAGCGCCTACACAAAACAATTTAATGTTTGAAAAATTTACCGAAAAGGGAAAGGATATGCAAAATGAAACCAGTTGGTACATTAACTTTTGAATCGAAAGAAAAATCTGTAATGCTACAGTGCACATATTTGCTCGCTTTCATTGGATGCTTCCTACGATGCCACACAAAAGAAGACAAATTTTATCTTTTCATTAAAACAATGGATAATTCGACGAAAGTTGTTTTGAAAAGTTTCGCCAAGCGTTAGAATAATGTTAAAAGAAGTGTAGTGGTGAGTTTTGTAGTGAATTATTTTGCATTGGTCTTGTTACTGATTCAGCAAATGTATACTTTGTTAAGCTGTTATTATTTCCTGTCAGTAAATTCATTTCCTGCGTATTCTTCTGGAAGAGATTCAGATCATTTGACGTTCATTTTCGATAAAGAGTGCGTTTTTAAGCTTCATTTTTATTTTCTGATTTTCTCTATTGAAATTAGTAACATTCAAATAATCATATGCGAAGGTTTTTTAAGATTTGAATCTTGTGAAAAATGCGAATGGATAATATTTCTTTGTTAAATGCGTCATAGTGCTGAAATTGTGTCTAAAAGAGGAAAAAATATATATAGCTTTTATACAGTTAAAATTAAAAATTTTTAATCGTAGATATTAAATATCTAGGTTTTAACTTTAAAAATTCCCCCCCAAAAAAAGCTGTTATATTGAAATATATAAAAATTCAGTTTTATGTGTTTAGGCAGAAGATTACTAATATATTTTTTTATAATAAGTATAATTAATATAGTATTTAAATATAGTATTTAAATATAGTATTTAAATATAATAATTAATATAATAGTTTGATATAATAACAAATACTAATATCGCCCAGTGGTCGAAACTGGGCCAGTTTTTTTGTGTAAGCATTTAAATAAATATAGAAATTGAAAATTTCCGGGTACGCAGTATTCTTAGACTTTAGCCAATAAATAAATAAAATACATAGCGAGTTTGTTCCATATGTATAACCTAGAAGCCGAGATATAGCCTTTCTGTAAACGAAAATTGATTGCACCTGTCAGCTTCACCTTTCGTCCGATTTACACCAAAATTAATGCTGCACAGTTTTTCGTATCCTCCATCTCATATAGGAAGTGTAGTGTATTTACCCATCACATCATCTGATATATTATCTTCTCGTAAACAGAGTTAAATTACAACCCAGCAGCGTCACATGTCGGCCAATACACACCCAAATAATGCAACATAGTTTTACATAATATCTATCTCGTACATCATCTCAAGTTTTTATGTTTATGCACTACAGAAGTTTAGATATAGCACTTCATTTTAATTCCTTCATAAGAAAAACGTTAGTGTCCATTTTAATTATACTTTTTATTAGTCTATATTTTAGCAAACCTTAATATTCTGTTTATACTTCTAGCGTTCTGCTTCAGTCTTAAATGGCGTCTAATAAAGAAATGATTTTCAAAAATACATCTTTCTATCAGGGATGGAACACGGGCGCAGAATTCATACCACTATCAATGTAAGAAAATTTTCTACCTCTTAAATCAACGATATTATAGGTAGAGACATTTCTTAAGCAGATTCCGGTATGAATTCTGCGCCCGTGTTCCATCCCTGTTCTATAAAATGATCTAAATAGGCACATTAAAAATAGATAATTTAAGTGATTACTGTTAATATTTCATTACTTTTCCAGTATTTTATAATTCATTTACATTTTAAACGCGCACCGAATGTTAAAATATTTATCACAATCGAGGAAATATAAAGTCCTTGGTGAAAACTGTCCCGAGCTTCTTCAACGCCAGATATCAAAAAGACGCTAAGAGGGCGTTGTACTAAAGCTGTCACTTTAAGTACTAAAAATTTTTTTTCGACAAGAATCATACTAAAAAGCATAATTCAATAATCCCTCTTATTTATCAACATTTTAGAGTAAATGCGCAGTATTTATATATTGGTGCCAAATTTAACGCTTTTTTTTTTTTTTTTTTTTTTTTTTTTTTTTTTTTTTAAATAGCACTTTAATTATTAGAAAATTTAATTTAATTCGTAACTCTTAGAGAAATTTATGAAAACTTTCTGCTTATAATAACTATTAGTCAAAAGAAGTAAAAGTTTTTGCAACTATATATGTACCTCTTTTTAAACAAGTTCTCGGCGGAAACTTTCTTTGAAACTGATCTTTCTCCTATTTAAAAAAAAAAGTAGAAAAAAGATAAATTGAATCAATCATGAAATGATTAACATTATAGTGATGAAAAATATTTTTCATCCAATAAAATGTATTTAGATATATTTTCAGTTTTTTCATCTTAAATATTTAAAACTAACTGCTTTACAAATAACAATATCAATAAGTCTAGAATTTCTTTTCCTGGTTTTGAGTTGATTTTTTTAGAAATACACTTATTGCAGTCACTTAGTTTATCTATCTATCTCTTTGTCTATCTGTCTATCAATCTACAATGGAAATTTTTCACCATGACAACTTACGAAATACTAAAAGAATCCGAACCAAAGATGGACAATGGAGCTATTTTATAGAAATCTTTGATGAATACACAAGTTAACGTGATTTGCTAACTTGTTTTGAAGTGGATGTTGCGACTTCAAAATTTCAAACCTACATAAAAAACGAATTTATGAACCGATTTGTTTAAAACTCGATGTTTACATAGACCATATGAAGCTCTCACTCAAGTTTATTTAACAACGTAATACACTAAATTGTGGCCAGGACTGAGTAATCGATGAGATGAGACACTTCATTTTTGTGAAAATTATAATAAAGGATTCATAAAGCAGAGTAAAAATGTACTTAAGAAGTAATTTAAATAATATTATAGTTTTAAAAAATTAAAGAACACGCTTTTATAGAAAAGTGAACTAAAAAGCACAAAATTAGTATTAAAATGCAGGGTAAGAGAAAAGTCGTGTGAGCGACACACCATAATATTTACATATATTTAAATATTTAATTAAAATAATTTAGAATTAAACAAAAACCATTTTTAAAAAATCTCCCCTGACTGGGCTCGAACGCTAGACCTTTAGGTTCGTAGCGCAGAGCTTTACCTCACAGCCACAGCATTCACGTACGGAGAGTTTTTTTTTTTTTTTTTTTTTTTTTTCACAATATAGATTTTTTGTTTGCTCCCAGAGTGGTTACAAACATACAAACATACATACAGGTGAAGCTAATAAAAGCGTGTTAAAAAAGGTGGTGAGAGACTGATGCATCTCGGATGTTGAAAAATTTTCTCATTATTAAACATAGACTTTTTACATAGTAGGTATATTTTGCAAAATTGTTTAGCGAGAACCGCCTACTTAAAAAGCTGAAACTTTTATGATGTCTGTACCAACAGCAAGTGATGTTCACTCTATTTCTCCAAGAGATGCTATAGATCGATTAGACTTTATTATTTGATCATTATATTAAAAATATGTAACAAATTCATGAAATTAGGCTTCTTAATACAGAGGAAACTGCCGATCCATTATTTTAAACTAACATTCTATTATTAGTATTTTTGCTATAGATCCAGTTCCTTTCATATGAAAAATCGTTGTTCATAATTTATCCTTTTACATACGAAAATTTTGTAATTTGTAAATTAATTATCAGATTAATTTGTTTTATTGGTGTATTTATTAAATTTTTACATCCGTTTCTACCCTCAAAAGTTAACATAAACAATATTTAATGTGGGTAATTTTAATATGAGGGTCAAGAAATTACAACACCATCTTTTCATACTTATTAAGCTAGGATCAAAATTATGACGACATGCCTACGGACCACACTTCTAGGTAAATTTCAGACTATCGCCAATTACCAAGTACGTAGATCTGTATCGACTTTAAACCCCTTCATCCTCAACCAATTCACATTTATTTTATACAAAACAATATCCTTTTCGCAATACAAAGAAAATGTTGTACGGAAGATATATTACTTTATGTAAAATTAATCAGGACCAGTTTTCTTCCTAGCATTTTGTAAACAATATCTCAGATTGAATGTGTATAGTTTGCACGATTACATTCTTTGTAAAACAAAAATTTGACTATTCTCCAATGAATACCTCTTATACATCAAGGTCCTCTTAGATCAGTACTCATAAAATCTCTTTTCAAAGTTAACTAGATCATCTATTATTAAAATCTCCATGTTTTCCGTTTCATAATTTGCAGCTTCAACACAAAACTATTCAATAAACAGAAAATTCAGTTCCTTCATAACGAAAAAAAAAAAATGTATGTATATATATGAATGTAAAACGAGAACGATTTATATCGGTACATTAACTTTTGAATTATATTAAGAACAATCTGCTAACTTACTGTGTTCGTGTATGTCCCCCATTATCGGATACTTTCCGCGTTGTCCCACAAATGAAGATGAATTTTTATCTTTTCAATAAGACAAAAGATTCTATGACAAAGAATGTTTTGAAAAGTTTACACCAAGCGTTAAAATTACGGGAGAAATAAAACGGCAAACTGGCTTTTCACGGAAGTTATTTTTGTGTTTAATTCTCGAAATAAATTCTTTGTTAACTTTCTATTATTTTCTGTTTGTAAATTCACTTGCAGAATCTAAAGACAAAAACAGTCGATGTTCATTTCTATCATCTTTCACTTTTGTAAGCGAAGTTTTATTTTGAGACTTTAAGATGCAATTAATGATATTTAAATGAAAAGAGTTTTGTGATTTCCGTAGAATGTGTATTAAGTATTTCGTTTAGCAAAAAATGTTTTGTTCGCATTATCAAGTTGCCTTTGCGTATAAACATGTAATAAATGTACAATAAATGCTTGTCGTAAAATTTGTATAAAATATTTTATGAAAAGACATATTTCATTTAATCTTCTTAGACTGGAAATTCCAAATTAAAATGTAATGCTATTTGTAAAGATATATCAAAGAAATTTGGAAATGCATGGATATAAAAATTACTATATTAAAGTTTAAATTTCAGTTAATAAATATCGGTTTTGCATGAAATTTCCATTATTAATTCGTATGGGGGTGCAGGAGTGTAAAATATAAATTTTCTAATTCTCTAAATTTAATCCACTGAAAATTTTATTTTATTTTTCAAAAATCTAAACAGGGTGATTATAATTAAAGCTACGAACTCAAAACGCAATAATTTTAAACTTACCCATCAGAGCGATTTGATTTTTCACCAGAGTAATCGTGAGGCAATGAAAGTTTGTTTGGGGGAGGAAAAAGTAGTTCCAACATGTTCCTATAGATGGCGCTGTCAAAGTAATGTCAGGAGAAACGCCTAAATGGACTCATTAAACACAGGAATGTTGTTAACAACGCAATGGAGCAGCAAGAAACAATAGATTTCAAGGGTTTACTACAATTTTTTTTAGCAAAAAGACAAGAATACGTGTTTACAGCGGATACAGTCATAGTGAAAAGAGAAAAAGAGGAGCTTCAAGAAACAAATACTATACGGATAATTAACGGCACAATTTGGAATTATTTATTTATTTTTTTTTTCTTTTGCCGAACAACATTTCATTGCCTCACAATTGCTCTGGTAAAAGTATGAAATCGCTCTGATGGGTAGTTTTAAAATTATTGCATTTTGAACTCGTAACTTTAATTATAATTACACTGTACATCTTTTTATGCAACGTAATAGTTATATGACTATGGAAGGAATTAAAAGCGACATAAAAGTTTTTTTTTTTTCGTTATTTTATCGTATGAGTCTTGGTACAGTTTTAGAATCTCACTAATATTATATTCATAATTTTAAATTCTTCTGCATGTAATTTTCCCTTTACGAAGAAAGAGGGCGAGACGTATACTAGGCGAGACGTATTAATCCTGGTCGTTATATTTAACGCCCCAGCCCGCCCGTTACGGCTCTTCGATGTCTTTTTCTAGTCAATTTTGTCCTTTTATTACTTCCAGTGTGAGCCTTTTTTTTTTTAACACACTTGACATTGTGAGTTTTTTTTGTTTTCGTCCCATGCTATTTCTATGGGTTTTTTAGCTTTTTAGCTTTTGAGCGGCGGGAACCACCGCACTTTAGAATGTAGAAAAAGAGGAGAAAAATAGCTCAAAACTCCATAGAAATAGCATGGCACGAAAACTAAAAAAACTCACAATGTCAGGTGTGTTTAAAAAAAAAAAAAAAAGGCTCACACCGGGAGTAACAAAGGGACAAAATTGACTAGAAAAAGACATCGAAGAGCGGGAACGGGTGGGCTGGGGCGTTAAATATATCGTCCGGGATTATTAAGTCTCGCCTAGTATGAAAATTACTGGAAAACATTCGGAAACCAACATGGATAAATATTTAAGCTATTCAAAAAATATGACATTTTAAGATCTTAAAATTTTCGTACCCATGTTCACGTTCATGCTTTTCTAAAAGCGCAGAACATTCTACTACCAGATATTTAAAGTACATTTTAAAACAAATGCAAGGCTTTTATTAATTTTTTAATGCATTTTTTTTTTTTTTTTTTTTTTTTTTTTTAAGATTTAATATATTAATAATTTATTTGTCTCAATGTAGTTTTAAAGAAACCGTTTAGTATCTATAATTTTCAAAAATAAATTAAATGCAAAAATAGATGCATTAGATAATGAATATAAACAAGGAGGATTCTGATTTAACAAAAAGAAAAAAAAAAAAAATCCTATGTTTAATAACCTTTCTTTCGTTCTAAATAATAAAAATGTGGGAAATAAAGTTAATCTATATTTTTTTTTCTTTTTAATTTGAAAAGTAGTTTCTAAAATATAACATTCGTGAATCACATAATTTAACCCTTAAATCTCTGTTTGTTTTTAAATCAATTTAAAAATGTTTTACTTCTTTCCTCTCTGAAATAAGCCACTGGAAAAATACTTTTAAAAATCATACTTTATTATAACTATGCTTTACAGCTAAAAAGAACTTTAAAACCAGAATAAACTACTACGTCAGAAACGCCAAAGAAAAATATTTCAAATGCATACAGCTGTTTCGGTAGCCTAAAGCGTACCGTCTTCATCGCAAAAAGGATTCTGAATCAGGAGAAGTGCTCGTATATATAGGAGAGGGGCCGGATTTAGTTCAACCAATAGGATTACGGGAAAGGTGGGGAGAGTGGCCAATAAGAATTTAGGAAAGTTAGCAGTGTAAACAGTAGAAAAATTAAGAAAATGTGGACTGAATATAAAAATTTTATATTCAGTCCACATTTTCGTAATCCTATTGATTGAACTAAATCCAGCCCCTCTCCTATATATACGAGCACTTCTCCTGATTCAGAATCCTTTTTGCACTGAAGACGGTACGCTTTAGGCTACCGAAACAGCTGTATGCATTTGAAATATTTTTCTTTGGCGTTTCTGACGTAGTAGTTTATTCGGGTTTTAATATTCCAACGCCAAGTCTCCTGTTATTAAAAAGAACTTTGTTGCCAACCATCAAACATGAGGCGTTAGATCTTCAATATTATTCTAATAATATTTTTGAAAACAAAATCGGGTATGGTGCCAATAGGCAATATTTTGCATTTAAGGGTTAAGGATCATATCCTGTGCAATTAACATAATAAAAACAACTAGTATCGACCAGTGGTCGATACTCCACCAGTTTTTAAGTAATAATTTATTTTATAATATAGTAGTATTACTATAATATCACTATAATCTATATAACAATTTCCTAACGTGGACCAGTTACGATTATATTTTGTAGAAACGATACGATAGTGATAATAAAATACGAAAGGATAAAAAATAATATACAAGTAATTAAGTTGGAAATTAAAAGAATTTTTCAGGATTTAATAAATAACGATTACCCTTTTAATTGGTTAAAACGAATTTATTGTGAAAGAATTATCAGCTTCCCCTCTCCTTCGTTTCCTCCTGCAATTTCCCCCTCTACTCCAATGCAAATGAAAAATTCACTAATTAATAAGAAAAAATATATTTTTATGCCATATTTTGGTTTTTCTTCAGAATTTATTTCTAAATTACTTAAACCACATAATATTTATACTGCTTTCCGGCCAATTAAACAATTAAAAAACGTCCTTTTTAACGTTAAACCCATAACCCCTTCTTTGGATTTAACTGGTGTAATATAATTAATTCCTTGTAAAAATTGCAAATATGTTTTTGTTTATATAGGTGAAACTGGCCGTATAGCAAAAATTGGACTACAAGAGCACAGACGATCTTTTAAAAATTGCAACCAAAATTCTAAAATTGTAATCCATTCAATAGAAACCGAACATATTCCTGACTTCAATAATATAAAAATTCTAAATTCTGGTTTTCATAATTATAAATCGCGTATTTTCTTTGAGAGCTGGCACACTGCCAAGCATCTCCACACTATCAATGAAGCATGCGCACTGGCTCCTCAATATTCCGCACTCCTTTAAATTCCTTGAGTGTTCATGTAATGTTTGCATATTGTGTTGTAATTACTGATGAGGAAACCCGGATGGGTTTCGAAACGTCTAGATTTTAATTGTTTTTACATGTAATTTTTGTTTTTTAAATGTATTTTAACTTAAATTTTTGTCACTTAAATAAAACAGTTCTTGCTTTTAATATACAAGTAATATTTAAGCACGCGGACTCAGTTCAGGGATATAATAAAATAACATAAAATAAAAAGTGACGATATTTGTGTCATTAGATTATTTTACAGAAAAAATTATTTTTAAAAGTTGCATCTTTACAGTCCTTGCAAGTGTCATTTTAAACCCAGCAATACTCTAAAGATATAAACAAAATATGAACTTTTTCATAAATTGGCTGAAAAGCGCAATAATAAAAAGTATAATAAAAATAGGTACTAAGTGTTTTTAACAAAAACATTATGCTAAAATGAATAAATAATTATAAAAATTAAATAAATAAAAGGAATCTCGCCAACATGGCGGTAAAAATTTAAAGTCGCCATACAGGTCCTTTATTAAAGCTGTCTTGCCTGGGAAAATACGAAAACTGAATTTTATTTTGAAACTTTTCTTTGAATGATTTGGTTTAACTATCATTAGCGTTTCGTCCCACAAACACTAATAATAATTTGCCTTCTGGTGAATTAAAATTTGAATTGGATGATGAAATTGATATAAGACTTATAAGTTTCAAATTTTAAAGGTAAATTAAAAAAAAAAAAAAAAGAGAGAGAGAGAGAGAGAGAAAGTGCGAAAATTTCGCATGGGTTTGCTAGTATTCTATCTAATATTACTATAGTATACTAAAAAATAATTACAAAACTTCTGTATAAATATTAATCACAGTAATTAATTTATCTTTTAAGAAAAAAAAACACTATTAACATTTTTATTTACATGATGATTCTTATCCGTATGTACATGGCTATATATTTTACTCTATTTGCCTCTCAATAAGACTGATCAAAGTTTTTCATCAGCACATTTCAATATCAAAGAACACTGTGTATATCGAAAGAATTTGGCAACAGATTGAAAAATAAAATAAAATTACACTAACTTACTTTGCAAGAGAAATGTAAAGTAAATATAGCAGAAAAAAGTAGGGGGAAAAAAAGAAAAAAAGAGCTGAATTAATAGCTATTTCTATTGCATTTTGAAAAATTGCACATTCAGACTTAACATCTTTCTTCTATGATAATTTTAAATACAAAGATTACACGTATAAAATTAAAAGTGTCTAAAAATAAAGGTATTTTTTTTCTCTAATTTATCGGCCAAATATAAGAATTTTTTTTCCTGAAATCCACATTAATCAAATATTTTGAACGATATTAATTTTAAGCCTGTTCTCTTATTAAAAATACACTAATAACGTATAAAAAATATCATATTCGCCTATTAATATGTAGATATTTCTTTGAGAGTAAACAGTCTGTTTTCATCATGGAAATTTATTTTAATGAACATTTTTAATACGAAAGATTACGCGTGTGTATAAAATATAAAGGTATTTTTGTCAACCTTCTTGGTCTCTTATGAAAATAACTTTTTTTCTCAAAATCACATTAAACATACCTTTCGAATGTTACCACTTTTAATCCCCTACTTTAATAATTCATTTGTAAATAAAACTGCACGATAAATTTCATGTTTTTGCATTAATATATAGATGATATATTTTTTTACAGTGAGGTAACACTAAAAGCATTTTGACCTATACGGGAGAAAGGAAGCTCCTTACAAAATTTTCATGACAGAGAAAAAAATAGAAAAATAATCTTATTTTATAGAAATTAATTCTCATTTTCTTAAAAATATTTTTTAATAAAAGGAATTCATTTATTTTAAGAAAATTAAAACATTTATAGTTATTAATTATGTTTATTTATTTTTTTCTTTGCTATAAATATATATATATATATATATGTAGAAAAGAAAATTAGTTTTTCAAATTTTATAAAATACACACACAGAAAATAGTAAAATAGTAAATTTGAACTAGCTCAAATTTTTTGTTCGTCTATAAAGTTTTTTTTTTTTTTTTTTTTTTTTTTTCAAAATTTATATTTAAAAAAAAAAAAAAAAGAAAGAAAGAAAGAAAATGTACCTTAAGCAACTTGTTTGTGAATAGTATAGCAAGAATAGCCTGTGAAATTTTTTTTTAACTGTAATACTACAATTATATTTAAAACCCTGTAAGCCATCAAAATAGTAGTATTACTCTACAATAATAGAATTATTATCTATACGTAAACTATATAAATAATAATAATAATAGTAATAATAATAATAATAATAATGCAGAAAAAAAAAGAAAATAAAGTTTACTTTATTTATTTATTTACTTACTTTATTTTTTATTTTATTTATTTTTATTTATTTATTTATTTAATTAATTAATTTTTTTTTTTTTTTTTCATATATATATTTTCTAAGCCATACTCATTCTAGAAAAATTACAATTTAATATTTGAATTTTATGATGAAAAAATCCTGCATCTATCAAAATATTTAGCTTCCATTTTGTCTCAGAGAATCTACAAAGCGTAAAATCTGAGTTTCGGAACGTCCAAGGAATCGCTCTTCATAAATCAAGATAAAGCGTTAAAAAGATCGATATTAGAACCATCTGTTTTCTAAAACACATGCACTTGACAATCACTAAGTGGTATCAATGTGTTTCCAACTTTACAGTTCGAAGCACCTACACAAAACAATTTAATGTTTGAAAAATTTACTGAAAAAGGAAAGGATATGCAAAATGAAACCAGTTGGTACATTAACTTTTGAATCGAAAGAACAATCTGTAATGCCACAGTGCACATATTTGCTCGCTTTCATTGGGTGCTTCCTACGATGCCAAACAAAGGAAGACAAATTTTATCTTTTCATTAAAACAATAGATAATTCGACAAAAGACGTTTTGAAAAGTTTGTGCCAAGCGTTAGAATAATGTTAAAAGAAGTATAAATGGTGAGTTAGTTTTGTCATGAATTATTTTGCATCGGTCTTGTTACTGATTCAGCAAATGTATGCTTTGTTAAGCTGTTATTATTTCCTGTTCGTAAATTCACTCCTTACGTTCCTTCTAGAAAAGATACAGATCATTTGATATTCATTTTCGATAAGGATTCCTTTTGTAAGCGCCATTTTTATTTTCTGGTTTTTCGTAGATGAAATTAGCGGCATTCAAATAAGGAAATGCGAAGTTTTTTTTTTTTTTTTTTTTTTAGGGTTTTAAAATTGTGAAAACAGCGAATATGTAATATCTCAATTTCAAATGCTTCATTGTACTGAAATTATCTAAAAGGGAAAATAACACAACTTTTTGACAATTAATATTTTAATGTATTAATTAATAGAATATTTCAATATAATTTGCTCTCTGTAAATTCTGCCATTCTATGTATTAAAAGTAATTTTTATGATTAAAATATTTATACATGGGCATAATTTATATTGTAAAAATTTTTAACTCTAACTTTTATTCATTGTCACTTTAAATTAAAATTTAAGTAAGTGCGACCAACAATAAAACAAAATGAATAAAAGATGTTTTTTATCAAAGCATACTTGTCGAAAGAATTTCAGTCAGTATATATTCGGAGCTGCCAACCTAATCCGGCAAATTGTTAATACCGCCCCTTTTTCTACACCACTTTATTTTTAGAATAATTCTCTTCAAACATTACTCTAAAAATAAAGTGGTGTAGAAAAAGGGGCGGTACAAACAATTTGCCGGATTAGGTTGGCAGCTCTGTATATTGTTAAAGAAAAGTTTTTTTGTATCTTCAACGTGTTTTAATAGTATAATGTTAGTGTAGTCGTGGCCGAGTGGTTAAGGCGATGGACTAGAAATAGTATAATGTTTTACAATATAGATATAGTGTTTTACAGAATATATCTGGAAACAGATAACAGCTTTTCGTAGCAAATATTAAAAAAATCTGGAGTGACCGAACTCGACTTTCCGAACATTACTCAATTAATGATTGTATAAATAAATTAAAGTAAGAGAAGTCATTGAATAAACGAAATAGAAAATTACAAAAGGGGGGGGGGGGGTCTGAATATTTTTCTATGTATAGTACGTTGTTTAAATTAACACTATTTTCCTTAAAATAATTGGAGCCCATAGATCATAATGATAAAGAAATTTTCGCTATGTCACGGTAAAAATCTATAAATGCTGGATTCACCAAAACAGACTCCCGCAGTTTGTGCGACAGTGAGCTTTAACATGTATATATTTTTCAGCTAAATCAGATGAGGCGTTTAGGCGCTGTTGCACATTTTTTAATAGTTTCAGCCCATAAGCCACAATGATACAGAATTATTCTTTATGTCCCTGTAGTGAAACTATAATTGCTAGATTCCATAAAATTCATACAATTGGTGTGACAATAATCTATAACATTTATAATTTTTTTCAGCTCAGTCGGATATGCAGTTTAGATGCTATCACATTTTAAAGAATTTGCGCCCATAGGCTATAATGATAAAGAAGATTTCTTTGTGTCCTTTAAAAAAAACTATAAGTGCAAGATTCACCAAAATCAATAAGGATCGTACTATGGTCACCTAGAACACACGTACCAACTTTCAGCTCATTCTAACAAAGTATTTCGACACTATCGTGTTCACTCACACACACACACCTACATACATCATCCTAAAAAAAGCAAAAATGAACTAAGGGATCCTCAATATGTATCGAAACACTAAAATCGCAAAGTCGGATTTTTGACATGATTACAATACTTTCCTTAAAATATATGTATGTTTAGAAAGTAAAAAGTGCAAGTTTTACACTTATGTAAACCTGTATAACACTACGCTGCAAAACAAATTAGAGACCTGATACCATTCCTGCGGATTCTTATGTAAAATGAACTATTGAATCCTAATAGGACCAGCATTTTGCCCAATCACCCACCATTTTCTCGCGATGCCACCCTCTCCCCCAATTTTTATCAGTGTTCGGTCATTTTATGGCCATGAATTTGATTTGGAGAACGGACAAGAATTACTTTAATTACTTAAAAACAATAAAATATAATGTATGATAAACAGTAATAATAATTGATTAATAAAAAATAATAAATGTAATGTATAATTTCAGTGGCAAATCCCTATCTAAATGTTCCCCTTGTTTCAAATGGCCGTGTTTTGAAATTTTCCAACTCTGTAGTCCCTCAGAAGATATTTAAGAGTTAAAATAATCCTCTCCTCCTCCCCCCCCCCCCTTACAAATAAAATTTACACCCATAAAATGAACGAAATGGGATAGAAATAGGAGGGCGACCCTAAAGAAAACGGTGGGTGATAGGGCACAATGGGCATCCTATACGGATTCAGGGGATCGTTTTACATAAGAATTTGCAAAAATGGAGTTGGGGTCGGTTTTCATGCAAAGCAGTGTAACCTATAACATGCTTACCATTATCTATCGTAATGGAAATAATAGAGCACCGCACTTTTTAAAGAAATTGATAGCATTGGCCATAATGATAAAAATTTTGTCTTTATGTACCTGTAAAATAACTGTAAATCCCACACTCATCGAAAACCATGCAATGTGTGCGACGGTGAACTAAAACATTTACATAAATTTAAAGCTCAATCGAATAAGGCATTTAGATGCTGTCGCCCTTTAAATAGTTTCAGCCCATAGCCATAAAGATAAAGAATTTTTGTTTGCGTCCCTTGGAAAAGAAAAGAAAAAAAAATGTGACATTCATCAAAATCAATATAGTTGACCTATAATACATGTATCAACTTTCAGCTGGATCGATCAGAACGTTTTGATGTCATCATGCTCACTCATATACGTACACACATACATACATGACCATAAAAATTGGTAAAATTAAATTAGGAGACCACAAAACGTATAAATACATCAAAATCTCGAAGTCAAATTTTTTTATGATTACAATAGTTTCTCTTACATTGTATATGTTAGAAAAGTAAAAATATTTAAATATATTCCCTTCTCTTCTGAAGGCAGAAAGCGTCAGGCATAAGAATCCTACTTTGTAACAAATAACAAAAAAATATTATTTTAACAATGAAGCAAATTCTACAACAATGCTTTTTTCTTTTTATCCAGTTGTTGAAAAAAGAAACATAAATTATTGTTGCGTTTATAGTCTTTATATTTCATTGTTAAAATAGATTTCTTCAACTTGCAGTTTATATGATACTAAAATAGTTTTAAGATAGTTAATTATAAGATAGAGTGTTAAGATAGTTTTTAATAGTGTTAAGTTAGTTGCTCGTACTCCAAATAATTGTTTTTTTCTACATACTGACTTAAAATAGACCTATTTATTAAGCCTACCGACTGAATTAACTTTCATATAATTTTATCAAATTTGCTTCGAAAAACATAAACAATAAAAAATCAATCTTTTCCATCATGTTTAAAAATCACCAAAGAGAGCAAAAGTACACTATCTACACTTGAGTGAATGAGGAATTTGCACGTTTTCAGATTTTATTCTTATATAATAGAATATGAAAAGGTAAGAAAATAAATACATACATATTCTTTATTTGAAATCTAATGACTGATTTATAACAATTTTAACATCGCGCTATTTACTCTATCGAGAAGACACAGTGTAACATATCGTGACGTCACTCTTTATGACAACAAACGAAAGTAATCGTTGTTTACATTCGATTTTGTTTTTTGCTTTTCTTCTTGAATCAGTGAAATAGGTTTTGTATTTTATAATTGTGATGTAGAAATCACATATATTTTAAAAATTCTCTATTTAATTTTAATTCAAATCTATTTTATCGCTTTATATAATAATTCACTCATGTGTACAATATTAATCTTTAGTAACTGCCGAATTCTTCCTCTATCTGTAAAATAAAAAAAAATGTAAAAGATAATCAATCTCCTAGCATATTCTCATAATGATTTCCTATCATAAAGAGTAACACATGGCTCATTTTATTTATGTTCCTCTCAAATCACAGTAGCCTTATTCCTAACGTAATTTATTCAGTTAGACAAAATATCCTTGAACACAATTAAATTAAAGCTATATTGCGGTTTATTTTTCTCAGGATGAATCTCTGGCGAAATTTGTGATTTTTGATAGGGTTATCATATTATGGCAATCCTACTCTGTATTCAAAATTGTTAGCTTAATTTCAGTGTAACGTATCTTTAAAAAACCACTTTTATGTGTTCTTGCTGGCGATGAAATTAAATGCCAATATGTAACAATTATTTGTAACAATAATTTGGCTGAAACTTCATCATTCTTCCCTGATCGCTCCTGCTTAGAAGATACGGATGTAGTTCCTAAAATATTTATACGTTAGGGGCACCTTCCCTCCTTATTTTATGCAGCAAGTCAATAAAGAAAACTGTGCACATTTTTGTCAAATCTTTATTGATCTCTGAATTTCATCTTTTTTTTTAACACCTCTGGATCGAATCTTGGTTATTTAATGGAAGAATTGTAAATAATATTTCTAGCGGCAATCAACGCAAGTAGATTTCACCTATACGAAAATATGGCCTAATGGAGACCATCGAACTGGAAACTTCTATTAACATTTTATCTACCTGCCACTAACTAAAAAAAATCTTCTCTACATACCTGAATTATCCTACGAAATATTATCTTACCTACTGTACAAGATAATCTTCGTTACATACCTGTACAAGATAATCTTCGTTACATACCTGGTGCCAAGTACTTTAGGAACCAGAGGTGTTCTTAGCATTTATTTCGGGGAGGTGCCCCCAAGGAAACAAAATCATTTTAATATTGATGAAATAAATAATAAAATTATCTGCTATCTTTGGATAAAATTATAAACATTATTACTGGATATTTATGAACTTCTGACAAGTTATTTTTTATGACGATCTTCGTTATTCTTTTAAGCTTTGCTTTTGAACTGGTGTCTTCAAGAAAAGTACCCAAAAAATAAGCAAAAAGTATGTGCTAAAATAGACTTTCAAATATATATATATACATATATAATAAGCGGCTTTATAGAAGGAAATATATATTTTAGTCTAAAAATGACTTTTTTTGCGATTAAATATTTTCAAATGGATCTTTAAAAAAAATTATGAAAATTATCGACTTTTATTACTTCACTGGATATTTTTGAACTTTTCGCCATGTGATTTTATGAAGATATTTGAATGCATTTTTACATGGTTCCTGTATTTTGATCAAAACTATATGAAACTACTATGTGAAAGTAATCATCTTTGAACTTCATTAGATGGAGTTTTCCGAACTGTTTTTAACTCAAGATAATACAATCATCTTCGATTATCCGATTTTTTATTTAATGGGCGTCAGAAGATTTTCCGTATTCATGGAGATCGTATGCGATTCGAATGATTAAGTGTTTCTCTCCTATGGACGTTTTTATTTCGGTCAGCGATTTTGGCGTTTGTCTTGAACTCTGATCCTGCAGAGGAGAACTAAATTGTCGTGAGAAATTCTCCAGTCAAAACATTTGCTATACTTTTTCGTATTAATGGTTCCAGGATTTGCGAATTTAAATTATCGAGTTATATAAATAAATCGATTTAGCAAATCTTTAGCTACCGCTTTTATGGATTATCAAAGAAAAAGGTAGTTTCTTTTATATTTTATGTCTAAATTTTTTAACCTCTAATGTAGCATTTAAATATTTTAATGCTAATAATTTCTATAAAAAATAATAATGATATAAAATATAAAGTTAGTTTATTTAATATTTCAACTACTTCAATTTTTATTATTATCCAAGGAAATAATTCAATATATTAAAAGAAAAATATATATGATATGTATATGTAAAGAGAAGAACTCTTTTTATATTTATACACATATCATTTAAAGATGAGATATTTCATATTTGATGTTTTATTATTGAAATGTTTTAATTGCTTTTATTTTATATTTTATGGGAGTTATTAGGCGCTTCCTTATTACTTGGTATGATATATATAGATACATTTTATTCATATTTTTTTTTTAATACAGCAGTTTTTATTTGATATATATTTCTTGAGATGATAAATATACATTCATTTCTTGATATGAAAAAAATATATATACATTCATTTTTTTATGATTATTCTATTTTTGCTATAGCAGTTTGCATACATCTGCTATCAAACATATTAAAATTTTATTTTTAGGTATGGCTATATATACATTTTGTTAACAAAATAATGGGTAAAAAAAAAAAAAAAAAAAAAAAAACTTGCCACAATTTTTATATTAATTAAATTTTGTATTTTATTACTTGAATGTTTATTTTCATTTCTATCTATTGCCAATAAAAAAATATACATATTAATGATATTCATCAGTTTTTATAATGTAAGCAACTTAAATTTTTAATTGTCAATTGATTTTCTTCTTGCAATCTCTGGCGCGCGGGAATGCAATATTTTTGTTGTGTTGCATGTACCTTTGCATGGAAATATACGGCTGGATCGTTTTGCCATGTACAAAGATACATTTTACACAACAAGTTGAAAATCATTTGGCATATTTTGATTATTTTCCTTATCACATCCATATTTTTAATGCAATAATCCATATTCCTGTTGGATTCGATTGAAACAGATATATTATGTAATGATAATAATAATTTCATATATGCATATATATTTTATTACAACAGCAAGATTTATTACTAAATTTTAATTTGATTTTTAAACTTATTTTAAATTTTATCATACTATTATAATTCTTATTTTTCTCAATTTTATAATGAAATTGTATTTTTGGCAAGACACAAGTTATTTACTTTGTTTTATTTCAGATTTCTTTTTCAGGCAATGTTCAACTAAGATAAGATTAAAATAAATAATAATGGTAGCAATGATATTTAAAAGAAAAAAATATATAATATTTAATTACTGCTTATATAATTTTCTTATGATTTTTAAATCAATTTATATAACATATTAATGGTAAATATTTTTAAATAAGGATATATTTTTATATTTCTGCATATTTACAGAGTAATTTTCATATTAAAATATTATGTTCTTAAGAATATTTTTATTTTTTTACCGCTGAATAAAGAAAAAATAATCATAATAAACAGCAAGACGTAAGAAAATAAATAAATTTTTGTTCAAAATGTTCTAAAATACCGATATGTTTCCGGTAATTCTTGTGGTAAGTATTTCTTTTTACTTAATTTTGTAGATGTTCTTCTGTGTGGATAAATATTTAATATTAGATTATTGCTCATTGTTTTTAGACTAATCAATCATATATTTTTAAAATTTTTAAAATATTCTCATTTTGTTACTTGAAATTGTTGGAATGACATACAGTGAATGGTATATTTTCTTATCAATTTACACACACATGTCTGTTTCACATGTCACATTTCTAAAATACATCCATGATGTATGGTGTGGATATTTAAAAAAAAAAAAAAAAAAAAAAAAAAAAAAATCCAGATATATTTTTTAATCATGAGCATATAAGAGAATACGTATAAAATTTCTAAAAATTCAGAACAACTTTAAATGACAGTATTTCGTATCAAAGTAATACACAAAGTATTTCGTAACACAGTAATACACAAAGTATACTGCTATTTGCATATATATTTTTTTCATGTTGAAGTAAATTATGGTTAAAATATTAAAATAATTAAATTTACATTTTGATTTAAATGTTATTGGTAAAATATGATGTAAATCTAAGTTCATTTAAATGTTTCTTATTACATGTTTGCAAGGTAGTTGTGCCAATTAAAATATTAGATATTTTTGAAGATTTTTCCTCTTACTTACTTCAAAGTAAAATTACATCAAAAGAAGGCATGGTGAATTAATAAATAATCAAATAAATAAAGTAAGGTGCAATAAAGTATTACTTATATTAATTTGCAAAAAAAAAAAAAAAAAAAAAAAAAAAAATCACAAGTAAGTAACAAAATTATGTGTTTCTTTCTGTATATACTTTTGCTGATTATGTACATGTGTTCTTATACATGCCTATTTTTGAGTCAGAACTTCATTGTCATTTGACTAATTTGGGGTCCGGTTGAATGGCAAATTTTTTCAATAGTTCTTTTCCACATATTTACACGTTTTTACACATTTCACTCACTAAGGCATGTTATAATTGGCCTCACAACCCAATTATTCAGGCATGTTTTCTTCGGAGTTTACACACTTTTCTCTGACTTAATTATTTGGCATGTCATGTTTTCACATATCACTTGATCGGCAATAATTTAATTTGAGTGCTTTTGTTTTAAAAAATAGTTATTGATTCATAAAAGAGAAATCAATAATAAATGATAATGATGATAATTTATGCATCTTTAACATTAATTCACATGACCTTACCTTGCAGTATGTTAAAAAATAAATAAATAAATAAATAAATAAAATAAACAAATAAACAACAACAACAACAAAAAATTTTTTAATGCTAATGTTATGAATTTATTGATAACTATTTGTTAATTTTATATTTATTTCGGCATTTTTCCATTTACATAGTTACTTCACATATATAATTTTTGTTTCACACGTATTTTTTTGGCAATGTTTATACACACTTTCAGTAATTATAAATTTTACATGACCTTTTTTCTTCAACTTTGTTTATTATTGATGGTGTAAATTTTGCACATTAGTATTGCTGTTATACATTTACACATATTTATACCTATTTATGCAATTTGGTGCTTCAGAACAAAGAAGATTTATTTATCCGATCATCTTGTGTCACTCAAGGCACTTCAATTTAATTGCGCATACACATACACACACATTATCCATTTATATTTTCTTTTAGCATGTTTTATTTATTTACAAAATTATGGTTATAATCAATAATATTTTATGTCTTACAAACATCAAATTTATTTTAATACATATATAAACACTGCATATACTTCTTCTTTTAAATATTTTATGTGATTATTTGAGTTACTCATGGTATTTTACATTTTTACAAGCACATC
Organism: Salticus scenicus; assembly: GCA_963930645.1. Taxonomy (NCBI): domain Eukaryota; kingdom Metazoa; phylum Arthropoda; class Arachnida; order Araneae; family Salticidae; genus Salticus; species Salticus scenicus. The sequence continues at coordinate 222,343,812 of OZ005659.1, read as the reverse complement.
AATTGAACACAGATATTTCTCAATATTTTTCACATGCTTACACAAATGAATGGTTTATGTATTTGCAGACTTTACATTTTATGGTGTATGTAGATTTGGTATTTATGAATATATCCATTATTTTTCTACTTCATGGTGTATTAACAATTAACCGAAATTTGTACACATACATTTGTAGACATAACACTTACAAAATTGTTTAAATAACTAACTTTCAAAAAGTTACAATAATGATCACCACAGATCATAGTTTCACACTTATCTTTTTTTTCTGTAAAAAAAAAAGACTATTGCGGTGTAAAAAAAAAAAAAAAAAAAAAGGAACTATTTAACTTTTGATGATTTAAGAGGTTTCTCTGTGTAATTGTTTTATGTTGTAGTATTTATAGGTTAGATTTGGAAAGGTTTCTCGTTTTTCACAAATTTTATAAACACATTCACACAATTATTTCCCGTTTACACATTATACACAACATTAAAAAAAGAAAAAAAAAAAAAAAAGATATTTACCTTACAATTATTTTAGGTAAATGATTAATCAATCATATATATGATTGATTTGCCTTTTCCAGTAACTGAAAAAAAATACTTACTTCGAACATTTACGCATGAGATAACTTTTTTAAAATCGAATTACAGTTCACGCTACACACATTTTCATATTACTTTCACTTTTTAAACTTGTTTGCCCAATTTTTTGTCAAAGAACCTTCATAACTATAAAAGGTATATATTATATATTTAAATCTTTGGCACTAAAATTTGGACATTACATGACAGTTTTCCTCTTATTTTGTTAATTAAAAATAAATATGTTATGATAATTATAACACACTTACACATTCACACTTCATACATAATTAATTTTTTCAATAAATTATAACCAGGTGTAAATATTTTTCATGATAATTTTGGACACATTATGATTACATTTTTTTACAAATCAAAAGTTTTAATAATTGTTACAGATTTACACTTTTTTTAATTGTCCGTAATATTTTTATTTAGTGCAATTGTATTTTTGAGATATTTATAGGTTTCAATAAGGCTTCCTTTTCACACATTCACACACATATTTTCATGTTTACACATTTTTTACACGTAACATAAAATTTATTTAAGCTTCGTTGGTAAATTGTTGATCAATCATTTTGCATGATTGATTTGCCTTAGTTTGAAACTGTAAAAAAAAAAAATATTCACTCTAGACTCTTGCACAGATGATTAATATTTTCCCTCGATTACAATTACAGCATGAACATTCACATTTTAAATATTTGTAAATTATATGATTATTAAAAGTATACTTAACACTTTTATACATGAAAAAAAAAATTCTTTTATTATAAATATAGAAAAAGAAAAAGTAGTAAAAAAAGAGAAATTCACATTACACTACAGAGATTTAACATGCACATTGTTTTTACTTCAGGCATTATTATATGTCACTTTAGTAAATCAACATCATCATATCTTATTAAATATTCATTTTCTCTCACCTATGTAAATACCAACAATTTATGAAAAAAAAAAAAAAAAACATTTTATGTCAATTTTTATCATACTGCAGCCATACCTAATTATTATTAACACAATTATTTACTAATGCTTATATGTTACTATTATATATGTTATGTGTTTTTATATCATGCTTTGCAAATGTATGCCAAAAGGTTATATAACAAAATGATATATATATAATGAGCTCATATTTAAGCATAATGTTGTCAGATAAGCTGACATGTGACCTGTTTTGTTTTGCCCAATGTTGAATAAATGCATATGCTTGTTTTATTAATAAATAAAAAAATATATATATACAGGTCATTTAAATTTACCAAATATGGGTAAATATGATACGGACTATTATATATGTCCAGATATTTTGTATAATATATATGCTACAGCTGTTTTTATTATGCAAAAGATTATGCATAATTTGATGTGGATCCTTTAAAATTATTTTATGTCATGACTACATTTTTATTTCTTATATTTTTGTATGGGATGTGTGCCTCGTATAATATTCATTGAAGTTCTTTATATTTTTACATTTTTAGAGAAAATTACACTCATATAACAGTAATATCATCTAGTATTATAATAAATATTTTACTCATGTAACAGCAAGAACATATAAAAAATTTTCTCTCTTCATAAAATTTTTTCTGGGTGAGGGGGAGAAATATGTGATGTAGAAATCACATATATTTTAAAAATTCTCTATTTAATTTTAATTCAAATCTATTTTATCGCTTTATATAATAATTCACTCATGTATTCAATATTAATCTTTAGTAACTGCCGAATTCTTCCTCTATCTGTAAAATAAAAAAAAATGTAAAAGATAATCAATCTCCTAGCATATTCTCATAATGATTTCCTATCATAAAGAGTAACACATGGCTCATTTTATTTATGTTCCTCACAAATCACAGTAGCCTTATTCCTAACGTAATTTATTCAGTTAGACAAAATATCCTTGAACACAATTAAATTAAAGCTATATTGCGGTTCATTTTTCTCAGGATGAATCTCTGGCGAAATTTGTGATTTTTGACAGGGTTATCATATTATGGCAATCCTACTCTGTATTCAAAATTGTTAGCTTAATTTCAGTGTAACGTATCTTTAAAAAACCACTTTTATGTGTTCTTGCTGGCGATGAAATTAAATGCCAATATGTAACAATTATTTGTAACAATAATTTGGCTGAAACTTCATCATTCTTCCCTGATCGCTCCTGCTTAGAAGATACGGATGTAGTTCCTAAAATATTTATACGTTAGGGGCACCTTCCCTCCTTATTTTATGCAGCAAGTCAATAAAGAAAACTGTGCACATTTTTGTCAAATCTTTATTGATCTCTGAATTTCATCTTTTTTTTTAACACCTCTGGATCGAATCTTGGTTATTTAATGGAAGAATTGTAAATAATATTTCTAGCGGCAATCAACGCAAGTAGATTTCACCTATACGAAAATATGGCCTAATGGAGACCATCGAACTGGAAACTTCTATTAACATTTTATCTACCTGCCACTAACTAAAAAAAATCTTCTCTACATACCTGAATTATCCTACGAAATATTATCTTACCTACTGTACAAGATAATCTTCGTTACATACCTGTACAAGATAATCTTCGTTACAATAATAATGACGGATATTAAAAAATCCTAGTATAAATATTGTATTGTACCACTCTGTACTAATACAACGGTTAAATGCTTCTCAAAAGCTAATCTTTAGCGTTCCACAGGATGCTATTAAAAGAAAACATTGGACAGCCGCCATGAAAAGAAAACAATTGAAAATAATGATAATGAAAAATGATGATAATGATATTAAATGATTATAAGATGAAAAAGAAATGCTTAGAAATCAAATAAACAATGGATAATTACGAAAGTTAAAACGAATTGCTGCTTGCCAACTAGGCTAACAAAACGTAAACATTGAAGCATCATAAAATGTGACGTCAGGCAGCGTTTTGAAGTCACGTATTTTTGGTTAATTTTAAAGCTATTTTTGAAATTAATGAGAACTTTTTTTTGCATTTTCAATAAACTTTTTGAAATTTATGTGCCTAAAACTACCAGAAAAATAGGATTTTGTTCAAATCCCTCATGTGTGCAAATTGTCCATTCTATTGAACTCTAAGTTGTGCATTTGCCAATAATAGGGGATCTGTAATAATCTGTGAAATACTATTCCTATACAAAAAATATTCATTCTCTGCGGTGTATATAATCCTATTATGGCATTTGTGTTTGGAGTAATAGTTTTCTTGGCTTGTTTATGAAGCCTGCTTTTTTACGAACCTGACAATAATCTCAAACAATAATGTCAATGCAATAGGTAGAATTCAAGGGTTGTACAGTGTGTCCTTAAAGTTCCAGTACTCCACTTAAAGAACTCATTGTGTCCATGATTTTTTTTAAATATTAAATTTTATCGTCTGCTTATTATTGCATCAATTCTTTAATTTTTATCGTTTGTTTCTTTTCTCGCTCAAGTTGTGTGAGAATAAAGTTTTATGTTATTTTGTTCTTCATAGTGAAATGAGTTTATCGCGCATTCAGAGAATTACTCTGTTTGAAACTTATTTTGAATGTAAATCGTATGAAAAATGCAAAGATGTTTGTCGATATGAATATCCAGATGATGTAATACCGAGTAAAAATATGCTATATCAGCTTGTTCGACAATTTCGTAATACAGGTTCTGTGCAGGTGTGCACAGGTTCCTCTACAAGAATTCACTCCCAGTATGTTAAAACTCGTTTCTAAATACATGCGCAAACGAGTTCAGCTTTGCCTCCTAGAAAAGGGTGGACATTTTGAACATTTATTATAAATGTAAGTTCTGTATTTTTTCCTCCGTTATTTTAAATGTGCCTTTTATCATTAGCATAAAAATAATCGTTTTAAGGTTTGTTATTTTTTAAATAAAAAATACATCAGCGTCAGTACTGGAACTTTTAGGACACACTGTACAAGCAAGTCATGTGGCGTCCACATCAGACTACTTTATTACGTCTTCGTGCCAGAAACATCAGAATTCTTACATATTTGTATCGAATATCGCCGAAATTCGTTACTGTGTCGGATTTCTGGTACCACATCTCCAAAGATACCGCATATTTGGACATTTTTGTTTACGAAAACGTTACGATTTACTGTCATCGAAAGAACACCTCTGCTATCCGACGAAATGCATCTTTCCTGATTTAAGAAGTTTTGGTTAGAATCCTAAGTTTACTAGATGAAATGAAATATTTAAATTTATTTTTAAAAAGAAATTGAACTTCAACATAAAAATCTGGAGTGACTCCACTCGACTTTCCGAACATTGAGTAATTAGCGGTTTTGTAGATAAAGTAAAATAAGAGGAGTTGTTAAATAATTAAAAGAGGGAATTATAATTGAGAATTTTTCTTTATATAGTACATGATATTTAATTTAACGCTATTTTACTGAACACGTACAGTCGGTAACAAAAGTCTCTGAACAATAGCGAAAATTCATATATAAAAAAAGTACACTTAATACAGTTTTGTTAAATAAATCCTTGTCGAATCCTGTATTTAGTCAGTCTAAAAACAGGATTCGACAAAGATTTATTTAACAAAACTGCATTAAGTGTATTTTTTTATATAGAAATTTTCGCTAGTGTTCGGAGAATTTTGTTACCGACTGTAGATCATAATGATAAAGAATATTTCGTTGTGTCCCTGTAAAAACCTACAAATGCTAGATTCACCAAAATGCTTATAGTTAGTGGAACAGTAGCTTATAGTATTTTTATAAATTTTCAGCTTCATCGGATAAGGCATTTAGACGCTATCGCACTTTAAAGTTTGAGCCCATATGCCACAATGATAAAGAAATTTGCCTTTTGTCCCTGTAAAAAAAAAAAAAAAAAAAAAAAAAAACATAAGTGCTAGATTCTTTAAAGTTCATAAAGTTCGTGTGATGGTGACGTATAACATGTATATAAATTTTCAGTTCATTTCAATAAGGCGTTTAGTCAGTGTTGCACTTTAATTAATTTGAGCCTATAGGTTTTATTCTCAGTATACAATCTCTCCTTCACAAACTCTGTGTTCTAGGAGTGGCGTTTGTAAAGTTTTGCTTTCGTGCCATAAATTCCTTTGACCTTTACTTATTCTTTTTGTAGTCACCTTCATCTCCTTATCTAGTCTTAAAAAATGTTTTTGTAATCTATAAAAGTTATTTAAAATTTGTTTAAATCGTACTTCTTTTTTTTTTTTTTTTTTTTTTTTTTTTTTTCAGTACGACGTTCTTTTAATCTGTCATATTACGTCATTACTTATTTATAGTTTTCCACTTCGGAAAAGCTTGACAACATCCAATTTTACCATTTAATTTCTTACTCTATCTTAAAATATTTTATGAAATCCGTAAAAACTTTCATATGTACAGTCGGTAACAAAAGTGTCCGAACACTAGCAAAAATTCCTATGTAAAAAAAGTACACTTCATACGGTTTTGTGAAATAAATCCTTATCGAATCATGTTCTTACACTGACTAAAAACAGGATTCGACAAGGATTTATTTAACAAAACCGTATGAAGTGTACTTTTTTTATATAGGAATTTTTGCTAGTGTTCGGACACTTTTGTTACCGACTGTACATTTTTCCCCTTCCCATCGGTGAGGATCGAATTCACTATTTTCGAGTTTGTAATTGTGTGCTCTGACGACAGAGCCAATGGGTCTTGGCTGAATATTTTCTCATTATTTAGAGTAGTGTTTCCAGATACAAATTTTATTTATTTTCATTTCCTATTGGTGAGGGTCGAACTCACAACCTTCGGGTTCGTAAATGTGAACTCTGACCACGAGGTCAACGGGTCTCAACTGAATATTTCCTGATCATTTTTTTTAAGAGTGTTAAAATACAAATATAAGTATTCCTGTCGTACTAAATTAAATTTTATCATAGACTGAATTGCATCCATAGTTTTAATACTCGCGAAGCGAGCGTACATTTAGGTACTCACCACTGCAGTACAGATTTTTATATTTTATATAAAAACATTGCATGTTTGGGAACCTTCCCAACACCAACTTAATATACAGTCGGTAACAAAAGTGTCCGAACACTAGCAAAAATTCCTATATAAAAAAAGTACACTTAATACTGTTTTGCTAAATAAATCCTTGACGAATCACGTTCTTAGACTGACTAAGAACAGGATTCGACAAGGATTTATTTAGCAAAACTGTATTAAGCGTACTTTTTTTAAATAGGAATTTTTGCTGGTGTTCGGATACTTTTTTTACCGACTGTATGTTACGCAGTTAGTAGAAGAAAGTTATAAAACAGTCTGCTAGACTTACACTAGAGGAACGTTGTGAAGCTCCTCATTACACATAGTAGGCATGAAACAAGTTTTTAATTCTGAGAAAGTTTTAGGCATTGTTTGTCCCCCTCGGAAAGTGCTCTCGAAGCTGGTAGACGGGTAATACGGGATTGGATCCCAGGTGTCGTTTGTTGACCTAGCGTTTCTTAATTTTCCGTGGTTTTCTCGGAACATACATGTTGAGACATACATGTTGAATACATGTTGAGACCCTTTCAAAAATTCCACTTAGACCATGCCACTTAATTCCGGGTTTCTGGCGCAGATAATCAGCTTTAACCCAGAGATCAACACCAACCCTCGAAAAGTACAGAATCTTCTACGTAGTAATTACAAAAGTATTGAAAAGGGATTTCTTGTTTTTTTAAGCAAATTGTATGAAAATTTATTTAAATAACGAAATTCAAAAGTATTTCCATAAAAGTTTTTTAATCTTAATAAAAAAAACTTCACAGTCCATAATTATATTTTGTAAAATTTTCTATTTTAATATCTAGTAAAAATATTTTCACTAACTTTGTTCTTTTATTTGCGAAAATATACTATTTACAATTTCATTAAATAACTTTTTTTTTTTTTTTTTTTTTTTTTTTTAGTACAGTTTGAAGAAAAAGCAGTTGTAAGAAAAAAAATCAATTCTGATTTTTAATGAACCTATTTAAAACAAGCACATTTTTTTTTTTCTTTACCATTCACACATTCTGATAGAATATTTTTACAGTTATAAAATTCATTTTTTTTTTTTTTTTTTTTTTTTGTCAATATTTAAGACATTAAAAGAAGTAATTTAAAGCCAATGTGAATCCAAAGTTTTGTAATGGAATTCTAAAAACCAAATATTTTGTTTACACTTTTTGTTTTCTTTAAATATTTTATTAAATTTCTCTTGAAAGAGGAAAAGGAAATACTATTTTTATTTTGAATGTTCCATAACTTAAAAAAAAAAAAAAAAATCAAGACAGTGAAGAATTTTAATTTTATGTGACATTCTATAAATATTTATCTATCTCTTTATTTATATATATATATATATATATACAGTCGAACCTCGTTAACGTGAACACTGTTAACGTGAATTACAACACTGTTAACGTGAATTACTTTTAATATGAACTGTTTCCAAAATCCCCGTCAAAATGAAGATTAGTTTAGTTATATGAAGAATAGTTTCTGATAACATAAACTACTGATAACATGAAAAAACTTTTTATCCTCCTTGAGATTCACGTTAATGAGGTTCGGCTGTACATATAATAATAGAATCTACATGAATAGCAGCGTTATGTATTTTAATGTCTATTACTTTTTTAATTTATTCACAAAGAGTGAGAATAGTACGAGTACGTAAGAAATTTGTTTAAAATAATACAAAAATCCGGTTTTATAAATATTATAGTTAATTATTGCACTATATTATCATATAATTACGTTATACTATCTTGTTATATTATTATACAAACTATAACAAAAAAAGCGACGCACCAAGAGGAAATGGAGACAAAAATTGGTAGATGGGGTGGAATGGGTGATCCGAATGGGACAAAAATTGGTAGATGTGATGTACATGTTGAGAAAAACAATTGATTACAGTTTCAGAAAATTTGAATGACTTAATCAAGAGAAAGGGCCTCACAAAGTAAACAAGTCAATAACGCGTTGGTCCACTTCTGGCCCTTATGTACGCTTGTTCGGCTTGGTATTAATTGATAGAGTTGGCAAATGTGCTCCTGTGAAGTATCGTGCCAAATTCTGTCCTATTGTTGCGGATTGGTAAAATACCGAGCTGGTTGTAGGACCCTTTTTATGATGCTCTAAACGACCTCAGTGGAAAAGAGATCCGGGGACTGAGCTTAACCCCATTACACTGAGCCGCCTATTAAGGGTATTTAAAATCACTGAAGCACCAGTTACACGTAGGATCGACGATAATGATGAATTGGTGCTTGATTCCATCAGAACCTGTATGTATGTAAATTTGTGTCCAATTTGCATTACTCCTTCTTCGTGCGTCACTTTTTTTGTTATAGAGTATATTCGGCTTGGTATTAATTGATAGATTTGGCAGATGTGCTCCTGTGGAGTATCGTGCGAAATTCTGTCCAATTGTTGCGTTAGATTGGTAAAATATCGAGCTGGTTGTAGGACCCTTTTTATGATGCTCTAAACGACCTCAGTGGCAGAGAGATCAGGGGACTGAGCACAACCCCATTTCACTGAGCCGCCGATTAAGGGTATTTGAAGTCACTGAAGTACCAGTTACACGTAGGATCGACGATAATGATGAATTGGTGCTTGATTCCATCAAAACCTGTATGTATGTCAATTTGTGTCCAGTTTGCATTACTCCTTCTTGGTGCGTCCTTTTTTTTATAGAGTATATTTAATGTATTACTGTGCAAACGGAACTTGAGAAGAGCGAGATTAGATTAAATTGAAAGTGAAAACTGAACGAATTTATTATCCATGATTTTCACCAAGAGCGTGAACTGTGCTCTCTTTTAGCAAATAAGAAAAGAAAAAGAAAAATTGATAGGAAATTTAAAAAGAATGTAATAAGAAGCAGACATTAAGAAATAAAAGAACCGAGATGGTGTGTTTAGGAGAAGATACTTAGTGAAGTCACAACAAATGTACTAGCAGCGAGTTAGCCAGTGATGCCAGATTGGGGATTTTGTCCCCATTTTGGGGATTTTTGAAGCTTCTGGGGACAATTTTGGGGACCAAATGTTTGTGGGGACTTTTTGGGGGAATTCTAAAATTTTTGGGGACAAATCTGGGGAGTTCTTCAACTTTTTGTCAATATTGGCAACGTAATGATTTATCCCTATGACTAGGGACATGCAATAGCTTTATTCATGATGTAGGGACAAATTTTAAATTCACAGGGACTTTTTGATAATTTTGTAAGAAATTTCAACGAATTACGCATGGATTATGTTGTTGTTCCTAATTTTTTCATGTTTATTTACTAAAGTAGGGACTTTTATCGTCAATTTAGAGACATTTGGAGTTTTGTGTGGAACATCGCAAAATTTGAATTGGCAACACTACTATTTGGAGACTTTTTTCAAAAATTGCATTCATTTGCGGAAAAATCTGAGCTTAAATCTGCTTGAAATTTTTCTTTTGAAAAGAATTTTATTTTCCCTTTTTAGTAAAAATCAAGTTGGGGAATTTTTCGAAAAAAAAAACACTGATTTGGGGAAATTTGAAGACCTGTTTGGGGAAATAATTTTCGACCATCTGGCATCACTGGAGTTAGCTTCGAGTAGGAAGCAAACGAAGCAGTGGTTGCTGAAGTGAAAGTTATTGTAAGATTTGGTTAGTTATTCTTTTCTGTCTATCGTATCTGAAGTCCTGCATCCTAATAAGTATACAATCGAAAGCTTTGACTGCTTATATTTAGCATATACTTCTACACTGTTAAAAATGTGGTGTTAGTTTGAACCATGACTTAGTACGGAAGTAGCTGCAACCACCCGATGGTTTAATCTTGTACCATGATTTGGTAATTTTATGTTGAACCAAATATTGGTATTATGCTTTAAATAAAAAAAAAAAAAAAAAAAAAAAAAAAAAAAAATCAAAATTCAAACGAGGCAGGGGTTGAACTGACCTTTTTGTCTCAAGTCCAACACTCTCGCACTGTGCCACGCTTTCTTGCATGCTAACTCTATATTTCGTTGATTTTGGGGTACATACAAACGAAACACTTATGGTTGCAAAGCCGTTTGCAAGCGTTCCAGATGTATGACTACAGTCGGCAGCAAAAGTATATGAGCACTAGCAAAAATTCCTATATATAAAAAAATAGCACATTTAACACTGTTTTGTTAAATAAATCCTTGCCGAATCATGTTCTTAGACTGACTAAGAACAGGATTCGACAAGTATTTACTTAACAAAACTGAATTAAGTGTACTTTTTTTACATAGGAATTTCTGCTAATGTTCGGATACTTTTGCTGCCGATTGTATTTGTAAAACAAATTGCAAAATTTACGTCATCGAAGTTGCAAGCATTCCGTTTGTATGTAACCCTTAGATAAAAGGGCTTAAATTTTCTTGGGTCTTATCTTGACACATGAGTGAGTTGTTGCACGAAATTTGCACTTTACCTATGTTTTCGACCACGCTCTTTAAATGTAGCTTGGTCTGGTTTCAAAAAGAATTTTCCTAATTCATACTTCCCTTGTGAGTGGATATAGGGTACAGTCGGTAACAAAAGTGTCCGAACACTAGAAAAATTCTTATGAATAAAAGTACACTTCATACGGTTTTGTTAAATAAATCCTTATCGAATCATGTTCTTACACTGACTAAGAACAGGATTCGACTAGGATTTATTTAACAAAACAGTAATAAGTGTACTTTTTTTATATAGGAATTTTTGCTAGTGTTCGGACACTTTTGTTACCAACTGTAGCTCCAAGGTTGATGCAACACATATTCAATCGCGAGAATCAGAAAACTTTAAAGTGGTGATAAATTATATTATGGTATTGCTAATAACTTTACTCCATATAGTGCTTCAAGTTTGAACTGAAATTTTCAACAATGTAGACAATAACAGTGTTTAATCCCCACATTATTAATATATTATCACAAATCTAATATAATATTTTGTTTTAAAAAATATCTTTCAACAAACTTGCTAATATTTTTCCTAATGTTTTACAATTTTTTTTTTTTTTTTTTTTTGTTTATTTATTTATCGTATGTCTTATAATTTATTGTTCCTGAAATCAGTCTATAAAGTCTAAGAATTGTGTTATCATGAAGCATTTTCATGATTTTTATATAATAATCTTCTGTGAAGCATTCTGCAAATTTTAAAAGTTTTATTATTACCATTAATATTAAATATATTTAAAACACTTTAAACACACGTAAATATAAATTTATTTAAAAGATATTAAATTTTTTTACCAAAGCTTTTCGCTTTAATAATAAAGCATCATCAGGGATTTATGATTCGTTTCCATTGCGCAGTTTTAAATATGTTTTCTTTTTACAGTCAACAGTTAAGTCTTTTATATATAACGTGATATATTTTAAATATCAGCAAAAAACAATATGAATTCCGGTAGAGGTTGGACCAAGGAGTTAAGAAAAGTGAGAGAAGCTGGAACTATTGTATATCATACGAGGTTATTGTAGGAGAAAAAACTTCATATTCATGAAGTCATTCATTCTGCTTATTCAAGCAGAAATAAACTATTAACTATTTTATAATATTGTGCCAAATTATTGGTAAAATTGCAGCATCTTTGGAATTTATTGCATTTTTGCATTTAATTATATGAATAGTGTACTGTATTGACATTTTACCAATGAGTATTACGTGCTGCACATGCTTGTGCTTCCCACACCCCTCCGGAAAAGTGTGATATTCCGTTTCTGCGAGACTACTGTGGAATACGAAATGGAATAAGAGGAGAAAAATGTGTTCGTGCGAGTTCGTGCTTTTGAGCCGAACAAATGTTATATTGTGAAATTAAAGTGTTTAATTATCGAATCAGCGACCTAATTAATTTGTGTCATGTGTTTTGATCAGATGCGTAAACATCTGGTCCTAGAGGCCGGAGAAATAAGTGTAATTTAACGAGTGATAGGTGTTAATAATTTAGTTTCGAATTGCGTTATGAACAATGTTTTTCGAACATTTGTGGAAAGTAACTGAACAGAATGGCTGTTTATTTTGCTGATTAATTAAGAATGCGTGTTATTAGTGAAAATTCAGTGGTATTTGTGAAGAATACGTGTTTTTTGTGAACAATACTTGTTATTGTGAGCGGACCTATGAATTACATCAGCTTAGTGATAGAAAATAGGGATCGCAGTGATCTGAGGTAAGAGCAAATTCTTTTCCCTTTTTTTGATTGAATTTATTTTTGATTTTATTGTTTGTGATTATTTAGAATTCGTGATTTAAGTGTTCATTATTTGAGTAAGTGAGATTATTCCTCTTTTTTATTTATTATAAAGTAAATTGAGAAATATAAATATGTTCAAAAACGCAATAAAAAGCGATCTGAGGCTTATAGCCGAAGAAATAGGGGAAAAAATTAATGAAAAAATGACCGTGGCTGAATTAAATAGTATTATATCAAACAGTGCGTTGTATAAGTCGGATCCAGGGCAGGTAATTTCTATCGGCAATTCAATAATTGATGAACGAAAAAATGGTGAACAGCGACTTCTGGAATTGGAGAAAATTAAACTTGAAAGGGTTAAAGCTGAGGTAGAACTTCAGAAATTAAAATCTGAAAATAAATCGGAAGTCAATAGTGATAAAGATTCTGAGTCGTGTAATTTAGATGCACTAATAAAAAGTGTTCGAACATTAACTATAAGATTGCCTAGTAAACCTGAGGGCTGGTGTTTATTTTTTGCTTCTTTAGAGAGAGCCTTTGTAGCGAAGGATGTTCCAAGCAAATATAAAGCGGAAATTCTTTTAAATTTAGTTGGCGAAAAGGCTTCCAATATAATTACATATTTAAAAGATGCGGAAATTGGAGATTATGAGAAAGTGAAATCATTAATTTTGCGAGAATTTGAACCCACTGCTATGGCGTGTTTGGAACAATTTCGAAAGGCGACTAGACAACATGGCGAAACACGCGTGCAATTTGCGTCTCGGTTAAAAACAAATTGGGAATACTATTTGAAACTGAGAAAAGTTTCGGATTTTGATACACTAAACCAATTAATTGTAGCGGATAAAATCTTCCAAACTTTAGATAAAGAGGTCGCGTCGCATATAAGTATTAGACAAGGAAATGAGTGGTTTAATCCCTTAAAATTAGCGCAGGAGGTTGACTTATACACAACTTCGCGAGGTAAACAGCCTGAGAATTACAATTCATCTCGTAAGTTTAATAAAGGTGCTAATGTATTTTTGTCAGAGATGAAAAATAACAAATGCGGTTTGTGTAAGGGTAATGAATCTCACTTACTCCAGAACTGCCCGCAGTTTAAAAGGCTAACGCCACACGAGAGGGTAGAAGTTGTAAAAAATACTAAGGCTTGCTTTAAGTGTTTATTGCAAAACTGTAATTTCAGACAATGTAAAGTGCGCAATTGTTTCATGTGTAAGAAACCACATCATCAACTTCTTCACTTTTCCAATGAGAATGTAAATAGGGATTTGAGACAAAATTCGCAAAATCAAAATACAAGTTATTCTGAGATTGGCATTGGCGGTCATGTGTATGGAGTAGGGGCAAATAGTCAAGTAACTCAGGTGAAATCTGTAAATACAGACTCGATTGTTGCTACGAGTTTTGTAAGCACTAGAAATGTTTTGCTAAGCACAATTCGAGCGCTGATAAAAAATAAATATAATCAGTGGGTTGAGTGTAGATGCTTGTTAGACGTGGGAAGTCAAGTCTGCCTAGTCAGTGAAAAATGTGTAAATCGTCTACAGCTCAAAGCAGAAAAAATAAATACTTTGATTTCGTGTCTAAACGATTCGTCAGTTGTAGTAAAGGGCTGCGTGAGAGCTACCATAGCAAATAATACGGGAGATTTTCAGAGGAATCTAAATATGTTTATAGTTAAGAAAATCACCGACCTTGTTCCTCAGAGGATAATTGATGTAAATGTTGAGGTGTCAGATACAGTCCATTTAGCGGATTATAGCTTTAATATCCCTGGTGAAATAGATATATTGTTAGGTGCAGAGATTTTCTATGAGTTACTTACGCCAGGACAGATATATGCGGAAAATTCTTCTTTGTTGTTACAGAACACAAAATTTGGCTATGTTGCTTCAGGTAGTTTCGAGCAACAAGGTGCGAGTAAGGGTCATTGCGGTCTGATTCTTGATGGAGATCTAAATACAACTTTAAAAAAATTCTGGGAAATTGAGAATGTTGAAATGGGGGTAACCAAATCTACAGAAAGCTCTTTTTGCGAAGAGCATTTCTCGCGAACTCATTGGAGAAGTGAAGAGGGGAGATACGTAGTATCGATGCCTCTTAAAACTGATCCTTCGTGCTTAGGAGATTCTCGTGAGGTTGCTCTTAAACGACTCAGATCGCTGTGGACCCGATTATCGAAAGATGAAAAGTATTTAAGCCTTTATAAAAGTTTTTTAGAAGAATATAAAGAATTGGGTCATCTTAGAGAAGTAATTGAGGAAAAAGAACCCAAAATATGTTATTATGCGACACATCATGGAATATACAAACCGGATAAAACTACAACCAAACTGCGAGTTGTTTTTAACTGTTCAAGTGAATCTTCCAATGGTTTATCTTTAAATTCACTCCAATATAATGGAGGAGTCATTCAGGAAGATTTATTTTCTATTATGATAAGATTTAGAAGATACATTTATGCGTTCACAGCAGATGTGAAAATGATGTACAGACAGATTTTAATAGACCCGAGTCAACATGCTTTACAAAGAATTTTATGGAGCAACAGTGCTCATGAACCCCCCAAAACATACGAGTTACTAACTGTTACTTACGGAACGGTCAGTGCACCATTTCTAGCTATGAGAACATTAAAACAGTTAGCCGAAGATGAAGAGCCAAATTTCCCTAACGCAGCTCCAGTACTAAGAGAGGATTTTTATATGGACGATGTCCTAACTGGAGCTAGCTCCTTGGAAAAGGCTAAAATTATTCAAAATGAGCTAATAGGCATTCTTGAGTCTGCAGGAATGTCTTTGCACAAGTGGCACAGTAATCACCCCGAGCTCATTAAAAATGATGATGCAAACTATGAGTTTGCTGAACGAGAGGAATCTTTAACTTTAGGTGTCTGTTGGCAGCATAATTTAGATGCTTTTTCATTTAAGGTGAACTGTGCAGATTTAACAGAAATTACTAAAAGGTCAGTGCTATCACTTCTTGCAAAATTGTTTGACCCCTTGGGGTTATTAGGACCTGTTATCACAAAGGCTAAAATTTTTATGCAGCAACTTTGGTTATTAAGGCTTGACTGGAATGGCCTCCTGCCAGAGAAAGAGTCAAGGGATTGGCGTAAATTTACAGTATCTTTGCAGTCCATAAGAGAGATGAAAGTAGAAAGATGCATTGTGCTGCCATCGGCAGTACAAATTGAGATTCACGGTTTCTGCGATGCATCGGAACTGGCATACGGTGCTGTCATATATTGTAAATCCAAGTCGCAATCTGGCGAAGTTTCTATACAATTGGTGACAAGTAAATCCAGGGTAGCACCACTAAAGAAATTAACTATACCGCGCTTAGAATTATGCGCAGCGTTGTTGTTGGCAAAACTGATCGAACGCGTGCTAGCAGCTCTAAAAATGGACTTTAACAACATATTCTTATGGAGCGATTCTATGATAATTCTTTCTTGGCTACAGAAGGAACCCTTCAAACTTAAGACATTTGTGTCCAATAGAGTGGCCAAAATTCAAGAACTTACAGATGTACAACAGTGGCGATATGTCTCATCCGGGGAAAATCCCGCGGACTTAATCTCAAGAGGTGTAGACCCAGATAAGCTCAAGGGGAATGAACTATGGTGGAGGGGACCAAGGTTCCTTACTGGGGATGACTATCCTAAAAGAGACATTCCAGTAGCAATTGCTTTAAGTGACTTTCATGAGGAACTGAAAATTAGTGACTCTAGCTTATTTTCTTTCAGTGTTAATGTTGACTCCTTTATTGACCATTTTCTCAATATAAGTAACAAATATTTTAAAATTATTCGTATTTTAAGCTTTATTTTCAGGTTCACAGAGAACTGCCGGGGGAAAAGAAAAAGGAGCGGTCCTTTAGAAGCCGCCGAATTGAAAAGAGCTGAATTTTTTATTATAAAAATGGTTCAAAGACAACATTTTCAGGAGGAAATGGGTGCCAAAAAAGGATCCAAAACCAGCCCCCTTGCAAATCTAAACTCCTTTATTGATAAGGATGGTATTTTAAGGGTAGGAGGCAGGTTGAGTAATAGTGATTTGAATTACGACAGAAAGTTCCCCATTTTGTTGCCTTCTAAACATAGATTAACTGATTTAATTGTTAATTATTTTCATGTAAAGTATTTGCACTCAGGACCTCAAGCTTTACTGCACCAAATCAGGCAACAATTTTGGATAATTAATGGGAGAAGCATATGTAGAAAAATTGTGCATAATTGCGTAACATGTTTCAAAGCAAAACCTCAGGTAATTGACCAATTAATGGGTGATTTGCCTGAGGAGAGAGTGAGAAAAACCTTTCCCTTTAACATTACTGGAGCGGACTTCTGCGGACCTTTTTATATTAAGTATAGGGGTCAAAGGAAAGGTGTGTACCATAAAATTTATGTATGTATATTTATCTGTTTTGTTACTAAGGCAATGCATTTGGAAGTGGTGTCAGACATGACATCAGCCTCATTTATTGCAGCTCTTAAAAGGTTCATTTTTCGGCGGGGCAAGTGTGCAAAATTTTTTACTGACAATGCCAAAAATTTTGTAGGCGCGAATGCTGAGCTTAAAAAATTGCACAGATTAGTAAACCAGCCAGATGAAAAACTTGCCGATTTCATGTCATCAGAAGGTATTGATTGGAAATTTCTCCCCCCTAGAGCCCCAAATTTTGGAGGTATCTGGGAGGCTGGAGTTAAATCCATTAAGTATTACTTAAAGAGAGTTGTTGGAAATTCAAAACTAACTTATGAAGAATTTCTAACAGTTTTAATCCAAGTTGAGGGAATGTTAAATTCTCGACCACTTGTTCCTTTGTCGACGGATATAAACGATCTTAATGTCTTAACCCCTTCCCATTTTTTGATTTGTCGACCTATTACATCAATGGTTGAGCCTGATTTAACAAATATTGGTGAAAATAGGCTGGATCATTGGCAAAAATTAACAAAATTTATTCAAGTGATCTGGAAGAGGTGGAGCTCTGATTATTTGAGCAACTTGCAGCAGAGGAGCAAGTGGAAGTTCGAGAAAAATAATGTGGAGGTAGGAAATTTGGTCGTTATCAAAGAAGATAATTTGCCCCCCTGTCTGTGGTCATTGGGCAGAATTTCTGCTACTTACCCAGGCAAAGACTCAAAAGTAAGAGTAGTTGAAGTTAAAACTGCCTTGGGTACTTATAAACGTCCAATCACAAAGTTGTGCCTCCTACCCATGAATAAATAAGTAAAATTATTTGTGTTTTTTAAATGTGTCATTATTGTTATATGTATATAGTGTATTTTATTTCATAAGTATTTAATTTTATTTGTGATATTGTAATTTTAGAATTGAGTAATTATTATACGCGTCTTGAATGTTTAAAAAACATTGCAAGGTGGGGCGGGATGTACTGTATTGACATTTTACCAATGAGTATTACGTGCTGCACATGCTTGTGCTTCCCACACCCCTCCGGAAAAGTGTGATATTCCGTTTCTGCGAGACTACTGTGGAATACGAAATGGAATAAGAGGAGAAAAATGTGTTCGTGCGAGTTCGTGCTTTTGAGCCGAACAAATGTTATATTGTGAAATTAAAGTGTTTAATTATCGAATCAGCGACCTAATTAATTTGTGTCATGTGTTTTGATCAGATGCGTAAACAAATAGCTTCGGAAATGTAAAGTTCTAGATGGTGCTGTAATAATTTTGGCTTTATCCCATATAGGGTTGGCGTTTGTGTTGGCATAGATGAAGTCGACTAGAGTAGAACTATTTGCTTCTTTTATATTCCTTATATGTTCTTGTATTCTTTTATTTAAAGTCCTCTTGGTCTGTCCAATATAATAGAAAAGTTCTTTATTGCTTTCTGTGGGAATTTGATAGACTCCTCCAGTGGGTCCATTTAAGTCGCGGTCATGAAGGGGTAATTGTTTAATAGTTCTAGGAGAACTGAATGGAATAAAGAAATTAAATTTACGTTGTATATAATGTTTAAAGCTATAGAATTCTTTACAGAAAGGAAGACTATTAGTGTAACGAAATTTTAGAGTTGAGTCTAGAGAGGGATTATTAGGTTTAATCAGCATGCGATTTTTTATTCTATTAACTAATCTTATAATACTAGATTTACTATATCCCGCAGCAGTACCTATTTGAATAATATTGTTAATTTGTTGTTTTTCATTAAATTTAAAAGTGGTATAATTTATAGCTCGTAAATTTGTTGTTTTTCATTAAATTTAAAAGTGGTATAATTTATAGCTCGTTAAATTTGTTGTTTTTCATTAAATTTAGAAGTGGTATAATTTATAGCTCGTTAAATTTGTTGTTTTTCATTAAATTTAAAAGTGGTATAATTTATAGCTCGTTAAATTTGTTGTTTTTCATTAAATTTAAAAGTGGTATAATTTATAGCTCGTAAATAATAATTTTTTTTAAAAAAATTAAAAAATTAATAAATTAAATTAAATATAATTAAAATTAATTAAATAAATTAACAATATTATTCAAATAGGTACTGCTGCGGGATATAGTAAATCTAGTATTATAAGATTAGTTAATAGAATATAAAATCGCATGCTAATTAAACCTAATAATCCCACTCTAGACTCAACTCTAAAATTTCGTTACACTAATAGTCTCCCTTTCTGTAAAGAATTCTATAGCTTTAAACATTATATACAACGTAAATTTAATTTCTTTATTCCATTCAGTTCTCCTATAACTATTAAACAATTAACCCTTCATGACCGCGACTTAAATGGACCCACTGGAGGAGTCTATCAAATTCCCATAGAAAGCAATAAAGAACTTTTCTATTATATTGGACAGACCAAGAGGACTTTAAATAAAAGAATACAAGAACATATAAGGAATATAAAAGAAGCAAATAGTTCTACTCTAGTCGACTTCATCTATGCCAACACAAACGCCAACCCTATATGGGATAAAGCCAAAATTATTACAGCACCATCTAATATCCAAGAACTTTACATTTCCGAAGCTATTCATATAATTTAATGCAAAAATGCAATAAATTCCAAAGATGCTGCAATTTTACCAATAATTTGGCACAATATTATAAAATAGTTAATAGTTTATTTCTGCTTATTCATGAAGTTTTTTCTCCTACAATAACCTCGTATGATATACAATAGTTCCAGCTTCTCTCACTTTTCTTAACTCCTTGGTCCAACCTCTACCGGAATTCATATTTTTTTTTGCTGATATTTAAAATATATCACGTTATATATAAAATACTTAACTGTTGACTGTAAAAAGAAAACATATTTAAAACTGCGCAATGGAAACGAATCATAAATCCCTGATGATGCTTTATTATTAAAGCGAAAAGCTTTGGTAAAAAAATTTAACATCTTTTAAATAAATTTATATTTACGTGTGTTTAAAGTGTTTTAAATATATTTAATACAAATGACACGTGTTCAATTTAACTCTTTATTTTTTAGAGATTATTTATACTATTAATATTATTATTACAGTAATTTCACATTTTTTCAGGTCACAATTCTTCTAATATGTGAAAGAAGCTAATTAAATCTGAATTCTTAAAGTGTTATTAGACATTCATATTATATATAGGTAAGTTTTTTTTTTTCTTCTTTTAATAATTAACTTTTCTTCATTTACTATAATTTTTAATAACTACACTTTTAAATAATTTTTTTAAATAATCCAATGACTTATTTTATAATTGCTTTAGATGTTACCAGTAAACTCTTCCTGAATATATTACTGATTAAAAATAATATCATACTATGTTAATTTAAAATTACAAATGTACTGCATATTTCGACGTGCATGATTCTAATATTGATTCTTACAACAAAGAGATAGAAAAATTTCAGATGGCATAAAATGCACATTTCTTTTTTTCCAAATAACGATAGCTTTTCTGCGGTGAACTACATCAATAGGCTTTTCGTGATACAATTAATTTAAAACATTCTACTAAGGAATAATATTTCATATTTTAAACTGTGTTTTAAGCAATTCAGAATATCTGTTTGTATCTTTATGTACCTAATTTAGCAATCTATCATTAGAAAAATATTTTTGGCAACGAAAACTGTTTTTTTTTTTTTTTTTTGTTTTTTTTTTTTTTCGTTCCTTCAAAATAACAATATTTTGAACATAATGAGCTTTTCTCGAGACACGTTTACAATAAATTACCGTTTTCAGAAAGAGCATTTTATATTTTAAAACATTACCTATAAATGAAACATTTAATATTGAAACATTATTTCAAAATTTTGGAATTTTTGTTCTTTATAAATATATCGGTTTTGTGTTATAAAAGATTTCACTATTTCTTATAAATATAATAAAATCCTTAGGGACATGTTAATGGCATACAATGCAAATTTCACAGCCTTCAGAAAAATAGGAGCAAAAATAAAATTTCACAATATATATATATATATATATATATATATATATATATATATTTAATGCTATTAATTAATGCTATTTATTAATTTGCACACACACACATATATATATATATATATATATATATATCAAACTTTTACCTGAATACTTGCTTTTCCCTATATAACTACAGTAAATTACTACAAAGAATATAGTATATTACTTACTTTTATATAGTATATTACTTTTTATATAGTATATTACTTACAAGGGAAGAATAATTCAGTAAAATTACTATTGAAACCAAACCAAGCCTAAATTAAAGAGCATGGTCGAAAACATTGGGTACAGTACAAATTTCCTGCACCAACCCCCATGGGGGGGGAGATATGACCTCCTAATAGTTTTAGTTATTCCTTTAAATGCCAATAAAACACACATCGTCGGAAAAACGGGTGGTGCAGAGATAGCGTGCTTGACTTCTGATACGGAGGTCCTGGGATCGAGTCCCGGCAAGGGCGTTTTGTATTTTTTTATTTCAACTGAAATATTTATTTTTTGCATTTTTAATTAAATTAAATCATTATTTCAAGAGAAAATATTAATTATATAAAAACAAGTTTTTTTTTTTTTTTTTTTTTTTTTTTTCAGCGCTGACAATTTAATATTTTTTAAATTTTTAACCAATTTATTTATTTATTTATTAAATTTAAAGAAATTAATAAATTAACGGGAAATACTTTTATATTGCATTTAGATAAGATTTTGTTAATGATTACATTCAGATAAAATTTTGTTAATGATTATGTTTTATGTAAATTTTTAATGACTATTTTTTAACAACGACATTAATAGCATGAGTTAATCGTCTGCTCTCAATTGTATTATTTATTCATGCAATTTTTTGCATGAAAAATCCTGAATGAACAGCAGCTGTTGTTTATCTATCCGACGTCGCATTTAACTTTTATTTCAAATATTTCATTAAACAACTGTCAAATTTGGTAGTGTCGGAAGAACTGATAATATTATTGAACACGATGACAAATTTTCTCAAAATGATTTTACTAATTTATAAATAGTTTACATCTCAAAAAATTCAAAACCTGGGTAAATATGAATTTTACAAATCTAGTAATGTCGACGAAAAGCCAAATATTTAACAAAATATTCGTGATGAACAATAATTGACGGGGAGTAAAATTGTAATTCAAATAATTCTGATCAATCTTTTTATATTTCTTGTACTAATTGTGAAAAATACTTATGGCTTTATCATTTTTCTATTTTTAATCATAATTGTTATAAATTAGAAACTATATTCGAAACATGATTTTCATTTTTATAAATAAAAAAAAAATAAAAATATATACTTCTTAAATTCATGGCCTTTATTAATTGCAATACTCAAAGAAAAAAAAAAAGTCTTCTTAATGTAATAAATATTTTCTCTTAAATTAATAATTTAATTTAATTTAAAAGGTAAAGAAAAAAATTGAAAAAAATAAACAAATTACAAAACGCACTTGCGGGGACTCGATCTCAGGACCACCGAATGAAAAGTCAAGCACGCTATCACTGCACCATCCGTTCTTACTGCGATGCCTGTTTTGTTGGTTTTTATAGAAATAACTAAAACGATTAGGGGGTCATATCTCACTCCCATGGGGGTTGTTGCAGCAAATTTGCACTGTACCCTATGTTTTCAACCATGCTCTTTAATTGAAGCTTGGTTTGGTTTCAATAGCAATTTTACTCAATCATACTTCCTTTGTTAGTCATATATAAAACTTATGTAATTTAAAAATAAATTCAAGTTTTTGCAGTTAGGGAGAAACCGAACTTATATTAAAAGTTAAACTTATTTTGAAAAGAAGCCTATTGAAAATAACAGGATTACATTTTGTAAATAATATCTCGCTATTAGCCTTCAGATGGGGACGTGAAAAATGTTTACACTATAAATATATGGGGTCCACTAATCCGAAAAATTTTTGAATTATTCAAAAATAATTTATTGTTTTTCTACTCTTTATAATTTCAATTAAATCATGTTTATTAATGTCTGAGTAACTAGAATGGACAACAAGTCTCGAAAAAAAGTAACTGGACTTTGTAGAAAACAAATTTATTGAAATGTACAAAATGCACTTGTTTGAGTACTGTAGTTTAGTGGACAACATATCCAGTGTTTTGCCAGATCTGGCGGATTTTTTATTGATTAATCACCGATAATTTTGAGAAGGGATATTTGATATGCATAATAAACTATCAATCTTTGATGTGATTAGGCAAACGTTACAATTAAAAATTATTGGTGATTATTGAATTTAAAAAAATCCGAAAGATCTGTCAACTCTGAACACATCATCATTTAAAGATTAAATATTGAATGTTTTTCTAGATTTCTATTATAATGCAAGAATGAAACTTCCATTAAAATTCATCTTACGTGCTTGTATTAGTTAACTGAGAGACCAATTACCCTAGTCTGACCTGGTCTTCCCTATTCAATAAATTCAACACCCGTGTGATTTTTCTTTACGTTTAGGTCATGTCAATAATGTTTTTAAAAATCCGGCTGCTAAAAATTTAATTCAACTTTGCGTTATCCGTAAGTGACATCTCTGTCACTCTTAAAAAATCTCTATTTTAATATAGTTTATTTCGTCTTATTTTTGACCTCGATTTTTTTTTTTTTTTTTTTTTTTACATGTTTTGAGGTGTGGGGAATTCGAAAATAACAATTGGTATGGTGTCCGTCTGTACACTGCAAAAAATAAACTGTTAAAAGTACAGGAAAAATCTGGCAGCTCGGGTGCCAGTATTTTTCTGTCAAATATACAGTTTAAAACCGTAAAATTGTATCACTGACGTATATTTTATGCAGGAATCTTGTAAATCAAACAGGTTTTTTGTTAAAAGTACAGTTTTATCCTGTATATTTGACGGAGAAATACTGGTACTCCAGCTGCCAGATTTTTCCTGTAATTTTAACTTTTTTTTTTTTTTTTTTTTTTTTGCAGTGTAGGGTGTCTGTCAGTTTGTTAATACATTAATTTGCTAGTCTATGTACACGATATCTCAAGAACAAATGATCACAAATAAGTCAAACTAGTTTTAAAATATTACTTATGATACTTAAAAAACCCTATTAATTTGCAACATTCTAATTTATAATTTTTTTGCAAGCTATTCGAAATTTACGATTTTCTTAACAGGAGAGAATAGGGCAAATTTTTGCTTAAACGTGCAATAAAATGCAGAATTTTACTGTAAAAATGTCATACCTGCTTTAAAATATATGTTATGATGAACATAACAAACTATAAAAATTCAACTTTGAAAACTTCGTAAGTTGTATGAAATTTACGAATTTCTTAACGTGGCAGAACAGGGCAAAATTTTGCGTAAGCGTCTCCTTTGAGTGATGTTTTAAACGTAAAGATGTCAGACGACTTTTAAAATATCATTTGGGATATTGTCAGGAACATCATTGACTAATATCAACTACTTGCATGAGCATCACTGATTCTGCATGAACATCATTGATCAGATTTTTCTAATTTAAAAATATCGTAAATTATTCGAAATTAATGATTTTTCTTAACAGGGCAGAATAGGGCAAATTTTCGCATAACCATAGAGCACTTTTAAAATATAATTTATGATACTGGCTTGAACATTATAGACTTTAAATATTCTAATTTGAAAATTTCGTAAGTTATTAAAAATTTAAGGTTTTTTCAACATAGCAGAATTGAGCTATAGTCCATATAGATTTACAAAATGACGATCATTGCATTAGGATTAGAAGTAGTATGAAATTGCATAAATTTTCGCCAGAAAATGCTATGTCAACCAAAAACTGTGTAATACATAATTTCTTTCTTAGATAAACCTCAAGTTTGGGAAACAGAAGATTTGCTTCCACGTTCTAGATAAACGCATATTCTTCTCAATTTAACATAGGACATTAAACTAATTTCTCTTAAAATCGCTTATTTTTACTTTATTTTTTTTTTACAAAAGTTTTTTTAATTCTTTTCCGCATGAAAATTTTTAATTAAATTTTATTTCCCTGTAATTAATTACAATTTTTTCCTTAAAAATTATTTTCTTCAACACGTATTCTCTATAACAAGCAGTGTTTTATTATAAGCTTCGTTACAAGCGAATTATTGAAAAAATATAATTTATAAAAAACTTACCCCGATAATATTTCGCCTTACTGCTAAAACACTTGCTGCATGTACATAACTTTAATTATTTTTCCGCCTGAAGATATCCAAAATCGAATTTTCCGTTCCGCTTACCCCTAATATTCATTCATCAGAAATTTTCTTCTCATGGAATGTTTATAATATCGTCCATCACACCTGTCCTTGTTCCGGCGAAAACTTCGGTAAATAAAATCTTGTCTGAATTTAATGAAATCGCCCCACTTCATCAATCTGACAGAAATAGCTATAAAGGAGGTCTATGGACTTATATGAATGTGTATGTCATGTCATGTTCCAATGAAATATGTACCATTAATCATGGGAACTTTCAAAAGTTTCGTATACTCGTCGGTACCATCTAGCGAATTATTTCACTTCAGATATTTTCGAATTTTAAGCGCGAATTTTAAGTCCTAAATTCAATTACTCGACTATTGTAAAGAAAATCAATTTACCTAAAAAATTACATTAACTTTTTTTCTAAATAAAAAAAAATTCTTCATAAATTTTCTGGTGTGAAAATAAATTTAATATTATTAAAGGATAATTTTATATTGGTATGTAATTGATCTATCTCTCTCATCCATTTTTCATCATTAAATAAAATGACTGTAAAGGAAGTTTGACAAATATTAATGAGTTTATCATGTTTTCAGGATAAGTATGTAGATAAAATTCTCCATTCGAAATATTTCAATAAATTAATAACTAGCTTTCATTGAAAATAAAACAATTAAGAATTTTACATATGATATTATGTAAAAAATTTGGAGGGTAAATTGGAAAAATAGCACTTTTTTTCTTTTATTTGTAAAAAAATCATACAATTATAGAATTATATTAAATTTACTTAATAACTGTTTATTTTAACTTAAACTCATAAATGATTCCTTCATGGCGTTGAACCAGGGAAATACAAAAAGGAGGAGCTGTGGGAAATCCCTCTGCCCCAATTGGATATTGTAAAATTTACTTTGAATGCAAAATGCATAGCTGCAAACCGTTCCCGATTTTTAAATACTAGATTTTTTTTTTTTTTTTTTTTTTTTTTTTACTTTTACTTTTACTATTTTTAATAATAACAGAAAATTGCTACAAAACTTATTAAATAAAAATTCTATAAAACAAAATACCTGTGTCCAAAATTTGGAACGATTGACAGCTATGCAAAATGATTCATCTTATAATTGTTCATTATTAGTAATTTTTTGCCATTAATATTAATATATATTAATTAAAATTGGCTTGTTAATTGAAAATAAGTTTGAATTATTTTTATATGAGATTTTTTTAACACCTACCTTGATTTTTGAATTGCTACGCCCATGCGTTGAAGAGAAGGGTTTTTTTTTTTTTTTTTTTAAGACGTTTAGTAGTTGTGATTTTTTTTTTATGTTTATGTACGGAATATTCTTCTCCCTAATAAAGTTATTGTAAAAATGAAGGTGAATATTTTTTTTAAGTAATCTGTAAGTAATCTTCTTTTTTTAAAAAGATTCGGGTTTTGACTATACACCCGCCGGAATGGTCATATTTAATAAATTCAGTTATTAATTACTAACCAAACATGAATTCCTCAACTAGTATTTTTTTCTTGATAGCAATTGATCCAAGCAGGTATAAATTCGTTATCAGCGGCCATCTAAAATAAAGTTTGATGAAACACTTTCAGATATTACAGGATATAGGTTTCAACACGTGTAAAGAAACAAAAGAGAAATTAATTTAATTTCATTACGTAAATTTACTCCTGTATAAGACAAATTCGTATTGTGGTAAAAGTAAGAAAGTGAAATTATCCATCTCTCATGAAATGTGAAACAATTTCGCTTTTTGTTTAACACAGTTAAACAGGGTTCCCACGGCCTGATTTTTTTCAAGGACTTTTCCACCAGTATTATCTAAAAATAAATTTCTTATTAAACGTACACTGTACATTTATGAATAAATTTATCTTAAGATTATTCTGGTGGAAGAGTCCTTGAAAAAAGGCGTGGCCGTGGGAACCCTGTTAAAGTAAAAGTGAGAATAAGTATGAGTGAGAGAATGATTGAATAAATATTATATAAAGAATAAGAAAGTAAAACTATGCATAGCTCATAAAATTTACCAAAATCAATACAGTTTGCGCAACGGTGACCTAAAACATGTATATAAATTTTCAGTTCATTTGAATGAGCCATTAGATGCTATCGCACTTTAAATAATTTGATCCCATAGGCCATAAGGATACAAAATTTTTGTTATGTCCCTGTAAAATTCTATCAGTACTAGATTCACTAAAATTTATACATTTCGTGCGACGATGGCCTATAACATTTATATAAATGTTCAGCTCAGTAGGATAAGATATTTAGGCATTGTGTAACTTTAAAGAATTTGAACCCATAGGACCTATTCTTTATCATTATGACCTATGGCATAGGTCATAATGATAAAGAATTTTTTGTTGTGTCCCTAAAACTTTGTATGTGCTAGCTTCACTAAAATTTGTACCGTTTGTGCAATGATGACCTATAACATGTGCATAAATTTTCAGTTTGTTTTAATAAGGCACTCATACAAATCTCATACTTCAAATGAGAAAAAATAATTAATTATAAAAGGACTAATATTACAATTAAATAAAATACACCACTTGACGCTATGGCACTTTAAATAATATCAGCCCTTTAAGCCATAATGACAAGAAATTTTTGTTCTATACCTGTAAAAAACTGTAAATGCTAGATTCATCAAAACTTATTTAATTCGTGCGAAGGTAATCTATAATATGTGTATAAATTTTCAATTCATTTGAATAAAGTGTTTAGACTCTATTGCACTTTAAATAATTTGAGCTGATAAGCCACAATGATAAAGAATGTTTCTGTGTGTTCCTGTAAAACAGCTATAAGAGATAGATTCATCAAAATCTATACAGTTTTTTCTACGGTTACCTTTAATGTACGTACAAACTTTCAGCTCATTCGAACAAAGCATTTAGATGTTATCATGTTCACTCACACACATGTACGCATACACATACTCATACGTACATCACGAAAAATCGTGTAAAATTGTAGATATCTCTCAAAGACTAGCTTCTGTCAAGACCAAACTTTGGGGGTATACAACTAGACACCATGGCAATCTTAAATATAAATTTGAAAGTTCTATGGCCATTCGTTTTTGAGCTATGCGAGAAGCAAAATCCATTCTGCAAATCATGATAACAGTACATTCCTTACATAGCGTGTTCGGAAAGTAGAATATACCTTAACGGTTATTCAAACAGAATAATGGAAATTGGCTAATTTTATCCGTAACACACTACAAACGAGAAAAAAATAATTATTATGAAAGGAATTATTATGATGAAATTAAATGTACCACTTGATTTATCATTGAACGTGTTTGATTCACAAGTTCCAGCGTTTAAATTTCATCAAATTAATTATACATAAATTATATAAAAATAATATTAATTATATAAAAATGATAGTTTGCATCAAATACAAAAGCACTTCTTCTTGTATTGATTATATATATATATATATATATATATATATATATTTATATTTATATATGAATATTAACTATTATCACAGTACTTAATATTTTTATAACTGTTATATTAATTAAACACATAATTAATAATATAGCAAGATATTTACCATGTGACTCAAAGGTCTGCACGGGCTGGGCTTACGGCCCGAGCCCGAGCCCGGCTCGGCCCTCGGATCGGATTCAAGGCCGATTTTTTCAATTTGCTTTCGGCCGGGGCCGGACTCGGGCTTATTTTTTTTTCAGGCTCGGTCCGGGCCGGGCTTGAGCTCAATTTTTTTTCGTACTCGGGCCGGGCCGTGTCGGTCCGAATCTTTTTTTACTTTCCTTGTTAATCAACGAAAATGAAAATGGTAAAATATTTCTTCATTCATTTATTTTACATAATTTTACAGGTTGGTATGCCACATAAAATTTTATTTTGTTAAAAAATATCTGTAACTTCAATTTAATTGCCTATCAGGCTGTCTGTTCGCGATTTGATTTTCCGCAAATATTTTTAGCATGTCTCTAAATTAATATATTTTATTTAAAGTAATATTAGATGCTTTCCTATTCAAAATAATATGAATATCACTACCAGTTTGCGCGCATGTACAAACAAATGATTTTAGATACGTTACTGTGTATAAGGCTTTGTTTCCTATGGTCTTTAGAGTTTAGGTAGTATAAAGGCTATAAAAATCCTTCCGTTGTAAGTTTTTCTCTAAGACTCGTTTTTCTTTTCTTCAGTGGATGAAAGCAGCATCATTTTTAGCATGAGCAAAAGCAATTTTTCTATTGAATATGGTTAGATTAGCATTAAAGTTTTGTTTACCGGATCGCATGAAAGATTCGGATACATTACGTTATATAAGAGGAAATAGTTGAAAGTGCATTTTTAGTAGTATTAACCATTTTAAATACTTTCCTAAATTGTTTGATGAATGCTAATATTTTCGATTTGACTTTCTGTTTGACTTTGTGATTTGTCTGTATTAATGAATATCTGATTATATTATCTTGTACAAGTTCAGCAGTTTTGTTAAAGAACATTTTATTGCTCGGCTTATAAAACCTCTGCAAAACACATACTAAAAATCTTTTCATAGAAAGGCATACATTTTTTTTTTTTTTTTTTTTTGGTATTTTACATGTTTTTGAATGGGGCCGGGCCATACACTGGCAAAAAATAAACGGGCCAAATTTTTCGATATTTCAGATATGATCTGATATTTTAGCATCTCGTTTTTTTTTTTTTTTTTTTTAATGATGAATAGAAACATTATTTTAAAATTCTGTGCTGAGGTGTAGTTTGGCATGGAATTAGCCGACTATAAGAAAATTAATATGCCTTGACAAAGCCATTTGTAAGAGTTGACTTTTGTATTGCACAAGAGGAATCAGTACAGAAACTTTAGTGTCTTTTTTTTTTTTTTTTATGTTTTTGTAAATGTAGTTACTTAGAGATATAATTTGTTAATTCCATCTTTAATAGTTTTAATCTTATTAAGATTTTGTTAGTCATCACTTTTCATGATATTCACTAACTAAGGGGAACAATTTCAACAACGCCCGCCGCAATCCACCTAAAAATTAAATACTTTTTAAATGTTCCCTTCTTTTTATTATATTTCTTCTTTCCCGTTTGAAAAACGGAGTATTACACATGTGCGTTGAATGCATAGCAAAAACAGAAATATAGAACGCTTCTTGATTGTTTCAAATCGTGTGTATTACCTTTTATTTTCCTTAAAGAAACATTCTATTATAATAAAAACATCATAATCTATTGATAAAAAAAAACCTAGTCATTATAAATATCACATCTATTTTTTTAATCTATTCATTATAAATATCATGAATAAATAATTCTAAATAAAAATCTAGTCATTAAAAACATTATACCTAAGTTTTCCTTTTGGAAAAAACTACTCATCATTTGTGTAATTATACTCATTTTTTTTCTGTGTATGTATCAGAGGCAATTGTTTCCTGTATCAGAAAACATATCCTATTTCTTAGTAACGTCTATCTGAAGCCTTTCTTTTCGATTCATTGCACAGGATATTGCTCCCTCCCTGACGGACTTTCATCGCCCATAAACCTTATTAGCAAGAAGGTGCCTCTTCATCTGTTTTTGGAATATTTGATCGATTTACTTATTACAGTCTTGTCAGTATCTTTTTCTAGATCCTTCATTTCCGCCAGGGAAAACACCGTGACATCATCGCACGATCTATGTCCAATGCATCACTTAGCGGATCGGATATTGGCTATAAAAATTATTCGGATTGTATTAGAAGCATATTTTATTAGAAACATCACCATAAAGTTACAAAATTATTAAAATGTTTTTTGTATACTACGTGGTTATAATTAACCATTCCTTTGCAAATAGTGCCCTGCAACTAAAACGGGAAAGCGGGTTTTTACCAGATTTTGTATATTATAGAAGATTTGAGCTCAAGGGATTTAAATAAAAAATTTAGCTAAAAATTTCCCAATAAAGGTCGATTCGTGTTCTCCTATAATTTTGTACTTTTGTAAATAATAAGGGATTATCAAGAATTTTGGGGGTGGAAATTCTAATAAATCAGGGGGGGGGATGATAATAAAAGTTCGCGATTTAGCGGCAATTGTCACTACGTTGCTACGCTGGCTTGAGCTTTAATTATGGTAAACATTTTCTCCTATAACAGAAGAAAATTCTTAAAACACGTATAATTCAATATGTGCTAAAAAAGCACTTTTAAACACGTACGAATCATAAAAAAATACATTTATACGTTATTTTTTTAAAAGCTTTTTGCTATCGTATCTTGTAGTATATTCAGGTAAAAATGAATAAAGTTCATAAGATACAGTCAACTACACACTAGAATTTTCCATTGTGGTTAAAGGGAAAACTTGTAGGTGTGATAGAGACAATCACAAATCTAGCCTAAATATTGCTTTTAGAAAAAATAATATATAATTTCACTATATAGATATGTTACATTTTTTTAATGTACATTTAGCGTTTAAAAAGAAATCCGCCGAAAGGTTTAATCATCTTTAGGCGTTATACAGGTGTACACTTTTTCTCCCAGTGGTCAAAACTTGAATTATCATCAACCTTATTATTATTATTACACCTTAGTAACCTTATTTAGTAAGGCAAGTTTCGTAAAAATATAATGTATAAAACAGGCTTCAAAAATATTTCAATCAAGTTGCTATTTTTTTTTTTTTTTTTTTTTTTTTTTAAGTACGACAGTACTATTTCTTTCAGACTGACATTTAGCGTCGTTACCAATTTATAGCGTTCCACTTCGAAAGTGCCTGTCAATATCCAATTTTACCATTTAATTTCTTACTCTATCTTATAATATTTTGTGAAATCCGTAAAAACTTTTATATATGTATATATTTCTTTTTTTCCCCACTTCCCATCGGTAGGATCGAACTCACAACCTTCTGGTTCGCAATTGCGTACTCTGAGACCACAGCCAACGGCTCTTGGCTGAATATTTCCTGATTATTTAGACTTGTGTTTTCAGATATTTTTAGACTAAAACTGTGATATTTATTTAAAATGTGTGTTATTTTCCGATTTATAAGATGAGTATATTGATGTTAATTATGTTTTTGAGATAATAATGGATTAATATTAATTAATCTGTGAACATTTTTGAGTGTAATTTAAATATCGAATCATTGGTTTATAGTCTTTTTTAATATTATATTTTGTTCTGTAGAAATTGAAACTGTTAATTATTAATAATAAATACGAAATGGTTATTAAGATTATTTTACTAATTAAAATATTTAGTAAATGGGTATTAAGCAATTAGGAGAAGATACTACATTAATTAATGCATTCAAATTTTATTAATTTATTTGGAATTAAAAATCAAAACATTATTTGAATATGTGTTTAAGAATTTTACTGAGCGCACTCTTTATATATATATATATAAGTAGTCCTGTCGTACTAAATTAAGTTCTGTCATAGACAGAATTTTATCAATATTTTTTTTTTTTTTTAATTACGATTATTAAATTTAACTTCAAATAGAAATAATTTATATTAAAATTTGTAGTTTGAGTCACGATAAAATTACTATATTAAACTGTTCTACTTGTCCCTAAACACTTTTATAAATGCTATTATTATTTCATCCGAACTTGCGTTTGAAAATTAATTTTACGATGCTATTTCGTCTGAAACTGTGATAGAAAATTAATTTTATATTACATTTACATCTTTAGGGATCAAATACGTTTCAAAGATTTTTATTTTATTTGTAGAATCATTTTACTTTGAAGCCGTTATAATTTAAGACACTAAAGTTATTAATATGTTAAAAATTTAAATTAACATCATTGAAATATCAGTCTTCAGAATATTTCAAATATTTTCAGTATTTAATATTGTCTGATAGGTGACTGAATATTAATTTTTTAACTAAAGAAAATGTATTTTATATTGAAAACTAAACTAAACGATATTTTTCGATAACTAAAGAAAAATATATCTGTTTCTTGAGGAAATCTTTTTCCTGTAGAAGATGGGTCATTATACATTACTTTTATGGTCTAAAAAAAAAATAATAATAATAATAATAATAGTTTTTTTTAATTTAAAAGACTCTTTGTGCCTGAATCGTGTTTTGTTTTAAAGTGACACACGGATTCAGCTTTTATAAATATATTACCATTAATGTTTCGTCAGATATTTATACGAGGTCTGTCCAATAAATACGCGAACTGGTGCCATCTGTCGGCCATGACGCGGACTATAGCCTCGCTCACTATCGGTGCTAGACACAATGAACCATCAGTGCATGGCGGATTGTCGAGCTGTGCGTATTGTGCCAGTTGTGTTAGTTTCTGTTGTCCTTGTTTTTACTGTGTGTCGAAAATGGAAATTGACGAAAATAATAAATTATTTTTCTTACAGTTCTCAAGCGCTTGAGAGATCGCGTGCGTTGTGTGCGGCAAAACTTGACTCAATACGATGGATGGATCCTTCACCGTGACAATGCACCTGCACATTCAGCGTTGATTGTTCGCCAGTTTCTGGCAAAAAATTCAACCACCATCCTTGATCATCTTCCTTATTCGCCAGATCTCCCGCCGTGCGACTTTTTTTTATTCCCAAAATGCAAAAATGTGATGACGGGACATCACTGGAAATATGTGGACACAATAAAGCAAGAAACAAAGAGAAAACTAAAAGGCCTGACTGCCGAGGACTTCCAAAGGTGCTTTGAACAGTGGAAAGGAAGATGGAATAAGTGCATATCAATGAATGGAGAGTACTTTGAAAGGGACAAAATCGATGTAGACTAAATTTTGCAACATAAACTTTTTATGGCCTTAGTTCGCGTATTTATTGGACAGACCTCGTATATATATATATATAATATTAGTGGATTTATTATTATTTTTTAATTAATTAAATATAATGATTTTATTAATAATTCTGATAAATAAAAATCATTAATATTTTAAAATGGTAATGATATCAGTTGTTATTTTAATTTTTCAGTCAAAAAATTTACATTCATTTGACTGAATCATGTTTTTTTTTAGAAAAAAAATATATCTATTTTTTTAATGTTTTATTACTAATATTTATTAGATTGTATTATTTTACATTACTTATTAAGATATTTTTTCATTAAAGTTTAGAGAGGATTTTTTTTTTTTTTTATCAGAGGATATTTATGTATAATACTTAAACTTTTTTAGTACAATTTTTATATTCAAAGATTTTTAAATGTAACTTAAAAAATAAAAAAATATAAAAAAATCCAAATAAAAGTTAATCAGATAAATAAAATCTTCTAAAAAAAGTAATTTAAAAATGGCCTCTTTTATAAATTAAACATAAGAAGACTATTTTAAAAAAACTACCGAATTATGTCGGAATTTATCAATATTGAAACAGACTTTTCCAAACGTGTATGCTATTAATGTATCACATTAGTAGCTGTACAATTGCCATAAAACAAGTGTTAAAAAGTAACAAAAGGAAAACTTTGTAAACAAATGCTACAAATATTCGCAGCGTTTTGTAATTTATTATATTTGCTTTCAAAGATTATTTTTGTTCTTTTTGTTGTAATAACATTAGTACCTTATTATTATTAAAGCAAAATCGCATGAAATAACAACTCATCTATATGATTCCAAAGTACTGAATTCCGTAAAACTCTCTAGAAAAAAAGAAGAAGAAGAAGAAGAAGATATTAACAATGTAAAAAATGGTTTAAATATATTTCAATTTAGACAACTAATTTGTTGTAATAAAATGAAATTAATACAAGATTTTACTTTCGAGTATAAATATATATAAATATATATATATATATATATATATATATATTTATATATATATATATATTAAAACTTCCATAGATCATCAGGCGAAAAACTAGCACGAGTGCACCATCAAAGCAGCAAAGTTTGCTCCCGTCTTGTAATAAATTAACTTCAGCATATGGCTTTCTCCGAAACGTTATTTTTAAATTTTCAGAGTGCTGCTATCTGCAGAAGATAGAAGGGACGTATGTTTAAAAATCCATTAAAACAGGGAAAAGATATTGAAAATTAGTTGCATAAAATAATGTTAAGCGCTTGGTTTGTGCAAAATCTGTGAACGTTAAAGGGTTAAATTATTGTGGTGATGATGGTGATCGAACCTTCTAAACATTTTTTACTTAATTTCATCTTACAACAACATGTTACTATTTAACATAACTTTATTTCTTTTATTCCCGTTGTAATATTTTTAATAATGTTTTATCCATTTCTCTTTGTAAAAATTATAAATGGAAAAAATCTCAAAACTGTAATTTTGACAATGAATACTTATAATTGACTTCATTTTAATTACAGTTAAACTTTGTGGTTATCATAAACATTACCTTTAATTGTAAAATATAAAAATAAAAAATAAAAAATAAATTAAATTAAAAAACCTTTCATTTTCGCTGTTACGTATATATCACTTTGTTTGATTTTATATCACTTTCGTACGTTTCTGGAAACAATACGCAGCATATTTTCTGTCTGCGGTACTCGTATAAAACATCTTACATTTCGTATCTAATAAACGTAATCTATTTATTCTCGTTCAATAAACTAATCAATGAATCACCAGATACTGACGATAAAGGTAAATGCTTTACCAGCAGATGCTTCGATTTTTTTTTTCTTTTACCTTCCATGACGTTACAGAATTTTCCGTTTCTATATGAATTATTGATTGATATCTAATGAGAGTAAAACAAAACTCTGTTTATTGTTGTATTAGGAAGTGTTTAGTTAATGAAATTCCTGTTTTGGGTTGTTTTGTATTCGTGATATCGTGCGTTAAATATTTTCTTTTTTCGAAGTTAGTGTCCATAAAATTGTTATTTGCTACTACAAGAACATTATAAATAGAGTAATGTAATATTTGTTGTTAGAATAGATCATTTAATATGATATATATAATTACTGGTAACTATAATTACTCATATTATCTTATGGAATGTAATAAAGGTGCATTATTGCTGTCATGAACCTGAGTGTTAAAAAGTGTATTCTCTGTTTCAGAAATATTTCATTTAATACCTAAATAATTCTGACAGTAATTAGCATTCAGTGATCGTGACAAAACTTTTATCTATATTGTTTTAATATAGAAGGGAATTAAGGTGATTACAGGGGATTCAAGTGATAATAGTCAGAATATAGTCTTGTGCGAGGTTAAAAGATAAATGTTTCAAGAATTTTTTTTTTTTTTAGGGCTATGATGAACTTTTAGAAACTCCACAAAATAAATGTCCAAATTCTTGTCTTGATGATATCTAACAAAATCCGCTAAAGTATAGCACGATAAACACCAGTCTGACATTTTATATGTTTATGTAATGATTTTAGTAATGATTTTAGTAATACATATATATATATATATATATATATATACACTACCTTTCCATAAATGACTCGACGCATTCGATTTCAGACATTTTTTTAAATATCTCAAAAAGTGCTGTACAAACCAATTTGAAACTTCAGAACATGTTATACATTATATATTTCAGTTAAAATTTTGCCCCGAAAGTAAAAGGGGGACCAGTAAAAAAATTAATGAAAAGGGAGGAAAGTGTTTGGCATCACCCTGTAAAACGTAATACTTGAAATGCGATCTGGCTGTAAGAATGTGATTGGTCGATTATTGTACGCAAATTACAGATGATTTTCTATATATCTGCAAAACTAAAGCAAAAAAATTTTACAGATATCACTGTACAATTAATCCATACCAAACGAAACCAATTAAACATGAATGCAAATTAAATAGAAGCTAAAATAAAACTAGAAAATTGCTTACTAACTTAGATGAAATAGAAAAAATCATAAAGAAACACAAAAAAAAATATGTTCTTGATTAATGCTAACATAACAAGTTTAAATTGCCTAATGCCTGAAAGTAGAAATTTCAGATCGCAAAAAAGGAAAACTGTTTAATTAGTATAAACTTTAAATAAACTAATTTACATTTTTAAAACAATCAGTATAATAATAAACCAAATATTAAAAACCAGTATGTTGATTTCATTACAAAACTATTTTTCTGTATTTTCCAATACAAATTCACGCAATTCAAATTATTTATTAATTTTTTTTATCGATGATGAGATAATTTTCATCTCTGAGAGATATTATAAGTAAGTGTCCAACGGAAGTGAATTTTACAGTGCAGATGACATCCTTCCCGTTCTCTGAGAAGATTGGAGCATAGTAACACCGCCGATCGGCGGATATGCACCGAATTTAATCAGAGTACTGTCTCATAATGGCCTTTTCATATATTAAGTTTATATATATATATATATATATATATATATATATATATATATATACGCAATAGACTCTGAGCTATAGTCTTCCCGTAAATTGAATAAATCACTGTATAGCAGCGCCACGTGTTGAGCGATTGGTACCAAAAAATGCCATAAATAAATTTATATTAAGGTTATATCAAGATGATAAAATTAGCGATGACCCTCCGTAGCCGAGTGGTTATGTCACCACACTGCTAATCGCTTTCGAGCGTAGGAGAGCGGGTTCGATTCCGCGCTGGCCCTGAGTGTTTTTCCATTTCTTCGTATTGTAATTCTGCCATGTGCTATCTGTAATTATCTGACGAAGATTTACAAGCGGACTACGAGTCAAGCATATAAATTGGATGTATATGTTATCAATAAAACACAACAAATTAGCGATCAAACCAAAAAATATATATATATACTACTGGCCATTAAAACTGCTACACCAAAAAGGAATAATAATAACGGAATGAAATTTGTTGAACACATACATTATAGTAGGAAGAACAATTGACTAAAATTTCAGGAAATTTGGAGTAATATGTACTGAGAAAACAATACATAAAGCAGCGACCTCTGTGAGCAATAACAGCACTTATCTGCCTAGGCATTGAATCGAACAGCGATTGGATGACACGTACGGGTAGAGCACTTCATGAAGTTTTAACATGATGCCACAATTCATCGATCGAAGTTACTGGTGAGTGGTGGGGGGGGGGCAGTCCCTTTTCAACGATTAAACAGTCATTTTCATTGGTGCGAGATCAGGAGAACGCGCTGGCCAGAGCAACAGTCGAACACATTCCGTATCAAAGAAGGTCCGGACAATACAAAAAAACTTGCGGTCGTGCATTATCTTGCTTAAATTTTGCGCTACGGAGGCCTCGAATACAGGGCAGAGGGGCGGGCCTTAACTCATCAGAAATTTAATGGCCGCTGTCCAGAGTGCCAGGAATACGAACATGAAGTAATCGAGACGTGTATCCAATGGGAACCATAACACCATTGCGAATGATAGACAGTATGATGATGTCGAATCCCAGCTGGCAATGTGCATTATTCATAATGCCGTTAAATACGGATAAGGCAATCTTGATGCTGTAAACAGGATTGTGATTTATCTGAAAAGTGACTTCACGCCATTCCTGCGCCCAGGTTCATCGTTGATCACACATTAATGGCGCCCATACACTGAAGTGACAAAAGTCATGGGATAGCAATATGCAAATATACAGATGGCAGTAGCATCGCGTAGAACAGGTATAAATGCGCAGGGCTTTCGCAGGGCTTTCATTTGTGTTCAAGTTATTCATGTGAAGAGGTTTTGACGTGATTATGACCGCACGACGGGAATTAACAGACTTTGAACGCGGAATGTTAGTTGGAGCTAGACGCATGGGTCATGCCATTTCGGATATCGTTAGGGAATTCAACATTCCCAGGTCCACTGTGTCAAGAGTGTGCCGAGAGTATCGAATTTCAGGCATAACATCCCACCATGGACAGCGCAGTGGTCGACCGCCTGCACTTAACTACCGAGACCGGCGACGTCTGCGAAGAGTTGTAAATGCTAACAGACAAACAACACTGCGTCAAATAACCGCAGAAAT
Organism: Salticus scenicus; assembly: GCA_963930645.1. Lineage (NCBI taxonomy): Eukaryota > Metazoa > Arthropoda > Arachnida > Araneae > Salticidae > Salticus > Salticus scenicus. Next base: position 222,304,424 of record OZ005659.1, on the reverse strand, counting down.
CAATGTGGGACGTACGAGGGACGTGTCCGGTAGGACTGTGCGGCGAAATTTGTCTTCCTTGGGCTATGCCAGCAGAAGACCGACTCGAGTGCCTTTACTGACAGCACGACATCGCTTTCAGCGACTCTCGTGGGCACGTGAGCATATCGGTTGGTCCCTAGATGAATGGAAAACCGTGGCCTGGTCCGATGAGTCACGATTTCAGTTGGTAAGAGCTGATGGTAGGGTTCGAGTGTGGCGCAGACCCGACGAAGCCATGGACCCAAATTGTCAACAAGGCACTGTTCAAGCTGGTGGTGGCAGCATAATGGTGTGGGTTGTTTTTACATGGCATGGACTTGGTCCTCTGGTGCGACTGAACCGAACATTGACTGGAAATGGTTATGTTCAGCTACTTGGAGATCACTTGCAGCCATTCATGGACTTCATGTACCCAAACAACGATGGGATTTTTATGGATGACAATGCACCATGTCACCGGGCCACAACTGTTCGCGATTGGTTTGAAGAACATTCTGGACAATTCCAGCGAATGATCTGGCCACCTAGATCGCCCGACATGAATCCCATCGAGCATTTATGGGACATCATCGAGAGGTGTGTTCGTGCCCAAAATCCTGCACCATCAACACTTTCACAATTATGGACGTCTATAGAGACAGCATGGCTCAATATTCCTGCAGAAGACTTCCAACGACTTGTTGAGTCCATGCCACGTCGAGTTGCTGCACTTCGCCGGGCGAAAGGAGGACCGACACGATATTAAGAGGTATCCCATGACTTTTGTCACTTCAGTGTATAAGTGATGCACTTTTGAGGGTAATCAGAATTTTGGTAGCCGCATACTGAGTCACCACCTGGATTGATGGTATGTGGTACCATTGGATACACGTCCCGGTCACCTCTTGTTTTCATTCCCGCCACTCTGAATACCATTGGAGATTCATTGATGCCGAATGTGTTCTACTGTTGCTCTGACCAGCGCGTTCTCCTGATCTCGCACCAATGAAAATGACTGTTTAAACGTTGAAAAGCGACTGCCCCCCCCCACCACTCACCAGTAACTTCGATCGATGAATTGTGGCATCGTGTTAAAACTTCCTGAAGTGTTCTACCCGTACATGTCATCCAATCGCTGTTCGATTCAATGCCTAGGCAGATAAGTGCTGTTATTGCTCACAGAGGTCGCTGATTTATGTATTGTTTTCTCAGTACATATTACTCCAAATTTCCTGAAATTTTAATCAATTGTTCTTCCTACTATAATGTATCTGTACAACAAATTTCATTCAGTTATTATTATTCCTTCTTGGTGTAGCAATTTTAATGGCCAGTAGTGTATATATATGAAAATTGGGAATGTATGTTTCAATAATTTTGCTGCGTTCTGTACGCTTAAAGAAAATGTTTCATCAGTCAAACTTATTTTTTTGCTATCTCAGCTAGAACTAAATTTGTGACTTACGTTTATATACTTTTTTTTCCTAATATTTGCTTATTTATTTTGTATTGTACACAAGACATGCACACATATTATGTTCTTAAACTCATGTATTACTTCGAGGCTTTTAGTAATACTCAATAATATCTGAACAATGACATACGACAAATTCATTCATCACTCCAAGGCTTTTGATAATGATTAACAGTATTTACACAATGTGTATTACTCATATGACAAATTCATAAAGATATACGCTCATCACCACTTCACTGTTAATCACACACACAATGATGAATTGTATTATATATATCTACCTCAGACTTCCAGTTCCAGTATAACTTGTTTGATGTGTATTACTCGAGATATATTCCAGTGACGTTGTAAATTGATCTGACGCCACAGGATGAGTATTTATGTCAGCTGCATTCTCTTCGCGTGCGAAAAAGATAAAAAAAATATAAAGAGAGACAGTGCATATCTCCGATAGTGTCAGAAATGAACATTGTCAGAGATATTATTGGAAAGGTATGTGGATGACAGCAACTATTAATATGTCTGCATGTCATAAAACATATTACAGGTTACAAATACATACCTTTTTTTTTTTTTTAACTAGAAATGTACTGCGTAATATTTGTTTTACAGAAAATGGTATAATATTATTCCAGTGGTTTAAACATTTTTCATAATCGATGCGCATTTAAAAGTCTACAAAATAAGTGCAGTTACCATCTACAAACCATAATATGTCGTTTTAAATTAAAGAAGAAAAAATAATTATAAGATTTAAAAAAAAAACTTTTTTATACCCTGTTTTAAATTTTCTGATGAATCATATAGCTCTTATCAATGTGCATAAAGTTTTTAAAGGGATAATGACGTCAATTTTTGTGAAATGAATAATTTAACTTTTTACAATTTTTTAATGTTCACGTTCAATTAAATGTATTTATTTTTATGTCTAAAGAAAATGAACTCGTATTTTTTTATTTTATTTTATTTATTTTTTTTTTTTTTTTGGCAACAATTAAATTGTAACTAACATTTTAATGCCTATTTTTATCGCTATTACGATGTTATTATTTTCACATTTATTTTAATTATAAGAAAACTAATAAAAAATTCGAAAATCGGACTTCAAAGTATTGTGTTGTCATCGGGTTCGGAGCTATTGTAAAAGTTTCAAATGTCTAGCTAGTAGGGAAGTTATTAGTTAAAATTCGATTGCAAGATTTGTATCGGACAAACAAACAAACAAGAATAGAAGTTAATAAAAACATGGTAATAACACCGTTGGTTTATATCAGATAGTATTTATACAGTTTATGAGACAAAGACAATGTATGGCAAAAAAATTTTTTTTTAATTCAAGGCAATTGAATTTCCCATTACACCTCAAAGTTTTTTTTTTCGTACTTAACTGTAGTTAAGATTTAAAAAAAAAAAAAAAAAAGTCTTAATTCATTTAAATAATGAGGTTTAAAAAATGTTCATTATATTTCAAAATAGGTTCCGATTTCGCTTCCTTATCCCTTTGAGTGATGTTCATTTATTATGGAAAGCCATCGGACATTACGTACAAATTAAAAAAAGAAAAAAGACTTTTTTTAGTGAAGTTAAATAAGTAAAATTTTATTAGAGAACTTGAGTATTAATTTTTGCAGTTGATAATCAGAAACTGCTCCGTCGCACAGTGGATCGAAGTATAGCGAGTGACGAACATAGGAAGGTTATGGTATTATTATTATCTATGTATGATGTTTTTTGTCACATTTCTATTATATATGTATATATGTATGATACTAAAAGCGATTCTATGTTTTTTTTTAACCCTTTATAAGGCCACAGGAATATTTTCCCCACCAAATTCGTTATCATTTTATTCAACTGGTACCATTTTTTTTTTAAATAATGATTCCAGTGTATCATTTCTCTAGAACAATATCTGTATAAATATTAATTTTATAATATTGGTGCGAAAAAAAATATAAAAAAATAGTCATTTGTGGCAATTCTGCTTATGCTAATACCATAGTCTCCATAACTAGATGCATGTCGCGTAGCTCGGAACTAAGCAACAGTTGAAATGGTAGACAGCGCCACCTGGTACAACTTGCATGACTTTTTCATTCAACAGCCACCAAAATTTTTTTTAAAAGGGATATGACGTACATAAAAGGCGACTAGAATCAAAGAAACGTCGATTACATATATCATATATCACTTCTTTAAATTGTTGGTGACAGTTCAATAAAAAAGTCGCATAATCTGTACTAGGTGGCGCTGTCTACCGCTTCAACTGTTGCCCAGTTTCCGAGCTACGCAACAGGCATCTAGTTAAGGAGGCTATGCTAATACAATGGTTTGTGAGAAGTTTGCGATTAACTAAGAGAATAATATGTCAAAATTAAAATTAATATTTCTAATAAGCTAAATAAATTTTTTTCTTCACATCATTTTTTATTCGTGAAATTAGTTTAATGTCCCATTTGAGAAAAAACGGCATTATCATGGGGTTAAACGGTATCATATTTTTCTGCTGCAAACAGGTATTTAGAAACATACCTGATAAAGAAAAACAAATTGCAAAAAAGAAGAGAATAAAAGGAAATAAATAAAAATTTCGTGAAGAAAATCTATATTTATAACACAATTAATTTAGCACACAATGTTAAATATATCATCACATTACTTACTGCTTCTTATTTCTTTCTTTTTTTATGTAGTATTTCAATTGAAAACTCATGCAAGCATTTATTGGCAAACTCTATGAAAAATTCACATTTGTCTTTATTTTTATTGCACAGAAACATTTACTTTAAATCGTAATATAGGATTGTAATATTTAATTTTAATATTTATAAATTTAACATTAAACATTTATTTAATTTTAACATTTTATGACATATCACAGCAACCATTTATATTTCCCCCTGTTTTGGGGTCCAACGGTACTTTTCAGCACCTTTAAAGTAAAATTAATTATTTTATTAAAGATTTTAAAAAATAAGAAATAATTTCTGATTTATTAAATCTATTTTAATAATCTAATTTCTATAATATTTTCACTAGAAAAATTCTAATATATTTTCTGTCATTAATGAATACAGTTATTCAGATAAATTTCTCGATTGATAATTTGGGGGTAAACAGAATAAAAATTTATTTTTCTCTAAAAGTGGCGGTTTCTGGCGAAAATCCTTTTCACAGATTAAAATGTATACTTTTGGGAGTAGTAAAATATGTTTGAAATTTTGGACAATTTTGGACAAAAAAAGTTACTCAACTTATAAATTTAATTTTGTTGTTAATTTCATATTCACATTTCATGCGTGAATCACAACATAAAAAAACCAACAAAATGTTGGCAGAAGTACCTTAAACTTTTATTAGGACATTATTAAAAGTATTTTTATTTCGTATTTTTTCATAGTTATCTTAAGTGCCACTTGATGGCTATTCAAATAAAGTCACTGAAATTCATCGAAAAATCTTATTTCTGAAAGTTTTCGTTTTGAACTTATTTATATATAATAAAACTGCGCGTAATTGAAGAAATAACCATATATTTGTATTTTTTAGATACTCTTTTAAATTATTTCACTGCAAAATGTCAGTTATTTAGAGATTGATTTTTGAGCTTATGTTCGTATTTTAACATTGTTCGATCCACTGTGCGTCGTGGCGAGAACACTTTGCGTTAAAAACTTCAGTTCAATTCAAATATATATTACAATGTATGGAGCACCAGTGTGTCTGGCACCTTTTTGATAAACACTGCATCTTGATGACTAGAATAGAATACCTTTACAACAGAAATATGTTTAAAATTATTAAAATTACATAGTTAGAAGGCATTTTTCGAATTATTTTAAATGGTGGTAAATAAGATAACAGTTATAATAAATGAATTTCTCAATGCAGTTTTTAGAAACTTAGAAAAACGTTTTCAGAATGGCCACCGTCCTCAGAAAACAAGGACATCTGGTCATTAATAATGTATAGGTAAACCACCGAAAATGTGCATCAAAAGAAACTAAATAAGCAACAGAATATTTAATACATTTATCGATATGCTTTGGTTTGTTGGGTTTAACATCGCACTAGTGCTACACTGTGGGCAACTGGCGACACTCTGAAACACACCCCGAAGAATGGTCTGGAGACCATACATTTATCGAAAAATTAAAATGTGGTTATCTGAATCATCACAGAAATTAACTTATTTCTAACTTCAAATATTCTATAAAAAATTTTTAATTTATTCATCAATTGTTTTAATGATTTTAATTTCAAAAGTGTACAGGGATAAAACTAATTCTGAATAATCTCATTTTTCATTATTTTGGCTTGTGCTAAATAATTTTTGCTTATTATAAATAATATTCTCATAATTACTAATACTAAATGTAATTTCAAAAATGAATTTAAGGAATATTGCTGTGTGGTAATTATATACGAAATCGTAAATTAATATGAATATATCTTTAGCACTTCTTATAAAAGTGTAATGTGTTTATTACTTTGATATTTGTATGCCTTTAACTCAATTCTATGGAACAGAAATATTATTGAAAAAACAAAAAGAATCATCTTCAACACCTTGATAGAAAGTGTTCTGCTGTATGGAGCAGGAACATGGACAATCAAGTCTGCAAGCGAAAAAAAACTGCTATCTACAGTCCTTGTCGAATCCTGTTCTTAGTGTAAGAACATGATTCGATAAGGATTTATTTAACAAAACCGTATGAGGTGTACTTTTTTTACAATGGAATTTTCGATAGTGTTCGGACACTTTTGTTACCGACTGTACAGAAATGGACTTCTGGCGACGATCGGCCAGAACTTCAACACTTGAAAAAAAAGGCCAATATTGAAATAAGAGCAAGGATGGGTGTTAAGATGGATATCATAAGAAAAATAGACAAGAAGAGGCTACAATGGTACGGACATGTACAGTCGGTAACAAAAGTATTCGAACACTAGCAAAAATTCCTATGTAAAAAAAGTACACGTACTAATGTTTTGTTAAATAAATCCTTGTCGAATCATATTCTCAGTCTGACTAAGAATATGATTCGACAAGGATTTATTTAACAAAACAGTATTAACTCTACTTTTTTTACATAGGAATCTTTGCTAGTGTTCGGATACTTTTGTTACCGACTGTACATTTATGTTCTTCAATATCTATATTTGTTCCAACAGATGCATTATTCATGTACAGGTATCAAACAACTCACACAATTCAATACCACTATTACCTAACAGTATCCTTTCATGATAACTTTCTTCGAAAAATAGAGCCAGAAATATTTTTTATAAATATTGATGCTGAAATCTGCGCCCAGTGAGACTCCTGCATGTGCAGCGTATTCTGCTAGCTACGCATGTAATATATGAACGGATATTGATAAATATTTTTGCGATGAGAATTTTAATAACCCATGGAGGGGGTGAATATAGCATCGTAGTCTTATAACGATTTTTCGTGCAATAATTTTGACACCGATTTTTTTTTTTCTTTAAGTTTTTTTAATCTATTCAATATACAGTCGGTAACAAAAGTGTCCGAACACTAGCAAAAATTCCTATGTAAAAAATGTACACTTCATACGGTTTTGTTACATAAATCCTTATCGAATCATGTTCTTAAACTGACTAAGAACAGGATTCGACAAGGATTTATTTAACAAAATCGTATGAAGTGTACTTTTTTTACATAGGAATTTTGGCTAGTGTTCGGACACTTTTGTTACCGACTGTAGGAGAAAATTGATTTATTACAAAAAAATTAGAGTTCTGGTATTAAAAGTAATATTGCAATTGGACATTTATGTAATTTGTGAAAATAATATTTTTTAACATATTTTATGCAGAATCTCTCCATGAAATTTCTATAAAATCTGCATAAATTTCGGGCTGAGTACTCAATGTGATAACCCAAGACTGTCCAACCCAAAACACATGGTGGGCCGCATTGGAAACCGATTTTATTCATTCGGGCGGCACCGTATGTACAGTCATAAAAAAAAGTCCCACCACCCCGTTCCTTTCCCGACTAATTTCGCCGTAAATTAGTGTAGAGACATGCGGCTGATGTCAATCGATTAGTAATAAGGCCTAATTTAGACGGTTCAGTTAGATTTTGCATAAGGATTGTATATGTATTAAAACTGGCATCAAATTCATTTTTTTTCAAAGGCAACCCCCGATTTCGTCAAGCTTTTTGGAATATTTGGATGAAATCAACCCATAAAATGGTATAGTTTATATATTTCTCAAAATTTTTCACAGAGTTATAATTTTTAAAATATAGAGATATTAATGTTAAATAAATGTAATAAACATTAAATTCATGTCTTCCCAAAAAATTAATATATTAAAATATCATTTTTTTTTTTTATGTTAGAATGATGTAACCCAAATATATTTGGACTGAAAAACATTTTTTGAATTATGAAAATTATTAATAAACTCATATTTCCAAAAATTAAGAATTATGATCTGCATTAATTTTTACACGAATAGAATCGGCATCATCAAGAATGTGGGTTTCTAAATTTACAGTTCATTCCTATCATTATTTCTCGAATTATAGTGATATTTCAATTTTTATTGCTCTTAGGGGCTGTCACTTGTTACCATTTGTGTCATATATTGCTTTGCATGCGCATGATTTAAAATAGTTATTCAAGTAAGTTTAGACGTATTCATCATTTCTTAATTAGCATTACTTTATTTTAGATTTAAAATTATTATACTTATTTTCCGAATGGATATAATACTTTTCTGTGTGATATCTTATTATTATTATTATTATTTTTAAGTATACAGATTTACCCCCCCCCCCACACACACGCACCAATTTTTGCTTGTAACAGTATGAACACTTTATATAAAGTATATACACTATACCTTTCTCCGAACCGCCTTGACCTGAGAAATTCGAATATGTAGTAAAAAATGGGTGTTACAATTCGAAAAAAAAAAGGTTGTGCAAATTTTAATATGTAGATGACACCCTAAATAAAATTTATCATTTGCATTAAAAACTAAATGTTATTACCAATCGTTAAGCATCAGCTGCTAGTTTCTACGGTAATTTACGGCGAAATTAGTCGAGGAAGCAAAATTATTATTATCATTTTTATTTTATGATTGTACATATGTGCATATATGTTTGTGAGTATATGATTCATGTATGTATATACTTTTTTCGGGGAAGGGCAGGGTGCACGGAGCAGAATATATTAATTTAAATTATTTTCATCCATAAATTAACAATAGAATCGTGAAAAATTTATGACTATATATTAAAACTATAATAAAAAGAATGAATAATGGATCTAATAATATTTCATTACAACAGTTCTTTAGCTATACCATAGACGTTGAAAGGTATTTTCACTTCGAAAAGTCAGAACGTATTTATTAATTTTTGATCCGTTAACCAAAGTTGTCAAACTTTAAATATCGTTCCTCTCCTCGTGGGCCGCAAGAAACTATACGGTGGGCTGCGGGTTGGCCAGCCCTGTGATAGCCTATATCGTAAAAATTAAATTAAACAGTTTAGATTTGAATGTGATAAAAAAAAAGCAAACATGGAATATAGATGAAACCTATTTTTATTCAAAAAATTCACTACATAATATTATTTAAATGATATCCCTTCGAATAATGACGAATCCCTTCTGATGCATTTTACGACTTCCACTAGTGCCATACCAGTATCGACCAGTACCATAAAAACACACAACTTGATTAAAAAACTCGAAATACGTCACAGTGAAACATTTTGTTGTTTACTTAAAACGAGAATTTTAGGAAAATTCCGGTGCTAAAACATACAAAAGAAAATTTAATTACACATAAAAATAATTTTACGTACAAAAACATAATTAATTTCTTACAAAAAAAAAGATTAATTTTCGAAATATTATGTTATTTTCGTGAGCACCACATGATGAGGGTAAAAATGTATGCCTCGATAATGTCTATAGCAATTTGCAAATATTCCACACTTCGCACCCAGTGGGACACTCTGCATTATCCATCCCTTTACCCGTGCAAAAAAGGTATTTTAAAAAGTAAACAAAAAACAAATAAAAATTTTGTAGTTTCCTATTGTTTCTTTCAAGGTGTCAATTAATATCGCGCTGAGAAAATTAATCTCTTCACTGCGAGAGAGATAAATAGCAATTAATTTTTGTTCGAGAGCGTATCTTAAACAAAAGAAGAAAAAAAAAAAAACTAAAACTTACTGCTAAAATCAAGTTGAGAAGGAAGTGATAGGAATTGAAGCGATTAACTCCTATCGCTAACAAAGTGATAGTGTTAAACGATTGTTTAATGAATTAGATACACTTAAAATGATTAACCAACCTCCATGTATTTCAAATAAATGTAGCTTAAATGTATCGATTGGATTAAAATTACATTAGATGAAATATAGTTTCTATAGGGATTTCAAGATATAATCTTAAAAAATACAAATATTGTCTTCCTAATCCTTTCTTCTTCTTCTTTAGCTGCTAAAGACTATTTATTTCATTCAGTGATAAACGTGCTGTCAAACCTGGAAATGACGTAGTATAATAATGTAGAACGAAACATTTTCGCATATAACAGGATATTAAGTATGCAAGAGTTTCCGCGTCAAGATGGAAGTCTTACACTACTATTATTTTTTATCAACAATATCTATCATACTTGAATAGTTTTTTTTTTTTTTTTTATGATTAAGTATGAGAATAATTATTGATAAAAAATAGTAGTGTGAGAGTTCCGTTTTGAGACGTAAACTCTTGCATCCTTACCTGATATAGTTGCATGCACATACATGAACAAATGCATGTAAGCACACACATTAGTTGTATATGCACACATGCATGAACATGCATGAGCACACACTCACACACACCATGTAATATAATTATGCACCACTCGTAAGTTATGAAATACTTTTCCCTATTTGTAAGTAAATAATTACCCTTGTGGCTGAAAATGCTAAAATTTGTAACAACAAATTTCGATTTTCGTTTGCAATTACTTTATATATATTTAGATAGCGTTAAAACAGTGCGTACGTATAAAGGGAGACCAATAAATTCGTAAAGAATTTAAAAAATTATAAAAATTGAAAGAACGAGTATATTTTATTCAGTTTGTGGAAAAGCTATTCACATGCGAGCAGATTTCTTTTTTAATGAAAAATATTCTTAGTTTATATTTTCAGCACTAAATACAAGCAATCACGAAGTGTATCTGATTGTTTTAATTGATAGTTTTGCAAATTAAGAGTTAGTTTAGGATGGGAAACTCATAGAGTAAATTGTGATGTGCTTGCAAACATTTGGTTGTACGGGGGAAAAAAAAGTATTGATCAAAGGAAATTTTATTTTTCTTGTTTATTCTGGTCGCTAATCCACAAAGATTTAGATTAATATTATTTATTTATTTATTTATATTATTTACTTATTTATTTTTTTATTTTTTTTCTTAAAAAATATCCCCTTAATGGCAAAGAAAGCTTTTTTTTTTTTTTTCATTCTTTTATGTGGCGTTCACGGTTGCTGAAATAGAACTACTTTAACAGGTTATCTATGTTTCTACTCATGGGTATTAGTTTATCATATTGCATTTTACATAATTTCTCAATAATTGGCAATATAATAATAACATTTTATAATAAATAAATATAATGGCCATATAAATAAATCGGTAAGGAATAGTTATTTTGTTATATATGCATTCAGGTGTAATAAAAAGTTTCTTTAAATAAAATATAACGTCACGATATTGTGAATGAAAAAAATTATTATTAAATTTGAATTTATGCCTTGGTCGTAAGTTCATTATTTCATATTTTACAAGATTTCTCAAAAGTACGCATACTAATAGTAATTTATGCATGATAAATGTAACACCAATATAAATAAATCGATGAGAACGATTTGTTTTTGCATGCGTGCAGAAAAGTTTTGTTGAATTAAATATAATATCAAAACATTCTAAATAAACAAATTATAACTATATGCAAATTTAAAATTTAAAATTTCTTTATATGAGCATTATATAATACCTGAAAAATGTTCAATAAATATTTTATTATCTTTTCTTTCAATTCTACTTTAAATATTTCTTTTAATAGCGAAAGAATTTTTAAAAAAATAATAACCCTTCATAGTATTATATACTTTCTTACATTTTTTGACATCATACTAGGAGAGTTAATGACTTCACTGCGTGACGTATAAAGAGCAATTTACTCTTGAAGTGTGTCTAGGACGAGAGGAAAGGGATAGAAACTCGCTGTCAAATTATAGAGCTGACGTAACTAGTTTGGCAGCCAAGACGCTAAACCGCACGTTTAATGAGACAGACTTTGAAAGATTAATGAATCTTTTCAAAAATAATCCCCGCTCAGGTGTAGTTTCAAAATATTAAATATAAGTGAAAACGTTTGAAAATAAAAGCAGTTTAAAAAAAAAAAAAAAAAATTATCAAAATATTTCAAAAGACATTCTTATGTGATATATATATATATATATATATATATATTTTTTTTTTTCATTTAAATATTTATGAAACACTAATATGAATTATAAGTTTCAACTATTTAATCAGTGATGAAATGTGTAAATAGATTTTCTTTCTTTTCTTTTTCTTTTTTTTTTTTTTGTATGTTTTTCTCCATCATTGTATAAATAAACGAATGAATGAATGAATAAAAATAAATAATTGAATTATCTCTAGATATGGCTTTCTTATCCATCTTTAAACCAGCTGATACGAACTATTTCATTATAACTACAAACGTATTAATTATTTGTTATTTTTATATTTTTCACACGTATACACTCCTACTCAAAAGTTTAGCAAGATTTGCAAACGATCAGTTTTTTTTTTTTTTTTTTTTTTTTTTTTTCAATTAAAAAACTTTCTTCACTTATTTCGGTATGAAATGTTTTCAATCATTGGATACTTAAAGAACTGCGTCTTCCACATATGTTTCAGTGAAGATTGGTTTAAGACAGCATTTAGGGGCCCGGTAACAAATTCAGCAAAATCAATAATGTTTGTGATCACCCTGTATCGTTAAGTGAACGAAATGATCTGTAAATTTAAGATATGTTAATCTATTAATATGTTAATGTTAATATAATGCCTAATATAAGTATGTGTGTCTGTGTGTGAAAAAATAAAATAAATAAATATGTTTCAGACTAGTTTTGCACTTTAATTATTCATTTTAATAATCATTTACATGTTTATTATGCCACTTGAAGACGGGATGGTTATAGAAAAAGATTTTATTATTGTCTTTTCTATTTTGATTACACATTTATTTTTTTCCTATTTAAAAAAATAAACCTTTTTTTAGGACTTAGGTCTATTAGTCTCAATCTGGGATTTTTGCGGTGTCATTTCTCGATAGTTGGACATTTGTCGAAATCATTTTTCGATAGTTGGACATTTATCGAAATCTAAAATTGAATAATTTGAAAGCCATGCTGTAATTTGAAAAAAGCAAAAATAATAATAATAATAGTCCTTCGTCCTAAACTAAATTCTGCTTTTGCCAGAATTTCATCAAAATCACTTTTTTTTTTTTTTTTTTTTTTTTTTGGAAAGAAAAAGAAAAGAAAATTATTAATAATCAGTGTCGTTACAAACAATATTAAAAAAGTTTTTTTTTTTTTTTTTTTTTTTTAATTAGGAAATAAAAAGTGCGCGTGCAAAATGAAAAAAATAATTTTTTCTATAAAATTATTTCATCTGACAAAAGTTGTAATATATTTTTTTTTTTTTTTTTTTTTTTTTTTTTTTGATTACTGAAATGAGTATGCGTGTTTAAATATTGCTTATGTATTTATTATTATTATTATTATTCATTTTGGAACAATTTTTTGTTTAAAACACTTAGTATTATTTTTTACTATTCTTTTTATTATTGCGTTTTTCAGTCAATTTTTGATATTTTGTTTATATCTTTAAAGTATTGCTGGGTTTAAAACAACGCCTTCAAAGATTGTAAAGAGGGAAGTTTTAAAAATAAATTTTTCTATAAAAATGATCTAATCAGACAAATGTCGTCATTTATTATTATTATTATTATTATTAAACCACTGAAATGTGTCCGCGAGCTTAAATATTACTTTTTTTTTTCTTCTTCTTCTTTTTTAATTTTTGAATGACAGTGGTTACTTTCACTAAACACCTTATTTTAATTCCCGGCTGCAATAATTTATCCCGGACTTTTTCAACAGAATTTTACCTTTATCAATTGCTGGTAAAAATTTATTTATACCTTTTCCTCTAATTTTGCTCGTAAATCCTGGAAAACTTTCGATATTAAATGAATGTTATTAAACATCCCATGAAAGAATCTGTTTTGCTATAAGCATAGTTGCAAAAAAAGAACTGAAATGACATTCTATCATACACTTCACTCATTCACTTTAATTAATCTCTTTATTAAAAACAAAAACTATTTTATTTACGAGACAAACTTTAATTAAAATACATTTAAAAAACGAAATATACATTTAAAAACATTTAAAATTTAGACGTTTCGAAACCCGTCCAGGTTTCCTCATCAGTATCACTACAACATTATTTGCAAGCATTACATTTATACAAAAGGAATTTATAGAAGTACTGAATATTGAGGAGCCAGTGCGTATGCTTCATTGATAGTGTTGAGATGGCTGGAAGTGTGCCAACTCTCAAGGAAAATACGTGATTTATAATTATCATAGCCAAAATTTAGAACTTGTATATTATCGAAATCAGGAATATGATCGGTTTCTATTGAATGGATTACAATTTTAGAATTTTGGTTGCGATTTTTATAGGACCGCCTATGCTCCTGTAGTCTGGTGTATATTTTGTATTAAATGTATATTTTGTTTTTTAAATGTATTTTAAGTAAATTTTGTCTCGTAGATAAAATAGTTTTTGTTTTTAATATATATATATATAATTGAGACGGTTCGATGTTTGTGTACGTTAATCTCTTTATGTTTTGTAAAAGTTTATTTAAAAAAAAAGTAAATAAAAGACACTTAAAGTCTTAAAAATATAAATAAATAACCTTTATTTCAATTTTAAATATATATTATCTGCACATTTATTATTTGCAAAATAACATTTACACTTCACATTTTATACTTTCTTCGAAGACATCCTCTTTAACACCACGCGAGAAGAACTGATGGCTTTACTCCGTGACACGAAAGGAATAATTTACTCACATCTGATGGAAATAAAAAAAAAATCTGGAGTGACTTCACTCGACTTTCCGAACATTGATTAATTAACAGTTTTGTAGATAAAGAGCAGTTGTTAAACAAACAAAAGAGAGAAAACCATAATAGAGTGTTTGAGTATTTTTCTCCATATATTACACGATGTTTTATTTAACGCTACTGAACTTTGAGCCCATAGATCATAATGATAAAGAATTTTTCGTTGTGTCCCTGTAAAAACCTATACATGCTAGATTCACCAAAAGGCTTATAGTTAGTGCAACAGTGATTTATAATATTCATATAAATTTTCAGCTCAATTGAATGAGGCATTTAGATGCTATCGCACTTTTAAAAATTTGGTCCCATTGGCCACAATGATAACGAATTTTTCTTTGTGTCCCTGTAAAAAAACTGTAACTGCTAGATTCACCAAAATCTATATAGTTGGTGCAGCTCTGACCTATAACATGTGTACAAATTGTTTGTTCACATTAATAAGGCGTTTAGACGCTATCACACTTTTAAAAATTTGGCCCCATAGGCATAATGATAAAGAATTCTTCTTTGTGACCCTGTAAAAAAACTATAAGTGCTAGATTCTCCAAAATTTATACAGATTGCGTATCTGTGACCTATAATATGTGTATAAATTTTTTGCTCAATTGAATAAGGCGTTTAGATGCTATCGCACTTTTAAGATTTTGGTCCCATAGGACATAATGATAAAGAATTTTTCTTTGTGTCCCTGTAAAAAAACTATAAGTGCTAGATTCACCAAAATCTATAGGGTTCGTACTATGGTGACTTACAATATACGTACCAACTTTCAGCTTATTCGAACTAAGCGTTTAGACGCTAGCGTGTTCACTCACAGACATACACACATACACACACACATACACACATACACACACACATACATACATCATCGTAAAAATAGTGGAAACGGACTCAGGGGACCTCGAAACGTATAGAAACATCAAAATCTCACATTCGGATTTTTGACATGATTACAATACTTTCCTCACTATAGTGTTCGGAAAGTAACGAGAGAGTTTTACCGTCAAGTTACATTTGTCGAAACCACTTTAGAGTGGAATATGGTAAACCACGTAGTTATCAAAGCAGATATTAGAAAAATTAATTAATCATTCTTCTTTGAAAACGTTGCTAGCAGAGATATACTTTTTAGATAATAGAATATTCACAAATATATAAATAAAAAGCAATTTTAAAAATATGCATCGGTATATTTTTAAGTGACGTCTGACCCTCTGTATATGATTTCCATACCTATAGTGCCTTTTGGAGAAAGGGAAAGGCAAGATTAGCTTCTTCTATTATATAAGTCGCACTATGCCGCAGTTTTGGCATCATTATTTACGAATAATAATTTATTATTTATTTAACAACAGAAAAGGGTTTTAAAGAATTGCTATGTGAAAAAAGTGGTGTAAAAATTGCACTCTTTCTCTTATTCTATTCATTATGTTTATAATTTTCGTATATTTTAAAAAATAATCTTTTTTTTTTCCTCGATATATATTTGTATTGTATCATTTAGATAGAATTATTTTCAATCGTTCTACAATGTATGAAATCCTTTTAATTTATTTTTTTTTTTAATTTATTATCATTATTTCATAAAGATATTATTATTATTATTACTACTATTTAAGAAAAGTTAATAAAATGTAGCGATACATACAGCATAAACAAAACAAATTATTGTTATAACTTTACTTTAAATATTTTTCCTTATTATATGCAGATTAATTACAAATAGCACATATACTTTATATTTAATACTTTTTTCGAATGCATACTATTTAACACCACGCCAGAAGAAGTAATATCTTTACTGCGTGACAGGAAAGGAATACTTGACTCAATTCTTCTGGTATCATCTCATGTATATATATATAGATAGATAGATAGATATAGATATAGATATAATAGATAGATAAATAGATCTAAATATATACAGTGAAATACGTTTAACACGAAAACACTTAACATGAAAAATCGGTTAACACGAAATGGTATAGCGGGCCGGACAGTATACTATGCCATTTAATATATATTTTTTCTTTTAATACGAAACAAAAATCGTTTAACACGAAAACAATTCGCTTTCGATCTTCAGTGTCACGTTTGCTACAACAGATATATCAACATTTTAATTTATTCCGAAGCATTTTTAGACCCGCCTTTATTTCCATACCACTCTTTTCTTCCGAGTAATTCTTTCTTATTTTATTGTAGTTATATATTGAAAGTTTAATTTAATTTATTCTCCGGAATAAATTAAAATGTTGGCAACTCTGCTGCAATATGTTGCCGTCGATGATCACGTGTTTACAGCCCCCGACAATGAGATTTTTAGCATCGTTCATCATTAAAATGATTCCACTTATGTAGATATTGATGACCAATCTGACAAGTGAATCAGCAATACAGTTCCTGTCCGGTCTGCTTCAGAAATGAAGAGAATAATAAGTATCCGCAGTTATTTAGATGCGCTTTCGAATTCAGTGATGAATA
Source organism: Salticus scenicus (assembly GCA_963930645.1). Taxonomy (NCBI): domain Eukaryota; kingdom Metazoa; phylum Arthropoda; class Arachnida; order Araneae; family Salticidae; genus Salticus; species Salticus scenicus. Next base: position 222,287,180 of record OZ005659.1, on the reverse strand, counting down.
AAACAATGTATGATCTCGATCAATTTTTGTACAATATGGTGCTGAAAAAGGCAGTAAAAGATATCTGATTCCCCCCCCCCCAAAAAAAAAAAAAAAATACAATAATATTTGTACTTGATTTTTAACCTAATGGATGCAAGTTAGTAGTAGTTTTAAAGGAAATTGAAATAATAATTGATAACATGGAAAACATTGGCCAATTTTGCACTTTTTTTACGAATCTTTTTACACGAAATTCTTTTAACACGGAAAAATATTTCGGTCCCCTCAGTTTCGTGTTAAACGTTTTACACTGTATATTTATTTAGGCATATATAGGTATATATATATATATATATATATATATCAAAAGTCTCTTCTGGGGTAAAGGGGGAAAGAGAGAGATTCCCTTCAAGTTACATTTAATGGAACCAGTTTAGAATTAAGGAACTTAAAACACATAGTCATAATTGCAGGAAATTTAAAAATTGATTTTTTTTTTAGACTTTTCTAGCAGATATATAGTTTATACTTCCTTTCATATACAGGGTCAAATCAAAGTCACGAGGAATCTTTTATCTTCGCAACCATCGGTTGCAGATATATACTTCCAATTACAGAATGTTCCAAACACAAAAAGTTTCACTTCTGAGCTCCCGAAATTGACCGAGATATTTATGTTTAATGTTTTTATATGATATTTATGTAAGATTTTTCTGCATTTTTTCGGCCTTCATTATGAGGGCTATTAATAAATCCTCATTAAAGCCTGGGAATAATTCCAGATTGGTGATAATATAACAAAGCAAAGATACATATGCTTATAAATGTTAAATAACAAGCAACTTTATTTAGTTATCATTATTATTATTGTTATTAATTTTCATTCACTACCATAACGGAGTTTAAAATATATATATATATACACTAAGCGACAAAAATAAAGCCGCACTTGGATGTTTTCCTTTTCGCCTTCTACAACTGCCAATTTTATCGTTTAAAAAGCAAATTTTCGAACAGATTTTACTATGTTGTCCTCCACATACACTTTAGCTTTGAGTCTAGTGTTAAAAACAAAATGCAATTGTCAGGAAAATTGTAATTTTAGAATTTATTTCAAAAATGGTAAGAATAAGGCAGTTAACGATGCCACAAAAAGTATTAATTTTTAAATGAAAATCAAAAAATATTTTAATACGTGAGATGGCAAAATAATTAAATGCTAACGAAATATTGTTAAAATGAATTTTAGCAAAATATAAATTTTTTTGGCCGTTTAAACGGCCAAAAAAATCCCAGTTTAAACTGGGAATTTGGCTTTAGGCGGTCATGTTGCTCATCCAAGCTAGATAACCCCAAGTTAAAATGCGAATGTTTAAAAAATCGATTTGTATCATGTTCAGAACTTAAAAAAGATTTTTAAAATGTGTATAGTAAATTATTTTCTTCAAAAACAATGCGGGAACAATTAAACAAAGCGGGTTAAAGAACGGAAGATCTGTGAAAAAAGCCATTATTAAGGAAAATAATTAGAAAAAACAATACTTTAGTTGACCAAAATTTAAAAACATTATCAGTTAATTATTAGGCTGAACTGGTTTTCTCTGATGAATCAAGTTTTCTTTATTTCGTGCAGTTGAAAAAAGCTAGAATGAAGACTAAAATGTGACCGACTTAATGAAAATCGCACTTTTAAAACAGTGACACATTCTCCGTACATTATGGTACGGAGGTGCATAACTTTTCAAACACTCGGGGAAATTTTTATGCTCAAGGAATCAATTAACTCGAAATAAAACACAATCTGCATAAAAGTGGTGCCTGACTGACTATTTTGGAGGTATCTTAGACATTTCCGTAAACAGCATTTGAAGATAATAAGGCACCTTACTACACGGAGTCTGTGGTAAGTTTATTCACTTCAACTTGTCAAAATTTCTTATGCATTCCCATGAGAACCTATAATTCTGTAAGTAATCATACGTTTTTTTCACTTTAAGTTAAATAGCACAAAGGATATAGTAGAATTTCTTCTTTAGCAGACATGGAAATGGTCAAAATCGCGATCCGCTCGAAAATGTTTCGTCTATAAAAAGGCGGGGGAGAGGGGAGAGGATTCGAAATTTGCAGCCTATAACTCTGCCAGAACTAGAAAAATTTATTTGTGATATTTGGCACATTGAAATTTCTGAGATTTATATTAAAACACTGTATAAAACTATGCCATTGCGCATTAATGCAGTAATTCCATATAAAGGTGGAATTAACCCAATGCAGAATACATATTTTTAACAAAAAATTGCTTAGATCTAACAAATAAATAGTTTTATTTCACATATTAAGATATAACTTGTTTATTTCATATAATAAATCATAATAGAATGCAAAGTGTATAGTTATTGCATTATGTTCAAAAAGAAAGTTTTATGCAGATTTTTAAAAAGTACTTCGTAAAGTGCAATAAAGCGAATTATTAAATCGAAAATATACATAGGTATCATTTCATACCTTTGGTATTATGCAAACAAGACAGTTTTATTTGTTTCAAACATTAATTTTAAAGTTATTACAAATAAAAAAGGTATAAGTCATTTTTTCTGCAGTGCGGCTTTTTTTTTTTTTTTTTTTTTTGTCGCTTAGTGTATATAGATATATATATATATATACTCGTAATTAATATAATTATTAATTTGTTAATTAAGAATACTATCAGAAGAATAATAAAAACATTAACAAATAATTTTATAAAGAACACCTCATCCAAATTATATATATATATATACATATATATGTATATATACAGAGCTGCCACAGGCTTTTTTTTTTTTTTTTTTTTTTTTTTTTTGTACCACTATTTCTAAAACATGAAGTTTATAATAAATTTATGACGGCAAACTGCAGATTTAGCTGCGTAAATGTATTATGCATCTTATTTTTTAGAAATAGTGGTACGAAAAGAATTAAAAAAAAAAAAAGTAGGAGAAGAAATCGTCTGAGGTAGGTCTGTATATATATATATATATATATATTCATCTATCTATAATGAACCCTTAACACCAGCTTCCATCTAGCTATTTTATTTTTAATTAATTTATTTATTTTCATTTATTTATTTTCATTTTCACTTATATATATATATATATATATATACATGGAAAGTAATTCCTTGCACGGTCAACAGATGGCGCTGTATCTGATGTATCCAGGGAACGAGTTGACAAGCGGAAAAGCGAGTTGTGATCCGGCTGCAATGGAGAGCTTTTGAGACCGTCAGCGCGAAGACTGATGTGGTCATTTTCTTCTAATCAGAGCTTGAAACGCTCTGAGTAGTTGGGTAGAGCCATGGAAGGCTCAATACTTCAATCTTACTATTTGATATGGCACGCGTAGGTGCTATTGTGCATTATAGTACGAGTAGGTGTTTATATGTTGCTTTGTGATAGTCATTTAATGAAGTGAACTTCTTAATTTGAGTGTTAAGCCACGGAACCAGTTGTTGGTTATTAACGAAGATCTGCTGTTATAATAATATTTATGCGTAATTTGTGTTTTGTGTATCTTCAAATAAATGTGACGTTGTTTAATCTGCATCTCATCATTGACCCCACCTCTAGACGCCCAGTCAAGATCTTATATACATATATATATATATATATATATATATATATATATATATATATACCAGAGCTGCCAACTTTTTAAACTTTTAAATCAGAATTGGCACCAGTATTTTTAAACGGAATATGTTATATATATTTTCGGTGATTCACATTACCAAAAACAGCTATAAAAATTTTCCGGTTTGAAATCTCCCTTGAAAAACGAAAGACTTGGCACCTATGATATAAACATATTTTAAGGGGGAGGGAAGTTAATATCAATATATCAATTTAAATTTTCTTTCCAGTGTTAAAGTGATATAAAATTGTATTAATTCTTTGATAACTAACATGTCTTCAAAAGTATATTATGATAGGCTTATTTGTTTAAATGCTATGGGCAAAAGGAGCAAGCAATATATATATATGTATAGTAATTTAATATTATCAGTGCAAACATTTGAAATTTAAAGATGATTTAATTTCAGTATTCAAACAATTATTCTGATCAAAAACGAAGACCACCCAAATCAAACCAAAAAAGAAATAAAGTTATATACTGTTAATTAACTAATTTTTAAAAATGAGTATATTAATAATAAATTCTCAAACTAGAATTTTCCATAATTTAAAATGTGTTGCTAAGTCATCAAAAATGTCGCCAAGAGTTTTGCATTTGTAGGAGTTTTTGCTATTTTTATTGTCAAGACCTCTCTAATAATGCGATTCCAGTGTTTTTATTGCAGGAAACCTTGCCCAGGGATGGAACACGGGCGCAGAATTCATACCACTCTCAATGTAAGAAAATTTTCTACTTCTTAAATCAACGATATTATAGGTAGAGAAATATCTTAAACGGATTCCGGTATGAATTCTGCGCCCGTGTTCCATCCCTGCTTGCCTTTAAATGTTGTTTCTCAGCAATAAGAAGATGTATGCGTGGAAACTAAGTATTAAACTGTTCAGTCTGAGCCATTTTCAGGAGGAAATAAATAATTACAGATTTATAACAAGTCATTGTTATATCACAATTATTTTAATAATTCTTATATTTTTACTCAATTTAAATTTTATTATTTAATACTTTATTTCATAAATGAAATATGTTATCTTTGTTAATAAATTTCACAAAAAAAAAGGGAATTTTATTTGACGTTTTCTAGATGGATGACGAACTTTGCAACACCTGTTTCAAACTTTACAAATATACTTATAATTTTGCATCTGAGCATAGTTATTTTAATTTCAATTAATTCATCGCAAAAAAGTGTGCATATAAAATTTTTTAAATATTAAAAAACCTTAAAATCTCGCTAAAAATTGAAAAAGAAAGATAGATAGATAGTAAAAGAAAAATGTTGAAAAAAGAAAAATAGAGAAGAAAGAAAACTATCAGGGGAAAAAAGAGAAAAATCTTGAAAAAGAGGATAAATCTACAAGAAGATAATTTTGTCTTTTTTATCTCAATCTATTTAATCTCTGCTCCTAATATTTTAATCTTTTTTAAATCAGGTCAGAGCGCAGTATGTTTTATTTTATTTCATTTATCAAAACAATATAAAAGGAAATTTTCAAAGCAATCTTAAACATACAAACATGATTTTATTTATTTGTTTATTTTATTTGTATTTATTTATTTATTTATTTTCAGGAAAATTTTAACAAAATAACTGAAAGTAGTTTTACATAAACAAAAATTGTTTCTGTATCTAAAACTTTTAAACTTTTATTAAAAACATTCCAGACATATTTATCGAGCTATGTCCGGTCTCAATTATTTTGATTTTGGACATCTGGCAATCACTTTGCGTAGGCGTGGCTTCATCAGGGTCCCCGGACGTCAATCAATATTTGATTGCTGACAACACCTGCCAGCGAAGGTCACGTGACATGCGGGTCATTTTTACTTTTCTGCCCGTTTCTGAGCGGTGAAATTGTTGTCCGCTCTCTCCTAGCATGTGGTCGGCTGTTTGTATGCAGGGAAAAACGTCCTTAAAATGTATGAGTGTTTACATACACGAATACAGTTACTTTTGACATTTTTAGTGATGCATCGGTTTCACTGCTATCAATAATTTATGCTGCCAGTGCTTTGTTTTGCAGCGGAGAAGTGTTTGTTTTCCAGCTTCTGTCATATTTTAGTAGCACGTGTTTTGAAAGATATTTTGTGTTTGGATATTGTTTAGAGATGACTATGTGCATATATTTCAAAATTTCTATGATATTCTAGGCAAAACTAGATATTTTTTTTTTAATTCTCGAAGAGTGAAAGGGAAAGAAATATGTTTATATATTAATATTATAGAAAGAAAGAGATGTAAAAGAAATTTTAAAAAGTGTTCATATGAGCGAAATTCAAAAATGAAATAGTAAATGAGGAATTATTTCTGAAGAAAAACAAAATTCTGTTTTTGCAGGAAAATAGAAAATATTATGAATTGTGATCAATAATTTTGGATATGCAAGATATTTTTATAAATATTTTTATGTGTTTGAAACATTCGTCAATCATGCGAATAATATTTTAATATAGTTATTTTCGAAGAAGACTAAACTAATGAAGTTGGAAAATATATCAAATAATATAAAAGATTAAAAATTTTAATTTTAAAAATATGTGAAACTTAAAATTTTCAAGAGAAAGAGACTATCATGCCATAAAATGTATTTAGATGTAAAGACATGGGGTAGATTTTTAAAGGTAAGTGCCGTACATACTTTATTGAAATATTTATGTGACAATATTGCATGTAAACAAAAAGAATACAGGCAAAACGATAAGAAATTCATTCTAATACAATAGTAATAATAGATCTACCGGAAAATTCTGTCCTTCTGAATTAGTAAAATGACACCGGAAATTTTTGTTTTACAACATTTAAATGGTACTTTACTAATTTTTCATCTTTAAAGGTTACCCAAGAATTATATAAACATTATCCAAGATAAATTTCCGGTGTAAGTTTTTTAATTCATAACGACAAACTTCCGAGAAGATCTAATATAATTAAACTCCTAGATTTTTCCGATCAGTTAAATTTAAAAAAAAAAAAGGTTAAAGCAAAATTGAAAATATAAACCATACACTGCAAAACAATTGCATTCAAAAGGAAAACCTTTATTTATTTACATATTTATTTATTTATTTATTTCATAAAATCTTAAATACGCTTATAATTACTAAAAACCTTCTTAAAATTTCTATAAATGTTGTTTAACATAAATTTCCGGTGTAATTTATTTAATTCAAAAAGACAGAAATTTCTCGCCAACCAATTATGTATAGTACCAGCCAATACTTGCCAGCCATCTTATTACAAAGCGTAAAATTTTTAGCACCCGCATTATTTTTTCACACCAGTTATTTTTTAGAACAATTTTATTCTTTTTTAATCGAAACAACATTTGGATAGGATTACTCTAAAAATAAAGTGGTGTGGAAAAAGCGGCGTTTTTTGATGGGGCGTTAACAATTTTACGCTTATTAATAAGATGATTGGCAAGTATTTGTATAGGTCGAGCGAAAAAATATATGGCCATTAAAATTTAAGAAATTAACACCGGAAAAATCTTCTTTGTTAATATTTATATAATATTGGCGAAAATAATTCGTCTGAAATTATAAGTATTCATTTGTAAAAATTTCCGGTACAATTTTTTTTTTTAATAGCATTTTCCGGTAAATCATAATTTTTATGTTACCGTATTTTCGTATATATAATTAGTTTTCCGACACAACAAGCTTTATTTATGATATGTACTATTTTAATGCATTGGACATGTATACATTTTTGTGTTAACTCTTTAACGCACAGCCTTTGCGCCTTGCAACTACTATTACAAATTCTAAACTTGGAAAATTTATCTCTGAATTCTTTACTAGAATTTTACTTCTATTACTCAGTAGAAAAAAATTACTTATTTCTTCTCTCATAACTTAGTTTGTATTTTCTGGTGTAGTAACAACTAAATAAGTGTAAAATTACTTTGCCCTCAAAGGGTTAATCAATTAAGGGGCAATTAAAATGCTTTTATTTAATATCGAAATCACTAGATTTCACGATCAAAATTAGAAGAAAGATACAAATGAATTTCCTCTAATAAATTTAAAAAGTAAAATTCTCATGAAAAATTCCGGGATGAATTCTTGCAGTTGCGAATTAAAATTAAATGGTAATAATATATCCTGCGGATTCTGCCTATGGAAATGCGGTAGGTAGAAATGCATGATCATATAAGGAGAATTACGAAATGCGTTTTTGGCTATTTTTAATTGCTAAATATATATCTAGAAAACTACTAATAACATTACTGTTAAAAAATTACTGGTGAGAAATAAAATAAAAAATCTGGAATACAAACACCCTTGAGTTTATTTATTAAGAATATTATTTTGGTTTACTTTAAAAGAAAATATTGTTTTTAATATCTGCCGCACCAAAATGTTCAAAACACAAATGCCAATTTTCATATATTTTGAAATCTTCCCGTTTCAACTTTAAAAGCATTTTGATTAATTAATTTTATTTTGAATTATTAAATTTAGACGATTAAAGTCTTTTAAATGAAATTTCAGGATTTTGTAAGATCAATATTTTTTATTTGAAAGTCATAAGACTATTTCTTTGTTTTAAATTTTTATTCCATTAGAACTGTGGCTTTGATTCCGTAATTAGGAAATTGAAAATAAATACTATTGAGTTATGTTCCAATAATAGATCTTATAAACTTAAAAAAAAAAAAAAAAAAAAAAAAAAATTTCACTATTTGATTCTGTATTAAAAAACTTTTAATAGAAATTTGATATTTTATTATGTTACATTATGGGATAAATTTTAAATAACACAAAGCTTACAAACGGTGCAGTAACCAAATGCAAATATGTCACAACAAAATTTAAACAGAAAATTCATGGTAAAAAATCTTTTTAAAATTATTAAATATTCATAATAATAATAATAAAACGATTGTCGAATGCATAATTGCTGTTTCATGCAATTAGTTTCGCTGTACGGTGTTTTCTAAAACACGATATTTAACTAGAGGTGTACGTACTCTTGAATATTGAAATGCGAAAAAAAGTGTAACAGGGTTAAAATAGAATTTTAGCAGCGAAAAACAAGAAAAAGATATTTAATACTTATGAAGAAAGACTTAACATATTAGGATCGGATATATTCCTCTCTTGTACCGTAAGCCACGCCTTTTCACAAATTTTCTAAAACTTTATAATGTAAAACAAAATAATTTTGCATATTTGTAAGTAAATCATTTAAGTTTTGTCTTCAATAATCGATGTAGTAAATACCATTGTGATTTATGCATACCAGCGTCACATATAGAGTCAAATAGGAATATGCAAATTAGTTTTTTTTTTTAAATAGTGTTTCAGCGAATCAGAGGCGGGGCTTCTTTTCTTTTGAAATTCTTTCACAATCCCTCGCCTATATTGTGATAACTTTACAAAAATATGCCAATTTGTATAATAAACATCGAAATATTGCTTAGGAAACAATAAAAATAACATAAAGGTAAATTAAAATAGTTTTCCGTCAAATTATATACAAACATTTACTTATAGAGGATACAGATTATAACAAGTGACGGCCCCCTAACAGGAATAAAAAATGAAATATCACTGTAACTCAAAAAGTAATGTTAGGAACGAGCTGTAAATTTGGAAACCCATGTTTTTGATGATGCCCGTTCTATTCGTGCAAAAATTAACATAGGTCATAATTCATAATTTTTTCAAATACGAATTTATTAATAATGTTCAGAATTCAAAAAATGTTTTTTTAGCAAAACTTTGCATGGAATATGTTTGGGTCACTTCATTCTAACGAATAAAAAAAACAGAATTTTTAATATCATAATTATTTCGGAAGATATGATTTAATGTTTGTCACACATTCATTTAACATTAGCATCCCCAAACTTTGACAGCTTATAACTCTATGAAAAAATTGAGCGAAATATATAAACTATATCATTTTCCGTGATGATTTGATCCAAAGAATTCAAATAAATTATAAAAAAGGGGGGTTACTATTGAAAAAAATGAAGTTGATGTCAGTTTTAATATGTAGACAACCCCCTAAGTAAAATCTAACTATAACATTATAAACTAGACGTTATTACAAACTGATCGGTACCAGTCGCATGTTTCTACGATAATTTACGGCGAAATTAGGTAGGAGGGTGGCGTTTTTTTTTTTTTTTTTTTTTTTTTTTTTTTGGCTGACTGTACTTGCCACCATCTCATTATAAAGCGTAAAATTTCTAGTATCAGCCTTTTTTTTTTTTTTTTTTTTTTTTTCACACCAGTCATATTTTAGAGCAATTTTCTTATTTTAATGGTAACAACATTTTTAGAGGACTACTCTAAAAATAAAGTGGTGTGGAAAAAGTGGCGTTTTTTTGAGGGGCGTTAAAATTTTTCGCTTATTAATGAGATGTTTGGCAAGTATGTATTTAAAATAAAGTTATATGCACAAAATACGTATTTTAACAAAACAGAGTAAAATTTATAGCTAGAGAAACAAGAAGTTGTCTAATGTAAATCATCTGATGTGAAACTACGGTCCTATTTTAAATTATTTGAAAATGATGTTCAAATAATTAACAAGAACCATTATTATCCCTGAGCAATCTGTGCGCCGTACTACGATTTGTAGGGGCTATGGATGTCGAAAGCCAGAGCGGACAGTGCAAGGGGATATGATCTTAATAAAGTGGCCGCTCAGTGGATACGTATATGTATAAATCTATACAGGACATATGCATATTTAATTGTCTATAATTTTATTATATGATAGTAGGACAAGCTTTATTAATTAAAAAAAATACTTTGTAGAATTTTTTTTTTATTATTATTTATTTATTTTATTATATACATATATATATATATATTCTTCCTGCTATGTAATTCTGTTATTATATAATATATATTGTTAGTTTCTGTTTACATGATTTTTGTTTTATTTATATGGTGTTTCAAATTTAAATGATGTACTGAGAGAAAAATAAAATCGAAAAGAGAAGTAGAATTTTAAATTATATATATATTTATTTATTTCATTTCATTTATTTATTTATTTATTTATTGCTTTGCTTTGAGTTTTAAGTTTTGCATCAGTTATTATTATTATTATTAGATTTACACATTACTGTCGTTAAAAGATATGATAGCATTGGTATTCACTAGGACTAATTAAGATCTGGTAAAACTCTCTCCACTATTTTTAAAAAATTACTTTTTCCTTATATTAAACAATAATTTCTCCTTAAAATATGGAGAGAATTATTTTTATAAAATAGAAGTATCTGACTGGAGATGCGAAAATATTCGATTTTTCGATACCACAATTTTTTATAAAATCGAATCATTGAATTTCTATTTCCATATATAACTTGAAAATCATTCTTAAAAAATAGTGATAAGCGTATTGTCTCCATCTTAAACAAGTTCTGATGTTCAGTTCTTTATACAACGATAGTTCTATTGCTTTCACACAAAATAGGCCACTTGAAAACGATTTTCTTTTTTCTTTTTGGCAATAAGTTAAAAGAATATAAAATAAGTTCTAGAAATATATTAAAAATAAAATTGAGAAAAAACGTACAAAAGAAATTTTAAAAAATGATTAGTAACTTTTAATATAAAAAGTATAAATTAAATTAAATTAAATTGTATAAATATAATTATAGGATCTAAGATTTATAAGTCCTTTATTTTTTATTTATTTTATTTTATTTATTTTTTATTTTTATACTTTTCTCAGCCTAAAATAACCTCCCATCACCCTCAAAAAAAGAAAAAAAAATGCAGATGTACTTTATCCATTTCTTTTTCCTTATTATGCAGGATTATCGAAAATTTAACAACTACGACCTCCAATCTCTAGCGTATTAACCCACAAAGTTCTAAAGTTTCAAATCTAAAGATGATATATAATCTTGGTAATTTTTTCCCCTTTGGGTTACATGATTGTGGTGTGTTGCCAGCGACCCCCATTATAAATGGGACGGCTAATATCGGAGTGAATCACGAATTGGGCGAGCGGAAAATCCATACGCCTGACTCCCACCCAAGGGTGAAGTCATTAGGGGTTCATACTCGAAAATCTTTTTTCCTGGATTTGAATTCTTTTATGTCATTCTAAAATACAAAATAAAATTAGAACCTCTATTTCTGTTGTAACAACACAATCTTCTGTTGTAATTATTCCAAATTAAAAATATTTATGATTTTAAATAGATCAGTAATTTGGATTAAGTACCTCTTTAATTGTTCCAAGTTCAATAATAATAAAATTTAAGAGAAATAAAATATATAAGACAATTTTTGTTTTCTAAATATTAAACCTAAAATTCTGTATAAAAGAGAATTTACTCTTTGCCAGCCATAACACTCTAAAGCACTTTAAACAGTGTTTCCAAATTTATAGATTATTTTTTCAACTGACACCAATAATTTAATATATAAAACGTACACGAATAACCTTTGCATATTTGTCAACTATTTTATTAATAATCGTAATATTGTCACGTCACTGTTTCCACATCATTTTATTTTTAGAGGAAATTTCTCTTAACACTTTCACGATCCCATGTTTTTGTCTTTTTGACAGTAAGGTCCGCCTGTGGGCGTTATTCTCCCACGTTACAATATTTCAGAACAAAATTTTCTATATTCAGATTCATATTACAAATGGATATACATTATAATTATACTCTTTCTAATCAAAGAATTTATATCCATAGTATATTGGTTGTACAAATATGAATATTGTGTATATTTTTAAGAAATAAATGACATACAAATTGCAAAAGAAACGCCCACTGGCGGAGTTACAGATTTTCAAATGACGCGAATCTATGACAATGGTCGCGAAAGTGTTAATATAGTTACGATTAAATAAGAATACAATTACTCTAAAAAATGACTGGTGTGGAAAAAAAAAAAGGCGGATTCTCATAATGTTACGATTCATAATGAGATGGTTGTCAGGTATGCCTTCGAAGTGATTGGGCAACTGTTACAGTTACAATTTAGCGGTGGATATTAAATTAAAAAAAGTCCGTAAATTTCGCAACACTGACCACAGGAGTGCAAGCAAATAGGACCAGCAAAGTGTTAATTCAATACGATAGGAATTCTTTTAGATTATTCTATCATACATCGGCACACGGAACTGTGTTGCTTTCTTCTGCAACGGTTACTATATTCATTTCCAAAATTTGTTCCGGCACAGCTTAAATTTAGGACGTCTCTGGAAGACTTTTAACTTTTTGTTGTCATTTTGGCGATGGATAAAAAAAACTGTCGGAATTGTGTCAGTAAAAGACTTTAGCCAAAACATCCAAAACACTTTGGTATTAAATTTCAAATTTTACCAACGGGATCTTATACTAAAGCTGTTTTAACACATTTTTTTTTTTTTTTTTTTTTTCAATTTCATTTTAAATACTTTTTAACTTAATACAAGAAAGAAAAATGATAAAGAGACAAAATATTTTTGGGGTGTTGTCTGACATTCTACTAGATACATTGTTGACTTATTTATTCTTCTACAATATTAACATAACACCCAGTTAAGAATTGACGACTTGACTTTCTGTCGTCATTCGGCGTCATGATGTAATTTAACCTATAGGAGTCTTAATTTAGCCCACAAATAAAGGACTATAGCCAATCATAGCGCAGCTTTTCCTCACAAACAAAGGGAAACTCCGCCTCGTTCTAGTCGTCCATTCATCTTAAAAGATCTCCAGGTAAAATGTTATCCGTTTTCCGGTCTGTTTATTTTCAGAACAAAAATGGCTAAAGTAGATTTTCCTATATCAATGGCATCTCTATAAATTAAATTAAATTAAAATATCCTGTTTCATTTTATTTTATTTTTCATGCATACATTTTATTTCTTAAATTCATTATTATCTAAATTTAAAATTTTAATTTTAATTTAATTTAAGTTTAAATTTAAAAAAAAAAAAAAAAAAAAAAAAAAAGGTATTTTTTGTTTTGTTTTATTTTATTTTTATTTGTTTATTTATTTATTTTTCCATCAGCTTGGTCTTCCTTTTAGTTAAAGTTAAAATGGGTTTTTTTATTTACTATCTTTTGAACCAATTTTGAATCTATATTAAAATATTAGTTTTAAATATTCATTTACTTTCTTAAGAATTTCTTAACCCGTTAACGCCCAGCGTCCTTATTTGAGGACACATAATAAAACAGTGCGTATATCTTGTTGTTTCTTGGAATGATATCAACTTTATAGAGACAGTTTATGGCATCCTTATAAATAACTCCCCAGAGTTTTATATACCTGACATTAATTATTATTTCATAATTTTCATAGTTATTTTATGATTTTTCATTCATCGCACATATATTTGCTTTTTAGGGAGACATACCAACTTAAGTGAATTTGAATAATAATATATATTGTAATACTTTACTTTCGAGGTCCTTGTCAGTATATAACAGGAAACCAATCTGTTATCTCGAAGTATTCCTATCTCGAAGTTTCTTCACTGGGACACCAAACGTTCTCAAATAATGATCGACTAACAAAAAAAAAAAAATCTGCGTTTAGATGCTATCGAACTTTTAAAAATTTGGTCCCATAGGCCATAATGATAAAGAATTTTTCTTTGTGTGCCTGTAAAAAAACTATAAGTACTAAATTCACCAAAATCTATACAGTTGCTGCAACTGTGACCTATAACATGTTTAAAAAAATTTTTGCTCAGATTAATAAGGCGTTTAGACGCTATCACACTTTTAAAAATTTGGCCCCATATGTCATAATGATAAAGAATTTTTCTTTGTGCCCCTGTAAAAAAACTGTAAGTGCTAAATTCACCAAAATCTATACAGTTCGTGCAACTGTGACCTATAACACGTATACAAATTTTTTGCTCAGATTAATAAAGCGTTTAGACGCTATCGCACTTTTAAAATTTTGGCCCCATAGGACATAATGATAAAGAATCCTGGTGTCCCTGTAACAAAACTATAAGTGCTAGATTCACCAAAATCAATAGGGTTCGTACTATGGTAAAATATACGTACCAACTTTCAGCTTATTCGAACAAAGCGCTTAGACGCTAGCGTGTTCACTCACAGACATACACACACACACATACATACATCATCGTAAAAATAGTGAAAACGGACTTAGGGGACCTGGAAACGTATAGAAACATCTGATTTTTGACATGATTACAATACTTTCCTCACTATAGTGTTCGGAAAGTAAAAAAAAAAAAAAAAAAAAAAAAAAAAAAAACTAGCAGAATAGTTGTTTGAATTTAATTATATTATATTCTCAGTAGTCCACCTTAGTTTACATTCAAAGTATTCATCAAAATGTATTTAGCAAAATTAATTCGGGCGTTAACGGGTTAAAATGAAAACAGATTTTGTTCTCAAAGATAATTTGGGGAATACATATACATGCTATTAAAATACATATTTATTTAACATAATATTATATGATTTTCATAGGGAAATCCGTAAGCATGAAGTTTAACTAATTAATTATGAAGGTAATACCCAATTTTATGTTACGCTGAAATTTTACTTTTAACCATCGTAAGATGCTGGTATGCTCATACGATTTGGCTTTCAAGTTATAACATAAACCATAAACCATTTTTAACTTATTTTTTATATACTGTTTTTTTCTAGTGTATTTATTTATTTATTTTTTTTTTTTTTTTTTTCAATGTTGAACTATTAAATTTAATAACCCTTCAACATTTATTGGTTTCACACTGAAACCAAATATCGAGCATTTATTTATGAAACAGATTTTTAATACATTTCTTTTCCTTGTTTCAGTCGATTTTTAAAAAATTTCTGCTTTTCTATCCGTTAAATTGCAGCGGATACTCTGAAATACAACAAAAAATGTTTCAACGTAAACTAAATGCTGACTTATAAAAAAGCACCACAGAACTGGAGTTTAAAAGTAATAAGTACAAAACTTTGAATAAACACTATAAAATGCAAGAACTCGCAACAATTGTTTCGTGTCGAAAGAAGACACGACCCTTTGTCAGGCAAATAAAATGGGCACGAATGCCACAAACAAATCTGATACGCACCTCAAAAATTTGAATAAACACCATAAAATGCAAGAACTCGCAATAGTTGTTTCCTGTCGAATGAAATGATGCGAGTTTTTTCAATTTATGGGGTTTATTCGAAGTTTTGTATTTATTACATTTGCTGACGTCACTTTCAGTTTCTTAGTAGACGCAAATGCACCTTGCTACTTTAATGATGCATTTATGTCTACATTTTTAACCTGATGAAGAGTTGTGGTATTATTTTGAACTAAAACAATTGTTGTCGGTTTTCAATTCATGGTGTTTGCTTACAAACTTATATAGTTATTAAATTAATTAGGTATTATTTGAATTTAATGAGGTTAACATACATATGTACAATTCACTAACCCTTTCAGTCGCAGTGTTCCTGCTGATGGAACACCTAATTTTAATTCTCAAGTGCAAAAACTCATCCCGGAAATCTTTTAGCAAAAATTTACATTTATAACATAGCAGAAAAGGCCCTTTCTTAAAACCTGAAAATTTTAAATTTCTTTTATTTTAATTTTGTTCGTAAATTCCGGTGGCAGTGTAATTTAAATGATCCGAATTACCCTGTGTCGCAAAGGGTTAAGAATTGCAATTTGTTTCTTTGTACTACATATTTATGATCAACTATGTGTCTAATAGCCATTTTAGAAATTAGTTTAACAATTTCAAAATGAAAATATGTGCTGAACGTGGAAGGGTTAAACTTGATAAATAAAAATTTTGTATGCTAGCGGCATAAATTAAAACCACTGTTACTTCGGACTGAAATAATTAAACACTGTTCTCAAAGGAGAACAGTGTTTAATTATTTCAGTCCGAAGAAAAAATTCAGTACGAAAAAATAGTATTTCAGTACGAAAAAAATATATAGTCACTTATGTTTTATCAAAAACAAGGCTGCCACAGACGACTTTTTTATTATTATTTTCGTATTACTATTTCCAAAAAATAAAATTTATAATTAATTTATACTGGCAAAATGCAGGTTTACTCGTGAAAATATATTATTATAAACTTTGTTTTTTGGAAATAGTGATATGAAATGGATATAAAAATGTCACCCCTGCAAACAAATTGTCGATGTTTACAATTGTAGGCAAAGTTTTCTATTAGCACTAGTAATTCGATGAAAATTATTGAATTTTTTATGTTAATTATTTTTTTTTCTCTTCATTCAATTCACATTAAAACCATTTTATCTATTTTTCATATATTTTTTCTCCAAATGGATTTTGCATACAAAAGTTAAGGAATCATTTGAAGCACAAAGCAATTTAATTTGCATGTCATTTAAATATTTTTTCAAAGCTATGGAAAGGATTTCAAGGCTTATTTATTTTCATTTAAATAGTGTGGCTTCACACAAAAGAGGAACTCAATCAAAAATACAACGGAAGGTGACTCCATAAAAAAAATCTATGTGATGATTAAACATCATCCCATCATATTTGATTTCAGTAGAAAAAATATCTACTATATTATTATAATTAAAATTCTTGAATTTAGACCCTTACTCTGCATGTCAGATTTTAATCAAACTTAAAATGTATATTACTAGACCAGTGGAAAAATTATTTCTGGAATTAAAAAAAATTAGTTCAAATTTTGCTCCACCAGTCACATTTATGACGTTTAAAACATTTAAAGAGATAGTTAGAAGCAATCAGAATGATCTAAAAAAAATTATTTGTGTAGATAATAAACTTGCACTTACTCTATTGTATAAATTTAAAAAAAAAAAGAAAAAAAAAATCTTCTAAAAAAGTTAGGCCTTTTTTTCATTTTTTTTTTATTTTTTTTTTTTTATTTTTCTTCTTTTTAAAAGCACAAGAATCAAAAACTTTTCGTGCATCATGAGGCTTGCAGAAGTAAATAGTTGACTCAAAATTAATTAACTTTTTGCAGTCGGTAGATTTTTCATATTTTAAATAGTAAGCCCCTGCCTTTTGGCGCTCCTCTAAAACGATACTGTTTTTAAAAAGTATTTTTACGTATTCGTGTTAAAATCATTTAAGTTTTATTCACAGCAATCGATGCAGTAAATGACATTGTTATATAATATATGCCAACGGCACTTAACAGTTAGAATAGTAACACGTAAAATGCTTTAATTTTTATTATTTTTTAACACTTTCGCGACTGCATGTTTTTGATCGTATATTCCACCTGTGGGCGTTATTTTTTCAAACTACTTTATTTCCGAACAACGTTTTCTGTATACATATTTATATTGCATATGAGTATACCTAATAATTATACTCTTTCTAATGAAATTATTTGTTTTCATAGTATTTTAATTGTGCATATATGAATATAGGGAATATTCTTAAGAAATATACACTGTTAAAAAAATGCAGAAAAAATACAGAAATTCTCTGTAATTTCAGAAAAAAAGTCGTAAATTACGGAAAAATTACGTAGACAAAACGTATTTTACGACTTTTTTTCTGAAATTACAGAGAATTTCTGTATTTTTTCTGCATTTTCTTAACAGTTTTCTTAACTTAACATTTTCTGCATTTTCTGTAGTTACATACAAATTGCAAAAGAAACGCACACTGATGGAGCTACAGATTTCCAAATGACGGGAATCTACGTCAGCGGTCCCGAAAGTGTTAAAGGAACGTCATGCTAGGCACGAAAGGCGTTCCACGAAAGGCGTTCCTATGTTTTAAAGGAACGCCTAAATAAATAGATGTGAATGAAAAACAATATATGCAATATAAACAGTAGTCACAGCATTCCTATACTTTCACGAACCTTTTGTTATTTTGTCACCACTTTTTTTAATAGAAATTTTTCTTGAAGAATTTAATGTTATAATATTATTTAAAAAAATTACTGTTCCGAAATAACAGTGAAAAAATAATAAAACGTACTTTAAAATATTTTAACGCTTCGACCCTTGTATAGATTAAAAAATTAAAGGAAAAAGATAAAATTACTGAAAACACCAAAAGGCTCACTCCTGTTTATTAAATCAATATAAATAGGAATCCAAATAATAGAAAGTCTTTTAAAGTCAGTCTTAAAAGCAGCACTCGCATGCAATATGCAACCCGAAATGCAAAAGTATATGATCATACTTCGAAAAGTATCACTGCATGCACAGAGTCTAAAATTTGAACTATTTACTGTCTCTTATCAGTATATTACATACTTGGTAATATTTATAATTTATTCCGAGTACTGTCAGTCCCGCCCTTTTTTCAC
Source organism: Salticus scenicus (assembly GCA_963930645.1). NCBI lineage: Eukaryota > Metazoa > Arthropoda > Arachnida > Araneae > Salticidae > Salticus > Salticus scenicus. Next base: position 222,268,272 of record OZ005659.1, on the reverse strand, counting down.
ACCAGTATATTTTCAAAGCATTTTTCTTCTTGTTTCATCGTAATTGTATATTGAAAAAAGTTTGTCTCAAACATACTTGTCAACATCCTAATTACAGGGATGGAACACGGACGCAAAACTCATACCACTATCAATGTAACAAAATTTTCTATTTCTTAAATCAACGATATTATAGGTAGAAAAATTTCTTAAACGAATACCGGTATGAATTCTGCTCCCGTGTTCCATCCCTGTAATTAATATTCCGTAGTGTTATTAATCCCGCCCTTTTTTACACACCAGAAAACTTTTAGAGTAATATTCTCCAAATGCAATTACGATTAAATAAGAAGAAAAATATTCTATAAAGATACTGGTGAGAAAAAGAAGGCGTTGCTAACAATACTATGGAATATTAATTAGTATGTTGGAAAGTATGGTCTCAAATCATACTAGTGGGGAAAAGGGCGGGGCTAACAGTACACCGGAATAAATTATAAATGTTACCAGGTATGATATTATAGAGAAGGTATTCTTTAGGAAACAGTTTTTCGAAATTGAGATTTAAATCCGGAAGTACACTGAATCCGAAAATCAGTTTTCAGTGATCGCTCTGTGCTTAGGTCTGCTGTTATCTGCATGTCTAAAGAACAAATGATTTCAGGAAACCCAAACTTGATATTCTAAATCTGTATCATACGGAGATGGCACTTGAAACTTTTTTTTCTGATCGGAAAAATGATTTGTGCACAGGGACAAGGACCTACAAAAGTATTTAAATTTAAATGATTGCGTATATTGGTGAAGTTTCTCCTAGGTATAGTTTAATATGTTTTAGACTCAACTAAACAAAATGAAATTGACAAATATTTTTTCTTCGCACAAAAGAATGTCTCATGTAAAACATTATATGAAAAGTATTTGTCCTTCGTTTACAGGGCCACGCAAAAGAAAACAGATGTATTAGTACAATGTTTAAAAACTGTTCGAAAATGCATTTCAAGATGTCACGTGCAATTATTATTAATATTATTATTATTGTTATTATTGTACCCTTTGGTGCGTATATAGTTTAAAGGTAATATGTACAGGACTATCTAAATTTAGACGAAAATTATTAGGACAATTATTGAGCATTTTCAAATTACTAACTGGTGATATTTATATTCATTGAAACTATTCTGTGGGATTATTGAGCATATTTTTTATGAGAATAAGGTGTAACTAGTTTATATTATTATAAATTTTATATTAATGTTTGAAAATGTGTATATTTATATGCGTAATTTATGTATATATATTATTTTGTATTTATTAATGATAATATGCGCTATTGCACTTATCTGTACTTTCCATCCAATCTCGGTAATAACCTGGTTGCTACCCTCTCTATCAGCTGTCCTATCATGGTAAATAGTTGACCCCACGCACCATATGTCCTAGATACCACTCTAACACCCACCTCATCTCATTTCGTTGATTCATCATCTACCGATATTTTGTCATTATTGATAGGGCGTGTCATATTGTATGCCGTGATTTAGTTTATTTGTAAATATCTAACTACTTCTAATCTCCTAAATTTTCCCTTATTTTGTCTTTTTTTTTTTTTTAGTACGACAAGACTATTTCTTTCAATCTGGCGTTTTGCGTCGTTATAATTTATAGTGTTCCACTTCGAAAATGCCTGTTAATATCCAATTTGACCACTTAATTTCTTACTTTATCTTAAAATATTTTGTGAAAATCGTAAAAGCTTTTATATATATATAGGGTAAGAGCACCAGTGATTGACACTTTTAGAGCAATCTCTGATGTTTTTAATGTTCTAGTCATCAGAAAATATTTTTAGAAATCTTAAGTTAGTACATATGGCATGAAAGACATTCAGAACCACATATATGTTAAAATATATACATTTAATAACAATTATTATTTTTTAATGAGTTTTTATTTGACACCCACTCAATGTTCCAGTAATTGACACTGCCAGTTTTTCATTTTATCAGTAATTGGCACCCTATGTTCCAGTGTTTGACACTGCTAGTTATTCATTTTACCAGTTATTAGCAAACTATGCTTCAGTGTTTGACATAAAATGTTAAAATTCTTATATGTAAAATATATGATTTAATTACTTTTCTTATTTATTAATTATTTCGGGATATATGTCAATTACTGGAGCATGCCAATCACTAGAGCACCTACCCTATATATATATATTTTTTTTTCTTTTTTTTTTTTCTTTTTTTTTTTTTTCACTTCCCATCGCTGAGAATCAAACTCACAACCGTCGGGTTCGTAGTTGTGTACTCTGACCACAAAGCCGACGTGTTTTGGCTGAATATTTCCTGATTATTTAGACTAGTGTTTTCAGATTTTTTTTTTACTTCTCATCGGAGAGGATCGAACTCACAAACTTCGGGTTCATAGCTGTGTACTCTGACATCACAACTAACAGGTCTCGGCTGAATTTTTCCTGATTATATAGACTAGTGTTTTCAGATTTTTTTTTTTTTTTTTTTTTTTTTTTTTTTTTTGAAAGGGTGTTAAATTACAAAAAAAATAGTCCTGTCGTACTAAATTAAATTCTGTCATAAACAGAATTTAATCCAGTTATTTTTTTTTTATTTTTTTCTTTTCAAAATAATTTTTATTGCTTAAATTTTTAAAAGTACAGTATTTTTTTCTGTTTATAATCCGCAGGTCAAATGAAAATCAGCTTTACACGAGAAATTTTATTAAATATTATTAAATATACGCAGTTACATTACGCGCAATATATATGTATTACAAATTCGAGCTTCTTCAGTTAATTAAAATTGTTAACGTAAACCTAATTTAGATGTTTTGCAGATTATTCATGGACGACTACGATGATACCTACAAAATTGATTAAATTAAAAGTCCTTTGCCTAATTTGAATTTGCAGAAAATTTGATACCAAAAAAATGGAAATTTACCAGATAGATAAATTAATTAATGGTTTCATACGAACAAATTAACTATCTATGTTTTTATCATGTAAGTTAGTGTTTCCAATGCATTCCTGTTAACCTTTTGCGATAAAATGTAGGCATTTAACAAAAAGAAATAAAAAGAAAACTAGAAAGGAAAGAGTGCCCCACTTTTAGGAGTTCCTTTAAACAATACATTGTTTCAAAAATGAACCTTGCGTATTCGTGTTTAAACCGCTTAGTGCTGTACGCGTATATAGCTAAGAGTGGCATTTATCGCATCGATTGCTGAAAATAAAATTTAAACGCTTTTAACATAAACATGAAAAACTTTTCGGTTAATGCAGTAACGTTGTAGAGGAACGCAAAGAGGTGGAGCTTGCTGTTAAAAGTTAGAAAATATGTCGACCACGATAGTTTAACAATGTCATAGCTGTCAATATTTTAATTTATCCCGGACTATTTTTAGCCCCGCCTTTATTTCGTGCTACATTATAAATTTTTCTCCAATATACATACTTGCCAACCATCTCATTAATAACCGTACAATTGTTAACGCCCACTGAAAAAACACCCCTTTTCATACACCACTATATTTTTAGAGTAATTCTTTCCAAATGTTGTTACTATTAAATAAGACTAAAATTACTCTAAACAATTATTGGTGTGAAAAAAAGGCGGGTACTAAAAATTGTACGGTTCATAATGAGATAGTTGGCAAGTATGAATATATAACTTTTATAAAATAAGAAAATATTATTCTTAAAAAATATGTGTTTTGAAATAACGATGGGGCTAAAAAGTACTCCGGAATAAATAAAATGTTGGCAGCTATGATAAGGCTTTATAGTTCTTATCTATCTATGAAACATGTTAGACAGCCATGGTAAATTTCAGAATTCAATAGTAAACCTAAAACAGAAATTATATTTGATGAAATGTAATTAAAATTTATGCAATTTAATAACTTGTTTTATTATTTATAAATTTCAATTTTTTGGTCTAAATGTATTTATGCTACACAGATGTCAACACTGAGTTATCTTAAACAGGCAAAAATTAATTCAAAAGATGTTTAATTATGTAGAAAGAAAAATCCTATTTTATAACTCAAATTCTTACAATTCAATGAAAAAATAATAATAATAACAATAATAACAACATGAAAATTTGTCTGATAATGTAACAAACATTATAACACTGAAATTTGACGATAAATATTTCCGTATTTGCAAAAATAAAATTTAACGATAGGATTAAAAAAATTTAATCTTCTTTCGAAAACTTCTGAATTTTCACTTTTTCCAACTTTTCACTTTTATTTTGTGAAAACAGGGAATTATTCCAAGTCTATTATCTCATTTAAAAATATATAGCTTTGTGTCTCATTTCCTGAATTCATTCTCGCGTTTTGGGGCTTTACTTTAGTCGAATTCTTTGAAATGACGAAGGGCGTTTCTATTCTCTGGAGTATTTGGTGCAGAAAGAAACTTTTTCGGGAGATGGTAGTTTAAAAGTTTTTACAGTTTATTATTTAACAGAGTTTCCTTCCCTTTATTTTTGTTTTTTTTTAAATGTGTTTTTGCGCTTTGCTTATGATGCAAACATTTTTTGCATGTTGATAGGCAAATAATAATAATAATAGAGAATAATAATATAAATTTTAAAAAAAAATTTGAATTATAATTTATTTAACCTTTTAACTACGGCGATCGTCAATAAGCGATATCAGGGTGGTTACAGACCCACATTTTTCCCTTGATACTTACACCAATACTTCCCGATATACTAAATTCCGTAGTACTGTTAGCCCCGCCTTCTTTTTCACACCAGTATCTTTTAGAGTATTTTCCTTCTTATTTAATCGTAATTGCAGTTCGAGAACATTACTCTTAAAATTTACTGGTGTGAAAAAAAGGGCGGAACTAAAAACATTACGGAATATTAATTAGTATGTTGGCAAGTATGCTTACACCAATATATTTATATGATAATACTTTACTTAATTAATCGTGAAATCATACTATTAAAAATTTCGAAAAAAAATAATAAGGACGGTGGAAAAAACAGGGAAAAAATGTGGCCTGTGGCCACTCTGAATTTAACATGTCTGTCTTGTATTCGGGCTGGTCGTCAAGAGATGATTAATGCTATTTTCCGGTCAGTCAATTTTCTTAATTTAAACCACAAGCTCCGCCTTTTAATATTGTTCTAAAATATTACATTTCGATAGATATTAAAACAGATTTCTGTGATTAAATAGGATCATACTTGCCAAATACTTATTAATATTCTGTAGTATTGTTAGCCCCACCTTCTTTTTCACACCAATACCTTTCAGAGAATTTTTCTTCTTATTTAATCATAGTTGCATTTGGAAAATATTACTCTCACAATTTACTGGTGTGAGAAAAAGGGCAGGACTAACAACACTACGGAATATTGATTACATACTTGCCAACCTAACCCCGAAGATTGTTAGTTCCCGCCCCTTTTTGCACACCACTTAATTTTTAGAGTAATTCTCTTCAAATATATTTACGGTTAACCCTTTGCGGCGCAAGACAATTCGAATCCTTTAAATTATGCTGCTACCGGAATTTATAAACTAAATTAAACTAAAAGAAATTTTAACTTTTAAGGTTAAAAGAACCGGCCTTTTCTGCTATGTTATAAACGTAAATTTTTGCTAAAAAATTTCCGGGATGAGTTTTTGCAGCTGGATCTTAAATTTTGCGTCCTCGCAGCAAGGACAGCACTCGTTAAGGGGTTAAATAAGAAGAAAATTACTCTGAAAAGACTGGTGTGAAAAAAAAGATGAAAAAGAGGGAAAAACAATTTTCTGGGTTAGGTTGGCAAGTATGTACACTAAGCGACAAAAAAAAAAAAAAAAAAAAAAATCCGCACTCTGATATTTTCCTTTTCACCATGTACAACCGCCAATTTTATAGCTTAAAAAGCAAATTTTCGAATAGATTTTATTATGTTGTCCTTCACATACACTTTAGCTTTGAGTCCAGTGTTAAAAACAAAATGCAATTGTCAGGAAAATCGTAATTTTAGAAATTGTTTCAAAAATGGTAAGAATAAGGCAGTTAACGATGCCACAAAAACTATTAATTTTTGAATGAAAATCAAAAAATATTTTAATGCGTGAGATGACAAAATAATTAAATGTTAACGAAGTATTGGTAAGATGGTTTTTAGCAAGCTATAAAATATTTTGGCCGTTTAAACTGGAAATTTGGCTTTATGCGGCCATGTTGCTCATCCAAGCGAGATGATCGTAAATTAAAAAGCCATTGCTAATAAAATCGGTTTGTATTACATTTAGAACATAAAAGAGATTTAGAAAAAGTGTTTAGAAGCATAATTTCTTTAACTACAGTGCAGCAACTATTGAAGAAAGCACATTTAAATGCCAGAAAATCAGAAAACAATCCTCTTTTAGCGAAGAAAATTAGGAAAGCAAGACCTCAGATGGCTAAAATAATTTTTTAAATGATTATTTGATTATTGCCCTGAACTGGTTCTCTCTGATGGGTCAAGTTTAACTTATTTGGAGCTAAAGAAAACAAGCAGATCTAACAACGAAAATATGACCGACTTAATGAAAATCGCACTTTTAAAATAGCGACGCATTCTCCGTACATTATGGTACGGAGGTGCATAACTTTTCAAACAGTCGGGCAAATTTTTATACTCTAGGGAGGGATAGATGGTTGGGTTTTACGTCGCACTAGTGCTGCGCAGATGGGCAATTGGCGACGGTCTGGGACACACCCTCAGAGGTGGTCCGGAGACATGCCATCACAATTTTGATCCTCCACGGAAGGGTTGGCTCTCCCGCTTCGGTGACCCCCAGAGGTATAATTTTTGATGGGAACATGGAGGACATCGCGGCCACGACAGATTTTACGTGCATCAGCCACCATTAGTGTACACGACGGTCTTTGGCCGGCTTGAGTACCGAACCCGCAATCTTCCAATTACGATGCTGGCACTCTACCGACTGGGCTACCGCGACCCTTTTATGCTCAAGGGATCAATTAACTCGAAATAAAACACAGTCTTCATAAAAGTTGTGCCTAACCGACTATTTTGGAGGTATCTTGGACATTTCCACAAACAACATTCCAAGTTGATAATGCACCTTACTAACACGGCGTCTGTGGTAAGTTTATTCACTTCAAATTGTCAAAATTTCCTATACATTCCCATGAGAACCTATAATTCTGTAAGTATTCATATCTTTTTTTCACTTTAAGTTATATCCTAGAAAAGATGTAGTAGAATTTCTTTTTTACCAGACATGGAAGTAGTCCTAATTGCGATTCGCTCGAAAATGTTTAGTCATAAAAAGGCGCGGGGTGAGAGAGGAGGATTCGAAATTTGCAGCCTACAACTTTGCAAGAACTAGAAAAACTATTTATGATATTTAGCACAGGCAAATTTTTAAGATTTATATCAAAAAACGGTAGAATATTGTGCCACTGTACGTTAAAGCAGTCATTTCATATAAACATGGAATTAAACCAATGCAGGATACATATTTTTATTAGAAAATTGCTTAGATCTAACAAATAAATAGTTTTATTTCATATATTAAAAAATAAGTTCTTTATTTCATATAATAAATCATAATAGAATACAAAGTGTATGGCTATTGCATTATGTTTAAAAAGAAAATTTTATGTAGATTTTTACAAAGTATTTGATAGAGTGTAATAAAGCGAATTATTAAATCGAAAATTACATAGATATCGTTTCATCCCTTTGGCATTATGCAAACATGACAGTTTTATTTGTTTCAATCATTAATTTTAAAGTTATTGCAAATAAAAAAGGTTTAAGTCATTTTTTCTGAAGTGCGACTTTTTTTTTTTTTTTTTTTTTTTTGCTTAGTGTAATTAGCATGCCTGACAACCACCTCATTAATAAACGTAAAATTGTTAACGCCCAAACATATTCTAAAATATACCCCTAATTCTTTTAAGTCGATTCTATTAAATACCTAAAAATAAATAAATAAATATTAAATATTTTCTTAAAATATTTGTAGAAATTTTAGCCTTCCGAAATCAGGAATTCATAAAAAAATGCAAACTGATAAAATTCAATTTAAATATTTCAAGTCTGTAAAACATATATCAAAAAATATAACAATTGTTGCCTGAATACATATTTTATTGAATAAATTTACTATAGTTCAATGTATAAACATAAGATAGAATATAAGCTTTTTTATGAAACCTATTTCTCTGATGCCGTCAAAAGTGCCCTTAAACACGATTACTTAAAACTTTTTCTCCGAAAACGGGCTTATTTTTCAAAATCAGAAAATTCTTCGAGAGCAGATGATTAATCATGAATATCAGCTATAAATTTAATCAACTCTAAATTAAAGCATTTAACAAATATTCGTAACAAGAAAAAAAAAATTAAATATATTACTTTATATTTATTAGTTAAAAGTTACTTCATGTTTATTAGTTAACTTTATTAGTTTCCATTCGGTTCAAAATTAAGCTTTTATTTCATAATGGATATCATCTATTATAAATTTAGTCATCTCTAAATTAAAGCATTTATCGAAATAGTCTTTTTTAAAAAAAAATTAAGCACATTATTATGTATTTAGTAGCTGAAACAATTTCATTCAGTCAAAATTAAGGCTTCTATTTAATAATGGATATTAGCTATAAATTTAGCCAACTCTAAATTAAAGCATTTATCGAAATATTCTAAATAAATCATTTTAAACTCATTACTTTGTTAAAAACACATAAGTTTAAATTCATTCGTTTCAAAATTAAGGCTTCTATTTCATAATAGCTATCAACTACAAATTTAACCAACTTTAAATTAAAGCATTTATCAGAATATTTCAGAAAAACAATTTAAACATATTACTTTGTTTTTATTAATTAAAACATATTTAGTTCGGTTAAAAATTAAGACTTCTATTTAATAATGAATTTTAGCTATTCTTAAATTTCATTGCAAATATTTTAAGGCATATATTCTAATTGCCTTTTAGCGAATAATTAAAATGAAAATTTCTATTCGGGAATTTAGACAAATTTAGTCAACTCCCAATGTTTCCAGATCTAGGGGATTTTTTATTCAACTACCACCAGTAATTTTAAAAAGTGATACTTGATGTACATAACAGATGATTATTCTTCGAAGTGATTAGGCAAACTTTACAATTAAATATTATTGGTGATTGAATAAAAAATTTGCCAAATCTGGCCACACAGCATAGCTCAAAACTAAAACTGCCAGACAAATTTTCTTTAAAACATATCTAATGATCATGTTTTGTATTTTTTTAGATAAAAACAATTTTATTGAATAAATTTAGTAAAACAAATTCATTCACAAAAGTAAAGATTGTCAACTAATTATAAATTTTAGCTAGACGGAAATTTTATTGAAGAATTTCAGAACTGACACGAAGTACTCTTTACAAAAGATCCTTCCACACAAAAATAATTTTGAAAATGAATGGAAACGCCCTTTTTTCTGAAATTCGAATGAAATCCGCTTTTAGAATTCTTCAAAGCGTGAGAATGTTTTCAGGAAAGAGGACAAAAGAACTCTTTTATATGCATGTATGGAAAAAGAATAAAATATACAACACAGCGTCCATACGATATGAATCCCGATTTTTTTTTTTTTTTTTTTTTTTTTTTTTTTAGGTATTTTTCGAGAGAATAAATTTTCTAGTTTTTGTCTGAGGATGAAAAAATATGTGTGAATCGAAGTTTTGATTTGTTGATAAACCCGTATTGTCGGAAACACGCTTTTGCGTATTATAAGTACTGTAGGAAAGCTGGAAAATATAAAAATTAAAAATGAAATCGTATTTCGAAGAAGTTGTCACATTTGTTGTTTAAAAATACTATAAAAATAATTTTCAGAAAAACGATAATGTTATCGTTGACGATTTAATAAAATATGAAAATTATTAAACGGAATGAAATGGAATAAAAAATATTTTAAAGCGTACTTTTTCTAGAAAGCAGTTATTGTAAATTATTTTTTATTTTATTTTTTTCTTTCAAAATGTCTCTGTACAAAAAAGAAAAAGAAACGAAAAAAGAAAAAGAAAAAAGAAAGAAAATTTAGGAAAATAAGCAAGCTAAATCACTGTCAACTTTTCAAATTTTTAAATCAGATTTATCATCACTATTTTTCATTAAATATCTGTCATCATAGTTGCTAACTTCAGCTTTTGATGACTACCGGAAAAAGTTATTATAAATGTTTTATACATTTCTGTAAAATTTTTCACTAATTAAAGAAAATAAAAATTTCAATTAAATTTTCCGGTAGCCAAAAAGTGCTAAAGTTGACAACTATGTCTGTCATATTTATTTTCTACAATTAAATAAATTCAAAATTGTTATGGAAAATTTTTGGTATGGAGTCTCGTGTGAAAACGGGAGAGTTAGTAGCTAAGCTATGCTGTTAATAAAGCAGCAATGCTGACATTCACTGAGGAGTTTCAGGTTGAGTGAATTTGGCAAGGATCTGGGATTTACCCGTAAAGGTAGTGAGTCCCACGTTTGTTTGCGTCCCCGGAAATTGCTACCAGAATTTTTCAATAGTGATATTATTGGTAGTTTTCTAGTAATGTTCAGCAGTTAAATATAAACAAAAATAGAATTCATAATTACTGGTGGGAAATAAAATTAAAAACTCGGAATGCAAACACCCCTGGGTGGTCCGGAGACATGCCACTACAATTTTGATCCTCTTCGGAGGCGATGGTTCTCTTTCTTTGGAAATTCGCTGGGGTTTTAAGGAACTCGGTTAATATTGCAGCTTCGACAGATTTTAAGTGATAAACATCTGCCTGGTAGGGCTTGAAAATTATATTGCCCGACATAATCAGGGCATGTAAAAATTCAGATTGGGCATGCACTTTTCCCCCCTTACATGACCAGCTGGGCATGCAAAAATTTAATCAAAAGTAATTTTAAGTTATAGCATATCTTTTCTAAAACTTTTGCAGAAATTAAGATGAAATAAAAAATGTCAATATAGGTATAATGTTGTTAAATTCTTTTCATTGGATATCTGAATATTTTTATTAATATGCATTTGCTTAAAATATTTGGACATGTAAAAATTTAATTCGGGCAGGAATTCTACAGACTAACATGCCCGTTTAGGCATGTAAAAAATTTGAGATTTTCCAAGACCTTATTTATATTCACAATATAGCGGAAATATTCTAATCTATATTTCTGAAGTAAAAAAAAAAGTGTCAAGTCTTTAAATATTTCATTTCACCTATGTGTTTGTGTGTGTGTGTGTGTGTGAAATATTAATCCTCCATAATAGTGCAATAACATTATGCATTAAATCGATCTTTTGAGAAAAAAATGCCGGAGATATTTTGATGTAATGCATAATTATTGTAACACATGCTTATACTACTGTTTTTTTTCCAAAACCATAATCTGAATTTAAATTCCAATACTTAAAAGTAATTTTCTAAAATTTCATATGCTTAAAAATTATATTAAGAAAAAATAATTCTGTGATAAGTATTTATTTATTTGCAAAAGATTTATTTTTAAAGATTTCATCTTTCTTATAAAATATAATGTACTGTAAACATCTACAATGTCATTATAGCACACTTAAGTAAAGACTAATAGTAAAGACTAAAGTAAAGACTAATTCAGAATTTTAAGTACTCAAAAAAAATAATAATAATAAAATAAAATAAAATAAGATAAAATAAATAAAATAATAATAATAATAACAATAATAATAATAATAATAATAATAGTTCTTCAAGTTTTTAAACATTTTATTTCAGCTGAAGATTTCGCTTATTAAAGTACTGAGTTCCAAAGTTTTGAATGCTTTTTTGAGAGCTCGTTACATGCACTTACTGGTTCTTTTTATATTGATTTCCGATAACAATACAAGAATACTTTGCATTAGATAGCTCTTTACAGATCGAAATACAGAAGATATTTTGAAGTAATACAGATTAATGTACAAGAAAAAAAACGAGGGGCGGGGGGGGGGGGGACAAATAGAAGACAGTGTAAAACTTTAGATCAAAGTTTCCACTTTTTTTTTTTTTTTTTTTTTTTTTTTAATAAATCAAATGAAATGACAACTGGTAAAATCAAACACGATTTGCTCTGGTTATGCAATTGCGTCTCTATACGATTTAAAATGTTTTTATTTTTTGTAGCGTTTAGTTTACAATTTTCTAAAAGTAAAATTGGAATCAATTAAACATGTATTAAACCAGAAAACTTTTTGAATTTAATCTTATTAATATTAAAGTGTAAAACTATTTAACTATAGCCCCTAAACTAGATGCCTTCCGCGTGGCTCAGAAACTTGGTAAAAATTCAAGCGGTAGACATCGCCACTTGGTACAGATTGCGCGTTTTTTTTTTTTTTTTTTTTTTTTTTATTATTATTATTCAACAACCACGAAATAGTTTTAAAAGTAGGATTTGATATACATAAAAGGCGAATAGAATCGTAAAAACGTCGATTATACATATATATATATACTGTATATCATGTATCACTTCTTAAAGTTGTTGGTGAGAGTTGAATAAAAAAGTTGCGCAATCTGTACCAGGTGGCGCTGTCTACTGCTTGAACTGTTGCCAATTTTCCAAGCCACGCGGGAGGCATCTAGTTTAGGAGGCTATGATTTGGCATACTCTAAAACAATGCGAAAATATTCTTATCTACAGAGTAGTCAACATTTTAATTTATTCCGGAGCATTTTAAGCCCCGCCTTTAGTCCCTACCATTATTTTTTTTAAGTAAATTTTTCTAATTTCATCGTAGTTATATATTGGATAAAAAATATTTTAAAAATAAAGTGATGTGTAACAAAAACGGTGCAAAAAATGTGCTGGAATAGATTAAAATGATGGCAACTATGTATCTATCCCCATTCTGTCAAGTGTTGTAATGCTGTATTTAACACTTTCGCAATCGCATGATTTTGTCTTTTTGACAGTAAGGTCCGCCTGTGGGCGTTATTCTTCCAAGGTAAAATATTTCTGACAAAATTTTATGTATTCACATTTATATTACAAATGGATATACATTATAATTATATTTCTCTAATCAATATATTTCTACCTAGTACCCATAGTATATTTTATTGAAAAAATATGAATACTGGGTACATACTTAGGAAATAAGTAATGTACAAATTACGAAAGAAACGCCCACTGGCGGAGTTACAGATTTTCAAATGAAGTAAATCTACGTCAGTGGTCGTGAAAGTGTTAACCGTTCTCATTATAACTAAATTTGTTTCCATTTCTTATAAGCATAATTTTTTTTATTATTTTCCTTTTTTTTTTTTTTTTTTTTTTTTTTTTTTTAGTATAGTTGTTTCATTTTATTATTTTTGTTATTTTCTTATTGACAGACTATTAATAACGGAGTGATTTCCTCAGGTGCCGCAGGTGCTTACAATCGCATTGGCCGCAGGTGCTTATAATATCTAAAGAATCTGAAACAAGCATTTTACACATTTTTCAAAATTTCTGTTGCTTTTAGGCAGGGGTCGTACTCTCCGCCCTTTTTTCAGGACACTCTCATGAATGAGACATTTTCAAATATATTACCACCACTATTTTTGTAAAATAATCTCTATCCTACATCATCATGGCACATTACTACAAATATACCAGAAGTATATCAGCATGAAATTAGTGGTAGCAAAAAAAGGCGAAATTTCCATATCTCTGACAGTGTCCTGAAAAAAGTGTGGAGATTACGACCCCTGTTTTAGGGTATTATTCTTGATCCTCCGCCCTCTTTAGCAATCGATTCAAATTCTGGATATTAAGCCTAGTTAGCTCTTAACTTTAAGGAATGGAAGATGCATGACTTCTATCATATATGCTTCCGTCCCACAGCTTTCGAGGTCTTATTTTACATAAAATTTAAATCTAAATATAATTTTGAATTGTATTTGTAGTTTTGAAACCGTATCAAGGTTGCTACGGTTCCGCCTTTCTTTCTTTTTTTTTTTTAATCTTTTTCTCCTGACTCTTCCATTCCTGCAAATATTCTAATTAATATCCCGTAAAATTATTCTTACCAGCCTCTTTTCCCACGCCGCTTTATTTTTAGAATAATTTTCGCCAAGTGTAATTTTAAATAAGAAGAAAAATACTCTTAAAATCTGGTGTGAAAAAATAGGCGGGTGCTTCGTACTAGAACTTTTATGGAATATTAATTTGAACGTTGTAAGGACTCTTCTACCACTATACTTATATAGCAGAGTTGCCAACTTTTATAATTTACTCCGAACCATTCTGAGTACCGCATTCTTTCCATACCACTTGTTTTCATGCATATATATATATACAGGGTTTAAACTGCCATTAGTTTTTTTTAGCATTTTGCTAAAAGATATCATATTTTGCTAAAACAAGTCGGTCAGAATTTCGCTAAAAAGCTAAAACTGGATAACTGTATAAAATATCTCTATATAATAATTCAGATTTTTTTTTTTTTTTTTTTTAATATTTGCAGGCAAAAACTACGAAAGGGCTGAAATTTTTAGGAATCCTTATTTATATAGTAATTTGGATTTATTTTTAATTTTCAATGATTGAATTTAAATGCAAAAATATTTAAATATATGTTAGAATTCAGAATTTGCTTCATAGAAGCATTTTTAGCACTAGTATTTCACGATTATCTACCACTACACTTTACTTGATTTTTAAATTGCTTTTTCATTTTACACATATGATATGAATACCTCTTTTTCTATTGATAAAATCAAAACATAGTTTCCCTGATTCATATTGTTAAAGTCACAAATATGGATGCTTGGTTAAAATCATCAATGAACAAAAGGAATAGAAAACAAAACTGAGGATAACAAAGCTAAGTAAAAGAAATCAATGGTATCCAAAGAATTAACTTTCGAAAAAGCTAAAATAGTGCTTGCCTATTTTCGCTAAAATGCTAAAGTAATTTTTTTGCCAGGTTAAACCCTGTATATATATATATATATATTTCCTTCTCTTTACTTATCATAGTTACATATTGAATAAAATTACTCTTACTCTACAAATAAAGTGATGTGAAATAAAGGCGGAACTAACAATGCTCCGGAATAAATTATAAATGTTGGCAACAGTCATATGATCTTATATAGTATTTTTGCACGATCATTTAATAGTAAAATTGCTTTATAAATGTGGTGGTGGAAGAGCAAAGTTGCTAACTTTTATTATTTAGATAGATAGATAGAAAGAAATGAAAAAAAAAAAAAAGTTTTAGTTAGGTAGAAGTAATAAACTGATGATGAAACTGATGATAAACTTTCTCTCTCTCTCTACTTATTTAAGTGGGACAATTTTAAATTGTCCCACAATACCAAATAGTGTCAAATGAACTGATCAACACAACATTATTAATATTTATCCAACATTTCGTTAACATAAAATCTTAACAAAAATAATCCTTTTTATTTTTATTTTAGCCTGCTTAAAAATATACATAAAACTAAAACTAACAAATATCTGGATATAGATTTTTAAAAATATCGTGAATGTTTAAATATATACATTTTAATGAAATTCCTAAAATTTAAAATTATTGAATTCTTAAAACAATGATTGCATGTAAAAAAGTAAAACGTCTTCTCTAAAAATTAAAATATCATAGAAAAAAAATCTTCGGAAATAATTGCAGAAATAATCTCTTTGCAAAATTCGTTAACCTAATCACAAAAAGAGCAAATATTAGCCTTACTCAGCTGTGCCATTATTAAAAACTCAATATATCAGTTTTACTAAAATATGAAAGTGCATAACAGTAAGTAATGTGTAGGCATAAATAATTTTTCTATTCCTGCTATCTTATGCTGAGTTATAAGCGTTTACATCTGTAAACAAACATTAAATCTGTTATAATATGAAAATTTTCAACTTTTTTTTTTATTAATTAATTGTTACGTAATTGCGCCATGTTTAAAATGTTTCATACGTCTTTTTTTTTTTTTTTTTTTTTTTTTTTTTTCAATCTTCATGAAAATTGACTTTAACACAAAACTTGGTTACAATTTTCCCCATTTTGTTTTTTAAAACTTTAAAATTCTAAAATTAAAAAAAAAAAAAAGAAAAAGAAAGAAAAGAAAAGAAAGAGAAATTTTTTAAAAACAAAACTGGAAAAAAAAATGCATAATTATGATTGTAAATAAAAAATTTCACCTATTTTTTTGTCAAAATCACGTAAAGCTACCTATAAAAAAGAATTTAGAAATCTGAGTCAAAAATTAATCCGCAAGAAGCATTTTAAAATTTAACAATTAATTAATAATTTAAATTAATATCTTAATTAATTATAATGTCAATGCTGATTTTGATATATCATTTCACATTTGCAAATAACACTATACGAAAATGCAACTTTTTTTCAGTAATAGATTTATAACTGTATGTTTATTTATCTAATTATTATTACTATTATTATAATTTATTCATTTATTTATTTATTATTCTTTTTGAATGTCCTTTGTTGCCTTAAGAATCAAAGGCTTTTTAAAAGCTGAAGTAATTATAATTTCTTTAAAACACGCTTATTCTTATATTGTCCCAAGTATGAAGAACAGAACTGAAAACTCTTTACACATCAAAGAGCTCTACTACGTTACTAGCAATTATTATTATTATTATTATTATTATTATTATTATTTTATTTATTTATTTATTTATTTTGCTAGGTATTTTCATTTCTGCCAACTTCTACCTTTTTAGGTTACCGAAAAAATTCAATAGAAAATTTTTACATATTTCTGCAAGAGCTTTTATTAATAAAGTACAGTTAAAATTTCTATTAAAATTCTGACATCCGAATATTTTAATACACTTTTTTAGTTACATTTCTAAAATTTTAAATCCTTCATTTTATAAGATAATGATTATAATATTGAAATTAAACTAACAATGATATTGAAAATAAAAAATCTTCTTCAAAACTGAAAATATCACAACACTACAAATATCCTCTTCACAAAAGTCGAATAAATCTACTAACCTAACCACAAAAAGAGTCAAAATATCTCAGCTTCATTCACTGCAACATAAATCAGAATTTTATCATTCATTTCTTTCTTCAAGACATTATTTCAACAATTAAAGATTCTTAACCATAGCTGCCGATATTTTAATTTATTCCGGAGTATTTTTAGCCCCGCCTCTATTTCGCACCACTTTATTTGTAGAAATTTTTTCTCCAATACATAACTACCATAAAATAAAAAGAAATTACTCTTAAAAAATAAATGGTATGAATTAAAGGCGGGGCTAAAAATACTCCGGAATAAATTAAAATATTAGTAGCTATGTTCTTAACCCTTTCAGGGGCGGTGATGCCACTACAGCATACTTGCCAACATACTAATTAATATTCCGTAGTATTACTAACCCCGCCTTCTTTTTCCCACCAGTATCTTTTTAGAGTATTTTTCTTCTTATTTAATCGTAATTGCACTCGAAGAATATTACTCTAAAAATTTACCGGTGTATAAAAAAGGGCGGGACTAACAACACTACGGAATATTAATTAGGATGTTGGCAAGTATGCACTACAGCATCACCTAATTTAATTTTCAACTGCAAAAACTCATCCCGGAATTTTTTTAGCAAAATTTTAGTTTAATAACATAGTTTACGTAGCAGAAAAGGTCGTCAATTTCTTTTCTTTTCATTTTGTACGTGATTTCCGGTGGCAGTATAATTTAAATGATCCCAATTATCTTGCGCTGAAAAGGGTTAAAAGGCTGAAGTAACTAACAATTTTTCTACTTTCATTCTTATACTACTCCATGCATAAAGAATTAAAATAGCAATTCTTCAGCTATCTCAACTCTTTTCGATTTCTATTATTGCCACCAATTAATTTATTCTTCTAGTTATTTTGAATAAATCAATGCAACAAGGAAAATCAGAAAATCATTTTTAAAACCAGAAAATTATTCAATATATTTGTTTAGAAATACATATTACATTAGAATATTTTAATTTTATTAATTTTTATTTGTAAATAAGAAATAAATCTTCATTAAACACTTTTTAAAAATTGCAAAAACGTTCTATCTATTTCAAATATTTCTCTGAGTGTCATAATTTCATCCTTAACCATTCTCAATCTTAGTAAAATGTGTTTCCATTTCTTGCGAGCACAAAATTTTTTATTGTTTTCTGTTTATTATATGTATTTTTTTTTAACTCATTATTTCCCTTCTGGCAGACAATTAAATTTCTGATTTTCTTACCCCTTTATTTACTCCTGTTAATACGCGAAGAAAGATGCATGACATAGGTCACAGGTACTTCTAACCTCCAAAAGTCAACTCAAGTCAAATTTTCATTGAATTTGCTTTTAATATTAAATTAAATGTACCTGTAAATTTACAACTGTAGAAGACAGTAGATTCATTAGAAAACATTTTATTCTATTTTTTTTTTTTTTTTCTTCATTGTGTTCTTAACTCTTTGCCGGTCCTGTTTAATTTCACACTTCTGATTCAAAAAAGCTTATTTTTTCTTTCTTTTTTTTTTTTTCCCCTTAAATAATAAAGTCCCGCCTTTTTTTTTTTTTTTACGATAACGATATCCAGTTTTTACACCGGAATAAACTTCCCATTTAAATACATTTATATTAACACATTGCATATGGATGCTTACGCGAATTTAAGGTAAAGCTCCAGTGCTGCCAGATCTGGCGGATTTTTTAATCAATAATCACCAATAATTTTGAGAAGTGATATTTGATATACATGATAAATTTTCGAAAATGATTAGGAAAACGTTGCAATTAAAAATTATTGGTGATTATAAAATAAAAAATCCGTCAGACCTGGCAACATTGAAAACTCGCCTATTTTAAGTTACAATAGCTTTTGTCCAGATATCATAGATGCCAACATTTTAATTTATTCCGGAGTATATTTAGCCCCGCCTTTATTTGGCATCACTTTATTTATAGATTTTTTTTTTTTTTTTTTTTTCAATATATAACTTTGATAAAATAAGAAGAAGTTGCTCTTAAAACATAAGTGGTAATAAATAATAATAATATATACATTATGATTAAGATATTCATGAATGCATAAAATAATATTGTGATACAAATAAATATAAAATTTCGATGAATCCAATAAATAAAATATACATTTATCTACATAAATATTGCCTAGAAAAAATTACTATGGAAAGAAGGTGATAAGAACTCCTTAAATACATGAACTGCATACCATTTGTTAAATATACTTGTATATATATAGCAGAGAGTAAACTCTGACTTCTGAAAAAAATCATTACTGTTAAATTACAGCAGGTAGATTCACAATTCCTTTTTTCATAATCCTTTTTTTTTTTTCCTTAATTTAAAAAGAACTTTTCTGGTAGCTGTTGTTTAATGGCTTTACTTAGACTGCAACACGAGCGTTTTAGAGTGCTTAGGCCGACAGGGGACATTTACATTTAGAGCGTTTAGAGCGTTAGGGCCGGCAAAGGGTTACATGCAGAGATGCCAACATTTTTACTTATTCCATAGCACTGTTAATACCCACCTTTTTTTTACAGACCTCTTTCTTATAAAAGTATTTTTTTTTTTCCAATAGGTGTTCACGGTTAAACAAGAAGAAATTACTTTTCTAAAAAAGAGGTATGAAAAAAAGCGGTTGCTAACAACGCTACGGAATAAGTTTAAAAGTTAGCAGCTCTGTTAAATGGTATGAAATTACATCGAAATAGAACTTCAGACAGGCCAATGCAACTTTTAATTCGAGAGTAGTTCCACGGCACACGTGCTATCAATCACTTACAGGGTCCTCTTTTTGTTTTTCCCACCATTATTACTTTCTTTTATATTCAATACAAGAAAGTATTGCCTACGTAAAAATTTTTGACTTTCTGTATTCGACTGATTGGTGATTCGTTTTGAGAGGTATAAAACACGATTTTTGCCATTTTAAGAAAATGACTGTTTGTCTATGTGTGTGAGACAAAAATTTTGTGGCAATTGTATCTCAGGAATTGGCAATTGTATCACAGGATTTTATGCAAATTGATATACATTTGCACCTTGATATAAATTAGTGCCTATGAACTTTTCGTGAAAATCCCTCAACAAGGAGCGTTGCCACCCCTTTTTTCCCTACATTTTTTACATGGTAGTGTAGGATAAAGCTTCCTATAAATGTACACAATAAGAATTAATTTTAAGTGTTAATTATGAAATTAAAAATTATTATTTATAATATTTATATTTAACTAGTAAAACAATTTGTACATGCAGGAGCATCATTTCTCTCCCTCCCTGACGGAGACCAAATTTCCAATATAAGTATCTTTTAAAAGAACTCGTCAATACCTTTAAAACAAATGGTTGAATCAATGACCTGTGATAATTTAAAACGAACTTATTGATTTATTTCATTAAAAAAAAAAAATCCTACGATATTGAATGTAAAGAAAATAAATTAACTTTCTTTGGATATTCAGTTTTTTACTTCTCAGAGATGAAAATCGTCTGCTTTCATCATGGGGAATAATTGTAATAAATATTTGAATATCTGAGGGATTTTGTAAAAGAAAATATCGAAAAACATTTTTTAGTGGCCACAACATATTACTTTTTTAATAATAATCACTATCCCATTTAATCACAAAAATCTACTGTAAAAATATGATAGATTTCTGCATGGTAATAGAGGAAGAAAAAAAAAAAGTAAAAATATCATTTTTCTGTATGGGATAACCCATCAGCGACATTTTTTTTTTTTATTCTTTTCGCATCACTGTTTCTAAATAATGAAATTTATAAAATATTTATGCAATTATATCAGCAGTTTGCCTGTATAAATTTATTTTAAATTTTATGTTATGGAAATATTGATACGGAAAGAAAGAAAAAAAAAAAAAAAAAAAATTCGTCTGTGGTAGCCCTGCACTACATGGTCCATGAAATGACTCTCATATATCGGAAAGAAATTCTCTTCTTATTATAATTATTTGTTTGTTTTGTTTCTGTTTTTTTTTTTTTTTTTTTTTTTTTTTTTTAAGAAATATAACTTTAAAAAAAAAAAAAAGATAACAGAATAAATACAATTAAATTTTGAATATTTTCATATACATTTTATTTACGTTTCTAAAATTTGAAATCCTTCAATTTATAAAACAATGGTTGTATGACTTGAAATTAAAAAAAAAAAAAAAAATCTAAGAGTAAAATTTACTTATAACATCATAAAGTAAAAATCTGCGGTGATATTCCTATCACAAAAGTCGAATAAATCCATTAACTTAACCGCAAAAAGAGCAAAAATATTTCAACTTCACTCAGCTGTGCCATAATTCAGAATTTTATCTTTCCTTGTTTTCTCTAGGGCAGTTATTTTAACAATCAAAGGTCCTGAAAAGGCTGAAGTAATTAGCAATTTTTCCACCCTCATTCTCATACTGTTCCACGCATAAAGAATAGAAGAACTAACAACTCTTCACGTATCTCGGCTCTCTCTACTTTCTACTGTTGCCACCAATTAATTTTTTCTTCCAATTAATTTGGATTATTCAGCGTAACTGGGAAAATAACTGAGTAGAATAGAGGAGATGGAGAGAACTGCTTTTGTAACAAAGTAAACCTCCCACTTCAATTATTATTCGCTTCCCAATGGGAATTTTTTTTATAAAATTTCTCCAAATGAAGAAGATTTAAATCTCGTCAAGTGAACAATTGATTTTTATGGCAGGCAAAAATAATTTTTGATGGGTGAAGGAGTTCTACGTGAATTTCAATAAGTGTTTTTTTTTTTTTATTCTTTAAGATTTTGAGTAAAAGTCGGAATTTAATGAAAAATTGGGGCTAATTAGTGCTTATAATTTTATTATTTGATTAACTTGGGTTACTTTTGTTTTTGATATTTGTAAAAAAAAAAACATTAATGATTGATAGTTTTCTTTAAAGTAAATCCTTTGTAGATATTTTTTCTTTTTAAAATTTATTTGAAGAATTTTTCTATTTTATATCCATTATTAAGTTATGCAATTATTCAACATAAAACTATCATTCAAATTAAAATGGAGAAATTAAGCATTAAAATATAATGAAAGTATTGTATTGAAATATTTGCAAAGTAATTAAATTATTGAAATATTTGCAAAGTATTTAAATTATGAAAATTTTCATGATATTTACGTATTGAAATACTTGTAAAGTATTTAAAGGTATCGAAATAGATTATTTAAATATTTGTAAAGTATACAAAATGTTGCAAAGTATGTATTAAATAAAACAAAATTATTCAGATGCTTGCAAAGTATGCGACTACTTAAATATTTGTAAAAGAAACATATTAAAATTTTACGGATAATTTATCAGAAGAGATTTTTTCTTTTTTAAGAAAACATATAGCTCACTTTTCAAAACTTGGTCTTGTAAGTCATATATTGCATGTTAAATTATATCTATTCTATATTATTATTAATATTGCGCGTAATTCAACAGAATAATTCAACAGAGCGCGTAATTCAAAAGAGTTTGCGCGTAATTCAACAGAATAATATAAAAAAAAAAAAAATTCAAATATTAATTTTCTGCTAAACTATTGTTGAGTAATTTTTAATTTATTCTTTTTGTATACATTTCCATTACTATTTTGTTGTTGTGCTATAATTTAAAGCAACAGCTGTAATAAAATCATAAGATGCTGTCAGGTTCACATTTGCTTCTGCATTGTGTTAAAATAATAATAATAATAATAATAAGTAAAAATAATTATTTAAATTATTATAATTATTTAATTTTAAATCTTTTTCACAATATTGTCATTTTTTTCTGATAAATACAATAAATAATAATAAAAATAATAAAAACAAAAGAATAATAAACACGTAAGTTTAAAGCGCATAAGAAAATAAATAAATAAATAAAAACATGGTAAAAAAGTTACTATATCAATGCCATCCTTAAATTACCAACTCAAATTTAAACTTAATTATCTTGTTTCTTTCCTTTACTTCATTCTGCACGCACGCTATTTATTTCCTAATTCAAAATTATTTTAAAAAAAAACTTTTTCGATAGTGTTTGTTTCGATACTGATTATTATTAATTTTCTTTTCTTTTCTTTTTCTTTCAAAATATACATATGATTTTGATGAAATTCTGGCAAAAGTAGAATTTAGTTTAGGACGGAGAACTATTAGTTTCTTTCTTTTTTTTTTTTTTCAAATTATAACATCGCTTTCAAATTATTCAATTATATTTTCGATAAATTTTAGATTTCGATGATTGTCCAACTATCGAAAACTGGTATTGTAAAAATCCGCAGATTGAGACTAATAGTCCTCAGTCCTAAAAAAAAAAAAAAAAAAAAAAAAAAAAAAAAAAAAGAAGAAGAAGAAGAAGAGAATAGATGAACAACGTTACACCCAAAACTTGAGACAGCATAACTGCTTCCAAAACTTGGTTTAACGTTAAACAAATAAGATGTAATGCAGGGATCGTACTCTCCGCCTTTTTTTTTTTTTTTTGACACTATCAGGGATTAGACATTTTTACTTTTATTGCTACCACAATTTTTATACAATAATCTCTATCCTTTTCAATCAGGATACATTACTATAAAAATACTATAAATATTTCTGCATGAAATCAGTGGCGGTAAAAAAGGCAAAAATTTCTTATCCCTGACAGTGTCCTGAAAAATGGGCGGTGAGTACGAACCCTGTAAAGCAACGGAATAAGCACCGCAAATTCCTAGCTTTTCTCTTACTAAATTAAACTGTATAAAAGCGGACGCCTGTACTACTTATTTACACTTTAAAATTATTAAAGTAGCATCTTTTATGCTCATATAATAATTCCCTATAACATTAAACATAAGAAAATTATTCCTACGGTAAAAAGTAGTTCACTAAAATTAAGAACTCAAACTATATGAAAAAATGCAACTAACATCGTTGCTAACTTTATTCTGTTCTATTTCTTGAATTAAAAAACAAAACTGTGGATGCCACACGCATCACATAATCTTTACATTTTAACAAATTTTGAAGATAGCACGCGCTCATATTTTACATAAAAATTAAAAGCATTAAATTCATTTAACTCTTTTTTTTTTTCCTTTGACATATTGTTCAGCACGTGAACTTACAAAAAATAGAGGATAAATAATAAACAAATTTATACACTGAAATTGAAAATGGCTCATTTATAACATCCTCCCACCTTTTGATTATAGGTTATAATCAAAACCAAATGTTGCAGGTGTAGTTCTTAATACATTAGTCTTTCAGGGACTTTAATTCTCCTTCCCGCTTTGCTATATCTGACTGGTTCCTCTTCTGAAGTTACAACGGGTTTAACAGTTTGAGCAGAGGTTTCCTTTGAATGGTATGCTTCTTTCAGTTTTGAACTATTATTTGATGATGTTACTTCTAAAGGATATAATCTTTGAATAGGTCGTAAAAGTTCATGTTGTGAAGTTTGAACCTTTACAAGTCGAACTTTCTTATCTTTGCCAGGAATAAGTTCTGTGATACGGCCTAGTGGCCAGTGGATTCGTTTCTTGTTGTCAGATCCAATTAATACAATATCTCCGACAGCGATACCCTTTTCTGACTGTTTTCTATTTGCTCGCTGTATGAGAGCACCCAAGTATTCGGATCTGAATCGATATCTCAAAGCTCTGAGTAGGGACTGCCTGTATCTGAGCCTCTTTGATAAAGAATTTTGTTCAACTGCATCAACATCTGGAAGCTGAATTTCGTGAACATCTTGAAGAAACATAGATGGGGAGATAGGCTTTAAAGTCGCATCTTCAGAAAGGTATGTTAGAGGCCTTGAATTCACTACACTTTCAACATCAGCTAAAAGAGTTGTCATTTCTTCGTACGTAAGACAGGCGCGTCCTAAGACTCTTTTAAGAAGATCTTTTATTACCCTAATCAGCCTCTCCCAGAAGCCACCCCACCACGCCGCCGTTGGCGGGTTAAACTTCCAGTCTATGGAGTTGACAGACCCATATTTTTGTATACATTGCCAATCTAAGCTTCTCAGATAATTAGCTGCGCCAACAAAATTTGTTCCGTTATCACAGTAGATAACACAGCATCTTCCTCTGCGAGCCACAAATCTTCTCAAACCCATCAAAAATGCATCTGTGGAAGCAGAAGTCACTAGCTCTAGATGAACAGCTCTATATATAGCACATGTGAAAATCAAAATCCAACTCTTCTTATCGTTCTTAAGATACAAAGGACCAGCCATATCTATGCCTGTAATTTGAAATACGGCAGAATCTTTTACTCTGTTTTCAGGTAGAGGAGCACTAGATGTCCATAAAGCCCTTGAATTAAACCTTTTACAAATCACACAGCTGGCTAACACAAGCTTTACACTCTTTCTTCCGTTGAGGATCCAATACCTTTCTCTAAGCAAATTTAAGAGGATTTGTAACCCCGCATGACAGTTCTTTACATGAATATAAAAAATAAGTCGCTTATCAACTTCATGCTTTGAAGGGAGAATTATGGGATGGAGAAAATCTTCACTATCTTTCCTGTAAGTTATTTTAGTTTTCAAACGCATGACATCATGCTCATCCTTACAGGTTTGTAATGTCTTCAATCTTTCATCACTTTCCGAAGAGAAAGATTCTTTTTGAACCATACGTAGAGTTTTTATCTCAGCTTCCCGAAATTCAGTAGCCGTCAATTCGCCTTTACTCTTCTTATCAGGATTTAAACAATTATGCTTAAAGCGAAGAATCCAAGCAACTAAACGTATGATTTTTTCATAACTTGAAAAGTAGCTGTAATACCAGTTATTGTTGGATGGAAATTCAGGTTTCGTCAACATACAAGTAGACTTTGACCTTTCTTTCTGAATTTCTTCCTCATTCCAATCTTCATCGGAAGTGTTCATGTGGTTTCTAAATTCTGCTGAATCTTTCATCCAATGTGGGCCCTCCCACCATCTGATTAAAGCTAATTGCTTAGCCTTACAGCCTCTAGACGGCAAGTCTGCTGGATTCTTCTCACTTGGTATATGTTTCCATGATGAAGGACTGCTTAATTTCTGAATCTCTTGAACCCGATTTCTGACAAACACGGACCAGCTCTCATTTCTTGATATCCAAGCAAGCACTGTTGAGGAATCGCTCCAGTAATATCGCTTCATTTCCTGCCAACCCAAAGCATCCACAACAGTTTTCGCCAAACGAGCGCCAATAGTAGCTGCTAATAGCTCCATCCTTGGTACAGTCGTATTCTTTAAAGGCGCAACTCGGGACTTGGCAGCAAGCAGAATTATTTCCCCTTGATCTTCTTTTTCTATCCTCAAGAATACTACTGCTGCATAAGCATCTTTACTTCCATCAACGAAAGTATGAATTGTGCATGCATGTAAGTTTTCTGGAGTGATCTGGATATGTCTTGGTATCTTAACATCATTTAAATATTTAAGTTCTTGAAACCATAATAGGAATTCTTTTTGTAAATCACCAGTTATTTCGTCATCCCAATTAATTCCTAATTTCCAAGCTTTCTGTAACATCAATTTAGGATAAAGCATCACCGGAGCAGTAAAACCAAAAGGATCAAAAATTTTATGAACTGCCGATAACATACTTTGCTTGGTAATCCTTTCTGTGTTGAAATCGTTTAGCCATTTCATGTTGACCTTTAATGTATCGGAAACCTTATCCCAAATCAGACCTAATACTTGAGTTTCCTTCTGGTTCGACGTTTCATCGTGATCACCAGTGTATTCCCACTGTCTTAAATCAAAACCACCATTTGCCATTATTTTCTTTGAGTCCGAGATAAATCTCTTTAGATCTTCTTCACTGTGCATACTAGTGGCGACATTGTCTACATAAAAACTGTGCAAAAGCCTTTGCTTGAAATTTTCCTCAAAACTTGCACTATTTTTGATGTGATATTCAATTACTGATGATAAAAGAAAAGGGCTACACTTTACCCCGAAAACGACTCGTGCATGCCTAAAAACTTTAAGTTTCTTCTCTTTTAGATCTTTCCACCATAGAAATCGTAGGAAATCTCTATCCTTTTCACAAATGCTAATTTGAAGAAACGCTTTTCTAATATCAGCGGTTACACCAAATTTTCTTTCTCTGAAACGTAGGAGAATATCTGGAATAAGCTCAATCAAATTTGGGCCACACTGCAGACACTGATTTAAAGATGGATGGTTAGCCAACTTTGCTGAAGCATCGAAAACCGGACGGATAGGTGTTGTACTACTGGTCTCTTTAATAACTGGGTGATGAGGTAAATAATTACCATAAAAGTTCACTTTGGTAGCAGGAACTTCTTCTATGATCCCCTCATTCAACCAGTCCATAAATATATTTTCATATTTTCCGTACATGTTCTTAGATAATAACTTAGAAGTTGTACTTTCCAAACGTCTTAGAGCCAAACTCAAGTTATCTGGTAATGCAGATGTGTCGTCAGCCCAAGGAAGACAAATTTCGTAACGACCATCCTTGTTAATTTTTACTGTCTCTAAGAAATGTTCCTTTGTTTGACGGTCAATCTCACTTTTAGATTTCTTTTCTATAGTATCTGTTATTCCGATCAAGTCCAATCTCCATAAGTTTGAGATATCAGCTTCATTTACGAACAAAGACGTCACCATCATTGCTAAATTATCTGTTGAGACTTCGGTGTGAGGCGCCTTGCCCATCAATGTCCAACCAAGGTATGTTTCTATGGCAACAAGACCAGATGTCAATACTTTTCTTTTGCCAGTTAACATCTTTCCCATAATATCAGCACCAATCAATATTTCGATAACTTCACGGCAATGACTTACATCAGATAATTCGATTCCATATTCTTCCAACTCTTTAATCCACGGACCATTAGTGACGGGTTGAATGTTTTCACATATAGTAATTTGATCCATCACTTCAAAATTACAGGTGAACTTCTCCTTCATATCCTTAACCTTTATTCTATAACAATTATGTTGGCATTCCTTTGTTGTAACTCCGCCAAACAATGAATGCATCATTTTTTCTTGACGAATGGGAGTATAATTCATCTCTTCTGCTATACTTTTCAAAATATAAGATTTTTGGGATGCTGAATCTAACAATAAACGAACTGTTTTTTGCTTGTTTTCGGAGATGAGTTTCACTTTTAAGGTTTGAAGGAATACTTTAGCACTTTGCTTATTAAAATTTGTCATGTTTACTTCGCTACTGACTGAATTTTCTTCAACCTTTTCTTGTGCAGTTTTACCTTGAGAATCACGCAAATCGCACATCAAAGGCACATGCTTCTTAGAACAGATAATGCATCTTAAAACTGCTCGACATTTTTTCACTGTATGATTAGGTAACAAACAAGCGAAGCAGCAATTTTTATCCTTTATAATCTTTTGTATCTCAGATAAACTCAATTTTCGAGCTGAAAAGCATTCAGAGCTCAAATGTTTGCCTTGGCAAAAAATGCATACCCTTTTGAAATCTAAAGCAGAAGACGTTGTCAATAAACCTGCAGCTGTCGATATCTTATTTCGCATATAGTCTGCACTTGCACTGTTTTTCCTTTTAGAATATTTATTATCTTCACGCTTTGTCAAACCGAAGCCCGCTACAGCTAAAGATATTCTCTCTTCACCTTCTACTTCCGTTTTCAAAAAATGCATCAGATTATTCAACCTTCCTTTAGCATCTGTATTAGAAGAAGAGAGATTCGAGCGATTCCAGGCCTTCAAAAAGTCTGCTGGGAAACAAGACTCAACCATAGGGTATAGAATGGAGGCATATTTATCAGTGGTAACACCTAATGTTTCTAGCGCCCGTAAATATGACTCAAGCTTATCATATAATGAAGTTAATGCAAATCTACCTTTTGTTTGCACAGATATTATCAATTTCAATAACTCTCGTACATACACTTCTACTAGAATATCTTCCCTGCCAAAACGAGCCTTTAAACTTTCCACTGCCTTTGAATAATTGGCGCCAGTTGGCGGGAAACTTTCAACAACTTCTCTTGCGCGTGAACCAGCGATTGTTGCTTGTACTAAATACTGGAACTTGTCCTCTGGGGCAATCTCATCATCTTTATCGATTTGTTCAAATTGGCTCCAAAAAGGCAACCAATCCTTAATTTCTCCGCCAAATTTCCTGAATTCCAGCTTAGGTAAAGTAAATTTTCGTCTCATAGTACTATTTTCATAATTACTTAAAATAGCATCAGTTTGAATTTGCCCAGATGATTGTATTCTCGCCAATTCTAAATCATGATTCAATCTTAATTTCTCTTTCTCCAGTTCTGCTTCTTTTTCCAGCTTTAATGCCTCAGCTTCTTTCCAAGCTTGTTCTTGTTTTTCTTCTTTCAAAGCTTGTTCTTGTTCTTTCAATTTTCTTTCCGCTATAGCATTTTCTAAGATATCTTTCACAAATTCGGGATCCTTTTCATACTCTTTACTATTTAAAATCAGCTCTTTTAAGCTTGCTATTGTGAACGTCGAAGGCAAAGTCTCTCCAATTTCTTCGGCTACCCATTTCAAATCTTCTTTTTTAAATCCTTTAACGGTTTTAAACATCTTTTTAATCTTAATATAATCAAAATAATTTTACTTCACTTGAACGGTCCTGTCGCTATGGACTCCAGTATATTTATGTAAAGCAACGGAATAAGCACCGCAAATTCCTAGCTTTTCTCTTACTAAATTAAACTGTATAAAAGCGGACGCCTGTACTACTTATTTACACTTTAAAATTATTAAAGTAGCATCTTTTATGCTCATATAATAATTCCCTATAACATTAAACGTAAGAAAATTATTCCTACGGTAAAAAGTAGTTCACTAAAATTAAGAACTCAAACTATATGAAAAAATGCAACTAACATCGTTGCTAACTTTATTCTGTTCTATTTCTTGAATTAAAAAAACAAAACTGTGGATGCCACACGCATCACATAATCTTTACATTTTAACAAATTTTGAAGGTCGCCAATTGCCCATCTGCGCAGCATTAGTGCGACGTAAAACCCAACCACAACCACAAATTTTGAAGATAGCACGCGCTCATATTTTACATAAAAATTAAAAGCATTAAATTCATTTAACTCTTTTTTTTTTTCCTTTGACATATTGTTCAGCACGTGAACTTACAAAAAATAGAGGATAAATAATAAACAAATTTATACACTGAAATTGAAAATGGCTCATTTATAACAAACCCTGTGTAATGCATACTTGCCAACATCCTAATTAATATTCCGTAGTATTGTTAGTCCCGCCCATTTTTCCACACCAGTAAAATTTTAGAGTAATATTCTCCAAATGCAATTACGATTAAATAGGAAGAAAAATACTCTAAAACGATACTGGTGAGAAAAAGAAGGCGGGGCTAACAATACTATGGAGCATCAATTAGTATGTTGGCAAGTATGCTAATGTTACAAAACAACTGTAATCAGGGTTGCCAAATTTGGCCATTTTTTATTCAATAGTCACCAATAATTTTTATTTGTAACCTTTGACTAATCACTTCGAAGATTGATAGTGTATTGTGTATATCAAATGTCACTTCTCAAAATTATTGGTGATTTTGAATAAAAAATAGGCCAAATTTGACAACCCTGACTGTAATATTATACCAAAAGTTATGTTACAATACAAAAGTTAAGTTACAATATCTTAGTAAAGTTACATCATGTGTTTGAGGCAGCTATTCTACCTCATTGTTTTGATGTAACTTCGCACCGCCCCCCCCCCTTTTTTTCCCACATAAAGCGAATTTTATTTTTTAAAAAAATTATAAAATCTTTTGAATAATTAAAATATGACTATTATTATTATTATTATTATTTTAAACTGTATCAATTTAAGTAGGCATTGATGTTTAATTGAATTAATTAAATTAGTTTACTAATTAAATTTCTCAATATTCTTTGACATAATAATATTATATATTTGTTTTTAAAGTTCCCTTTAAATTACTCCAATAATTAAGAAAAGCATTTTTCAAGGCTTCTTAACTTAATTTTAAAGTTGTTTTTAATTTTAAATAAAAAATTCATGTACATTTCTCATTCTTTTATTTATCTCGTGCGCCATTGAAGCCCAAAATACCAATAACTCATTTGTGGACGTTGTTTGCAGGCGACGTTCATTAACAGTTTTATGTAGATAAATGTGAACATTTATTTGTTTGTACAAATGTACACCCTTTAACAGATTCGAAAGACACTTGTCACATGCGTTTCTTGGCATCTGGAAGAAGTCGCACTGTTAAAACGTTTTCCTCCCTCCAAAGAAGAAAAATAATTATAAATTAAGTCTTATAGTGTGCAATTTGGAAAACGTCTGAGAACTTTAATTTGTATTAAACTTTATATTTAGTATTAAAATTTTTCACTCAAGTTCATTTTTTCTAAACTGTTTAAAAATTGCGTAACCATCTTGGGTATTAAAATGAAGTAAAATATGAGATATTCTGTGCAATTTGGAAACCATAACTGAACTTAAACTTTGGTATAAAAATTCACTCAAATTCATCTTTACTACGTTATTAAGAAGTACCTCAATTTACTTAATTGAGACTGACAGAGGGATAGAAAGAGGGGTTTAGTGTATAATTTAGAAACTGCTCCATATAGAAATTTGATAACTGACAATATCTTTAATCAAATTCATTTAATTTCTTCTAATTATATACTTTTCTTGTTTCTTCCATCTTTGTCGTATCACTTTATTTTTTTAGGTGGGCACAGGAAATACCAGATATTTCAACTAGTCGTGGATAGATGATATTTATCCTTCCCTCCCCCCATGGATTATTGTAATAAATATTCAACTATGTATATATAATATATTTTAGTACATTATCTTACTTAATTGTGGCTATTTTCCTCTAAGGCCTGTCATCCATCTTTACTACAAACTCCTCTAGAAATACTCAGTATTAGACAGAATTCGTATATCCCCAATGTTATTCAGTCTACCAGTACTAATCTTCGATTTATACTATTATTATACTTTCCTAACTTTTGTTTTCAATGCATAAATGTCCTTTGTTGTCTGTCGTAATTCGTTTTAATGAAATATGCATGACTTACCCTTATACACCGCGTTAATATTCTACTATTTGAAGCTGTAATCACATCACGTTCTGGTAAACGATTCTACCACTAAAAGCAATGAATCACTCTCCTGATTCGTTCTTCCGCTTGATTTAATTTACAAAAGCATTTCATTTCAAAACACATTCCGGAACGCAAGATAAAAGTTAAATTTCAGAGATTCGCTGTTTTAAACATATTTATTAGGATATGAATTATTAATTTTAAAAGCTTGTATTTGAAGGATAATTCGCCTAAAGTTGGTTCGGGTAGTAGAAAACTTTTAACAAAAAAATATTATTAAATATTTTGGGGTTATTTAACTTTCCATAAGCTACATATGTCATTTGCTTTGCCTATATTAAAAAAGTTTTTTTATAAGTTACAGCCAAAATATTGTTAGTATTTTATTTGTGTATCATTTATTATGTATCATTATTATAAATAATTAATATCATTAATTATTGAAATATCAATAATTAATATCATTAATTATTTATATAGTGAGCTAAATTTTGCACTAATTCACTCAGATTGCGGTTGGTCTTATAAGATTCTTGCAAGAGTTCATAGTGTCCTTTTTAATCTGCCACTAATTTTGAATAGCAGTTTTGCAATTTTTTGCTTAAATATTAAAAAAACAAAAGTTTATTGACCTAAAAATTGGGAATGTGTCCTGATAAAAAGCCGGTAATACGAGTCTTTATCAAATTCTTCTGAATAAAACCTCATCGTGTAAGTTTTTTAATCTCTTTTGAGATTTTCGCCTCAACACATACAAAATTTTACATTATCCGCATCATTAAAATAATCACAGATTAAAAAAAAATCTATATTCTTCAATATAAGTTGATTCCATTGTAAAGTCACTTATGTCTAAACTTATATACTCTATAACAAAAAAAGTGACGCACCAAGAAGGAGTAATGCAAACTGGACACAGATTGACTTACATACAGGTTTTGGTGGAATCTAGCACCAATTCATCATTATCGTCGATCTTACGTGCAACTGGTACTTCGGTGACTTCAAATGCTCTTAATAGGCGGCTCAGTGGGGTTGAGCTCAGTCCCCGGACCTCTCTTTGGAGCACCATAAAAAGGGTCCTACAACCAGCTCGGGATTTTACCAATCTAACGCAACAATTGGACAGAATTTGGAACGATACTTCACAGGAGCACATCTGCCAACTCTATCAATTAATACCAAGACGAATAACTGCGTACATAAGGGCCAGAAGTGTACCAACGCGTTATTGACTTGTTTACTTTGTGAGGCCCTTTCTCTTGATTAAATCATTCAAATTTTCTGAAACTGTAATCAATTGTTTTTCTCCACATACACATCACATGTACCAATTTTTGTCCCATTCGGACCACCCATTCCACCCCATCTACCAATTTTTGTCCCCACTTCTTGGTGCGTATTTTTTTTTTTTTTTTTTTTTAAGTTACAGAGTGTATTATTCAGAAGTGTCTGATTGTTAATTAAACTCAAATCCGGAGAAATTCAAAATTCAGGAAAAATGAAGATAACAAGCACTTTGATTGCGTTTCTTCTATTATTAATATTGTTCTTTCTTATTCTTTCTGATCAAGTAAGCTTATAAGCTTTTTCAATGTTATTTGCAATTTTTGCCTCAACTTCTATATAGTTTGACATTCCCCTCCATCATTACAATAATCAGAAATAAATAAATAATCTATATTTATATATTTTGATTCCATTGTAAAATCTTTTATGTCTAAACTAAATTAATAATATACAGAAGCCTGTAAATGTTGATTAAAGGTAAATTATACGGAATTAAAAATTCATGGAAAACAAAAGTAACCAGTATTTTGCAGTAATTTACTCATATCCCGTTTCCTCTCTTACGCTGAGTTGCCAATATTTTAATTTACTCCGAAGCATTTTTATCCCCGCATTTTTTTTTTATTTTATTTTTTTTTTTTTTACACCACTTTTTTTAGCGAAATTTTTTCTCTAATATATAATTACGATAAAAATAAGAAAAAATTGCACTTAAAAAAAAGAAAATGAAAAAGAAAGAAAGTGGTATGGAATAGTGGTGGAACCAAAAATATTCCAGAACAAATTAAAATGTTAGTAACTCCGCTTACAGATCTTGTTCTGGGATCCGGCAGGGATGGAACACGGGCGCAGAATTCATACCGGAATCCGTTTAAGAAATTTCTCTACTTATAATATCGTTGATTTAAGAAGTAGAAAATTTTCTTACATCGATAGTGGTATGAATTCTGCGCCCATGTTCCATCCCTGGGGATCCGGACATAATATCGCGGGACAAAATATCGCCGGACAAAATATCGCGTCAAAAAAATAATATGATCTATTTGAAAATTTCCATTTTCTGTCCCGTGTGATCTCTGGTGGAGGCCACAGGGCCTTATAAATTAATATTAATTATTTAAAATAAATAAATAAATACATTGTAGAATGGAATTTTATTATTTTATCTATATTTAATTTTAAGTTATTTTATCATTTGCTTTTCATCATTCAAAATACATTTTAAAAATATTGTACATCACTGCTGACAACAAAGCTGAACATCGTTCACAAACTTTAATTGAAAATTTTAAAATAGATAAGCACGATTGAATTCTTTATGACTAATCTTTAAAAAAATGTTAATAAACATAGTCTTTAATATTCTTTAAACAAAATTTATAACAATTTTTGTAGTGAGTTTGTGTGTATTCCAGTGCTCTGACTAAGGTATGTATTGTCATTAAATTTTATACAACATTATTAATAATTACCAATTCCTTTTTGCTTTCCATTCATTTATGTAGGCGATATTTTGTCCAAGCGAGATTTTGTCTCCAACCCCTGTGAAAAGACTTACCATAATGGCTTTGATGTACTACTCTAAAATAAATTTGTCATGAATAGAGAAAATGGACATGGTTTTATATTCCACTCTCTCATCTCCTTTATAGTAACTGGACATTCGTGTTTAATGCCTCTGTATAAATAAAAAAAAAATGCACATAAATGACATGGGCTAACTCTTTTCCCAAAATGGATATGGTATCCTTTATTTCCAGGGTACAGAAATCTATACTGCTTGTTTTGGGGTTGGGGACAAAGTATCGCGAGGACGAAATATCGCCTACAGAGATGAATGGAAAGCAAAAAGGAGTTGATATTTTTTTTTTATATATGTAAAATTTCATGAAAACACATACCTTAGTCTGAACACTGACATACAGACAAACCCACCGCAAAAATTATTATAAATTTTACTTAAAAGAGTTTTAAAACTATGTTTATTAATTTTGTCAAGATTAATCATAATGTATTCGGTCCTGCTTCTTAATTTTAAAATTTTTAATTTAGATTTGTGAACAGTGTTCAGCTTTGATGTCAACAGTGGTGTACAATATTTTTAAAGCGTATTTGGAATGGTAAAAAGCAAATGATAAAGTAACTCAAATGTAGATGAAATTCCACTCTATGATATATATATATAGATAGATAGATAGATAGATAAATTAATTAATTAATATTTATATGACCCTGTGTCCCCCTCCAGAGATGACACGTAACACAAATTCAAATTTTTAAATAGATCATATTATTTTTTTAAAGAGATTTTGTCCCGCGAGATTTTGTCCGGATCCCTTTTCACAAAATGGACATGGTGTCCTTTATCTCAGGGGTACAGATTTCTGTTTCAAAATAGTGTTGTTAAATATGACTTAAAATTTTGAAAAGTTTTCAGCTATGCTGGTACAGCATCTTCTATGGTGAACATTTGAAAAGGATTGCGATATCAACCGGTAAAATTTTCACACTAATAATTTTTCAAATTATCCAATATGATCCGTTGTAACGTTTGACTACGGAGCCGCGTAAAGTCAAGAAAATGCAACGGCAAGTTGCCCTCATTACAAATATTAAACGATACTATCTATCATTATTTGTCTATCAAACTGTAAGAAATGTTGCATATTGCATTAAATTGTGCCGTGATTTGTCAAACAACAATGTTTTTGAATAACAGACAGTGCATTTCACAGTCGTAAGTTTACTTCTAACTTGTAAACGTCGCACTACTTTTAAGCCGTCAGTCCAACATCAGAAATTCTTCAACATCGTCTTTTGATTGAAAATAGCATTTTTCAAGCATTCCTTTTAGCTCTTTTTATAAACGTCCAATTTTTCCCATGTGTTTGGTGCAAATCGCATCACTTTTATTCGTTTTTGAATTAATAATTTTTGAACTTTTTATGACTTTTAGATCACCCGATATATTAATGCAGTAAATATTTTAGCTAAAAAAATTAATTTGAAAAAATATCCATATGTTTAAGATTGATACTTGCTATGATCATTTGAGTTGTATTAATATAAATTATAATTCAATATAACTTAAAATAATATTTTCAATTTTTATAAGTGTTTTACAGAGGAGAGAGACGAATAAAATAGCTAAGCTAAGTTTTGCTGATTTTTAAACTGATTTGTAATCGACGTAAAAACACCAAAATTAAAGATTAAAAATTTCATTTATCCTAGTACAAGATGGAATTTTTCAATCATCTCCAGAATAAGTTAATTATTGAGAAGAGTTCATGGACAAAGTGGCCACTGTCAAAAGTAACTAATAAAAATAGGTTTAAATTTAGAAAATAATTCACGAAACATAATATTTGAGATGGCCATTATGCAAAAAATTTATAACTTAATTTGCCTGTATATCGGCAGGCAGGTGCCACCACTATCACTTATCTTCTGTTATTTTTCATATGGATACATCAGAATTAATTAAAATTGTACCACACTGCTTCGATTAAATCTTTATCATGAGAACCTATGATTAAAGTTTTTGCATATTAACCGGTAGGTGACACTGTTATATAAAATGATGTAGAAA
Organism: Salticus scenicus; assembly: GCA_963930645.1. Lineage (NCBI taxonomy): Eukaryota > Metazoa > Arthropoda > Arachnida > Araneae > Salticidae > Salticus > Salticus scenicus. The sequence continues at coordinate 222,231,277 of OZ005659.1, read as the reverse complement.
AACAAAATTGTGATAGCCACATCATACTAATTTAATATAGCATTTTTTCAGTCTAAAAATTTTTACCTTATTTAACAAAAAAAAAAAAAAAAAAAAAAAAAACTGCTACAAAAAAATTATGAAAGATTTTTATCAACAATTACTAGGAGCCAAAAAACATAATAGTCGGCAGCTACGACATTTCACACGATAAATCAATATGCATAAGAAAATTAATATTGCATTCAAATTATTTCCATTTTAACAATAATTTAAATCTGGTATAAAGAAAATTGATTCAACGCCTGAAATTTGTTAAAGAAAATATTACATCAAAATTGTGAAACGAACTAACTTAAGTCAAAGAAGTAAGCTTATATAATTTGCAGCGTTCACTTCTTAAATCTCCTGAAGCTTAATTTTGAATAAATTTCTTTGGAAAGACGCGAAATTCAAGCAGAAGCAAATGAATGTGTGAAAATCGAAATTTTATGTCCAATTATGAGGGACAATTCAATAGCGGAGTTGTAATAAATTGAAAGAAGTAATTGGAAGAATGTGTGAGAGGGGAAATATTTCGAGAGTATCTGAAGATCTCTTCTCCATTGTAAGACCCTCTAAAATGAACTTGAAAGAGACGACATTTGAAGTGGGAAGCGAGGAATGACTCTTGAAAATTTGTTTGAATGTTGAAAAAATGACGTAAGAGTTCCGACGGAATTTTCGATAGATATTTAATATTTTAAGGGGGAAAATTTATGTATTGGTGACAACAGTAATATAAAATAGAGTGATTTAAGAATATAGTAGGATCTTAGTCTCAAATATAATTGGAATAAGTAGAATTGATTTTTTTTTTCTTTTGTAGCTATATTTCATTATTAAACTAGAATGTTATGGCCACCACATGACTTTCTTCTGTATTTTCCTATACAAATTCACTCAGTAAAAATAAATTATTAAACTTATTATTTAAAAAAATTATCTTCCGTGATAATGCAGACGATTTCTATATTAGAGAAGTAGTATAACACTAAATATACTATTTTTGAAAAAAGTCAATTTTATTCTCGATATTACATTGTTATTATCATTACTTTATTTTTATTTATTTATTTATTTATTATTTTTTTATTTTTTTATTTATATTTTATTTTTATTTATTTATTTTTTTTTTTTTTTGGTTAAAAATGAAAAAAAAAAATGATAACTTTATTTTAAATTATCGCAGATTGATGGTTCAACCATTTGTTTTAAAGGTATTGCCGAGCTCTTTTGAAAGATACCCATCATGAACATTTACTCCCCTCGGAGAAAGGGAGGCTCCTACATATACAAATTTTTCCCTAGTTGACTATCTCTATTACAAATAATTCTCTTTATGCACATTTATACAAAATGTTGTCCTATACCATCATGTTAAAAATTTAGAAAAAGGGGGGATGGCATTGCAAGCTGTTGGACAATTTTTACTTAAAGTTGATAGGCACTAATTCATGTCAATGTGTAACTACATACCAATTTGTATGAAATTCTCTGCAATAGTCTCTGAGACATAGTTGCCACAAAATTTTGTCACACACAGACAGACATTTTCTAAAAATGGTCAAATCGTGTTCTACAGCTCTCAAAACGTGTAAATCCATCAAAAACCCGAGCTCAAAAGTTTTACGAATACAATACTTTCTTCTATTGAATATAGAAGAAAGTAAAAATATGTCTTGCATTTACAATGTTATTATTAACTATATATCTGCAAATCATACAAATACATGTAAATAAATTACTTGCGAAAATTTAAATAATTAAGTGTAAAATAGTGTGAATGTTAAAAAAGTGATGTAAGTTCAGAGAGAATTTTCAGAGAGAGTAAGTTTCAGAGAGAATTTTCAAAGGATAATTAATATTTTAAGGTAAGAATTTATATATGGGTGGCAGCAGTAATATATTAAGTATGTCGTTATGTCCAACGAGATAAATAAAGTAGAGTGATAAATGGTAACCCTGACAAGGTCCAACATGAGTCATGTGAGATGAACCATCTATGCGTTGATTAACTTGGTAACAGCTTATTTTCAATACATTTTTATGGCAACGGTTTGGAGATTGTACCATAGATATAGTAATAAGACATAGATCGATTAGCGAGAGGTAAAAAGTGATACCTTTTTTTTTCGGGAAAAGTCACTCTAATGGCTGCCTTTTCCCGAGTAAATCACACACAGGAATACACACGGATAATTTAGTAAATAAAATTTATTAATAATTTATTTACTAAAGGTGAATGAAAAACTCCAGGTACAGTTTCAAATTCATTTTTCTTTTCACTCTTTTTTTTTCAATACTCTCTAATGGCTGATTTTAGAACTTTTTTTCGGCATCAAAATTTTTTGCTCAATAACATGGGGATGATAGATCTATATATATTACTATATCTATGGATTGTACTTGGCAAAATCATAACCTCCAATATTTTTGTTTATTTATATAGTTTAATATTTTTTTGTTCTAAATCATTTTAGTTTTTATTTTACTTCTTTATTATTTCGTGTACTCGAAATTTAACCGACAAAATATTCAAAAATAGCTGATAAGTTATTATTTGTTGTTAAATTTAGCTCTTTTAAAAGTTTAACTTTTCTTTATAAACACTTTTAAACTTTGCTGGGAAATGATGAAGAAAAAAAAAACATTTTATTGTTTATTATAAGATGAAATATGCGAAAAATTATTTTAAAAACAATTTATTTCGGTTATAGCACTGTTGTGTGTATAATGATAATTTGGCGAATTGAAATTTTGAATATCAAAATAGGTATAAAGGGCCAAACTCAGAAATCTATGGGTTCATATCATGTGATTCATGTTGAATCACGGAAAGATAATCCTTTATCCATTGAATCATCACTCTAATTTATTTATCTCGTTGGTTATATCCTGTCATTTTGAATGAATAAAATGACTTTTTTGTTTGTTTTTTTTCGTTTTAAATACTTATATGATATTAAAACTCGAATAAACTACTACGTCAGACACGCCAAAGAAAAATTTTTGAGATGCATACAACTGTTTCGGTAGCCTTAAGCGTACCGTCTTCAGTGCAAAAAGAATTCTGAATCTGGAGAAGTGCTCGTATATATAGGAGAGGGACCGAATTTAGTTCACCCAATAGGATTACGGGAAAGGTGGGGAATGTGGCCAATAGGAATTTAGGAATGTTAGCTGTGTAAACAGTAGAAAAATTAAGAAAAATGTGGACTGAATGTAAAATTTCCAACCATCAGAAAAATAGGGAACAGCGAAATCACAATTTACAAGGTTTTTAAAATTTTTATAAATATGAAAAGCTTCAAAGAAATCGAGTTCATGAATGGATTTAGGTCTGCAAATTATTTTAGCTGTATTAAATTTAAAATTATGATTATTCATGAATGGATTTAGGTCTGCTTTCTTTGAAGCTTTTCATATTTATAAAATTTTTAAAAACCTTGTAAATTGTGATTTCGCTGTTCCCTATTTGTCTGATTGTTAGAAATTTTACATTCAGTCCACATTTTCTTAGTTTTTCTACTGTTTACACAGCTAACATTCCTAAATTCCTATTGGCCACACTCCCCACCTTTCCCGTAATCCTATTGGTTGAACTAAATTCGGTCCCTCTCCTATATATACGAGCACTTCTCCAGATTCAGAATTTTTTTTGCACTGAAGACGGTACGCTTAAGGCTACCGAAACAGCTGTATGCATCTCAAATATTTTTCTTTGGCGTTTCTGACGTAGTAGTTTATTCGGGTTTTAATATTCCAACGCCAAGTCTCCTGTTATTATTACTTATATGATACTTCACAAAATACCTTCTTAAAAGTTATATAAATGTTGTACAGGAAAAATATCCGGTATCGGGTTTTTAAATTAAAACGGCAGAACTTTCCGGTTCATATAATAAAACTGGTCGATTTTAATAATGCAGCATATCTTTGTTTTTAACATAATTTTGATTTAAAAAAATTTCTTTTGTAGCTGTATTGAATTATTTTAAAGCATATCAAAAATAAAAGTACTTGCGCAATCAATTTTCATTACTATCTACAAATTTTACTGAGTTGGCAGAAAAGTTCTGTGATACTGAACTGAAACAGTTGACACCAGAAATTTAACTTGGACAAAATTTATATAAATCTTGAGAAGATATCTGCTAGCATTTACTTAAAACTCGAATAAATGTTTCCTAGGGTAAATTCCCTGTGTTTGTTGTATAATTCAGTTCAACAGAAATTTACCACTAACTCAATATATGTGACACATTTCTTTTTAACAATATTGGGAGGAAATCTTATTTAAAAATTAGAAAAGCTGGCCGGTATGATATCAAAATTTGATTTATTTGATTTTATTTGATTTGGCAATTTTTTAAATGATCAAGCATAACAAAATTGACACTAAATTGACATTATAAAGTTATTGTTTTTTTTTTTTGTATAAATTACCGTCTTAAATAAAGAAAAAAAATGCATACATATGCATTAAAATACAACTAACAATATACCACAATAACTATATCAAATTTTCTCTAAAACTATTTAAATAAAAAAGTAAATTTCAAAATTTTAATTATTTTGTAAAATAGTTCAAATGCCCCAGTTTGGCGAATTTTAGATTAAATCATATGAAAATTATAGTTAAGACATTTTATAGACATTCAAATATATCTGTACGTATATTTCAATTTTCGTCTTAATTTATACTTTAAAACACGTTATTAAGTTTCAGAAAAAAATAAATATCGCATGAAATTTTACCATTTAAAGATAATATTATTTCTCACGAATGAACTTACTATTGGACATACTTGCCAACATACTAATTAATATTCCATAGTATTGTTAATCCCGCCTTCTTTTTCACACCGGTATCTTTTAGAGTATTTTTCTTCTTATTTAATCATAATTGTATTTGGAGATTATTACTCTAGAAATTTACTGGTGTGAAAAAAAGAGCGGGATTAACAACACTACGGAATATTAATTATATTCCGTATTATAATTTATACTTTAAAACACGTTATTAAGTTTCAGAAAAAAATAAATATCGCATGAAATTTTACCATTTAAAGATAATATTATTTCTCACGAATGAACTTACTATTGGACATACTTGCCAACATACTAATTAATATCCCATAGTATTGTTAACCCCGCCTTCTTTTTCACACCGGTATCTTTTAGAGTATTTTTCTTCTTATTTAATCATAATTGTATTTGGAGATTATTACTCTAGAAATTTACTGGTGTGAAAAAAAGAGCGGGATTAACAACACTACGGAATATTAATCATGATGTTCGCAAGTATACTATTGGATATACAAAGTAATATAGTAATACGTTCAGAATACAAATATGAACAATAATATTGTGAAATTGGACGCAAAAATGATAAATATAAGGCTAAGGAGATTTTAAATTTTCCCGATAAATAAAAAATACAGAGTTGGGAAGAAATTGCGAATTTTCCGTAACCCTCATACTAAATATGATATGAAGATTACTATTTCCGAATAGTGGTATGAAACTTATTTTTAGTTCGTAGTAACTTGGCACCTCTGAAGATAAATAATATTTTGCATCCGTTACCCGACTACCGGAGGTAACGGAAGTATTGCATTCGGTCCAAAAATTCGATGTCTTGTTTTTACCTGATTTACACGTTTTAAGGTCTCCTGAGTCCAAAAAAGTACTTTTTGACAATTGGTCAGCAGAGCCTGTTTAAGGGGGAAGCACACATTATCTCCGCTCTCACCGGAATATTTTTACAATTATTTTTTAGTTCATGTCATAGAAGTTAGGATGGAATGGTTGGGAGGCACCTGTGACAGCGTCACGCATCCTCCATTACCTAGATGTGGAAACTAACGAAGTGAGAGTCCCGAACAACAATTCACTTCAATGGAGAAAAAGGGGGGGGGGATAAAAAAAGCACAAAAAACAATAACAAATAATTTTAGAAATTCCACGCTTTGACGAGGAAATATTTTTTATAAAAAATGAACGGTGTAAAACAATCCAATTTACTCACCGTTATTAGACACCAGAATTCTTTTAAAATAATTTTTATTGAGAATTTTGTGTTTATTATAGGAGGAAAGTATTTGTTAAAAAATAACGGTGTAAGTATAAATAATGTGTGCTTCCCCATTAATCAGGCTCTGTTGGTCAGTGTATGTGTATCTATGTATGTGGGGAATCTTCTGGCTATCACATCTCCGAATCTAATAAAATTTGAACGACGAAACTTCAGATATGAGACAGGACTGGTGTACAGAGGAATTTTCTAAATTTTGGTGAAAATTGGAAAAACAGAAGTGTGTCATCGGAAACCGGAAGTAGTACCATAAGTCTGTATCTCAAAAACGGCTCTAACGATTTTCTTCAAAGTTGCTATATAAACACCCTATTATATGTCCTTTCGAATGATGTAGTTGGTTAGTTCAGGAAAAATTGATAGACGCCCTGTATAAATAGCTCAATTTCAGGTGTCGCAAGTGCGTTCTTTTAAAAACGGCTGTATGGATTTTTTTTTTTTTTTAACTCGCCATATTAACTCCCTTTTAAACATCCTTTTGTATGTAATTATTGTTTTCCGATCAATAATTGAGAATACCAAGTTTTTGTAAAAGTTGGTATCTCAAAAACGGCTCTAACGATTTTCTTGAAAATTGTTTCATAAATCCATTTTAGATATCCTTTCTCATATATTACGTGGTTATTACAGGAAAATTAACAATCATCCTGATTAGGTAGGTTAGTTTTATAACCCGGAAAATGGTGTTTCCAAAAATAACTCTATTTTTTTTTTCTTACTTTTTAACTCGCTATGTAAACTCTATTTTACATGTCTTTATATATATATATATATATATATATATATATATATATATCAGCTTTCTCTTGCAGGAAATTTGTTGGGTGTTTACTTCGTTAGGTCAATTTTATGCCAACTGATCACATTATTTCTAAAACATGTATATAATACGTGTAATATTGGGTTATGGAAGTCGTGTGGTTGTTTCACACCAGATTTTTTAATTTTACTTTTTTAATATAAATAGATTTTAAGACATTTTAATATACTGAATATTGGTATATTTTAATGCACATTTGTACAAAATTCTTTAATTTCTAGAGAGTAGTTTACAAAAGTCTTTGTAATGTTCGCTGCCCTTTTAATCAAATGTAACTATTTAATTACATTTAATTTAATGTAATGTAATTACTTTTGCTTGGTTTTCTACTTTAATGTTAGAAATTATATATTTAGTATGCTTTTATTTTTAAATTGAAGCGTTATCTGAATTTCCAGCAATTATTTTGCTTTACTTATTACGCTTTTACTTGGTTTTAAATTATTAGTTTCAGTTAAAAGACTGATTCTTGAAATTTAATTATCTAAAATTACATATTTCAAGTACTATATCTGCTATATCTTTCGGGATATTTTCTGTTTCAAATTCAGTTAACTGATAAACAATTATATAGTTTCTTCATTGGAATTATCTTTAAGTTAGTTTAAATTTAATTAGAATGCGTTTTATACATTTCAAGTATTTACGTAGTGTTTTGCTCTTTAAATTTCAATTTCTAAGAAAGACATTGTTTTGATCCGTAACTCGTAAGCATAATTCTGATTTTATTTACCGATTTACGAGTATTTTTGCGTCTTAAATGTGATTAAGAATAAAAATTTACCTTACTTTAAGCAGTAATGTGATATAAATTTTAGAATATTCAAAATAGTATTGAAATATATCTTTCAAAATTAAATTTTACGCATGGTAGTATGTTTTTCGATTGAAATTTTATAAATATAGTTCAGTAATTTTATTTTTATACAAAAGTTTTAAATATTGTTTTCATTCAATTAAGCAGTTTAAAAAAATCTTTAGTATTAAAATAATATCTGGAATCTCTTTTTAATTTACCACTGCTTCTGCATAAGGAAAAAATAATCTGGTGTGTCTCTCGCACTACTTTCTCTTAACCTGAAATTTAATACTATAAATACAGGTTGGAGATGAAGGGGTAAGATAACGAGTACTGTTATGTAAACCTATGTTAAACAATTCAAATTAGGCTTAGGAAGAGTTTTATATGATAATTAGTTCTGTGGGGGGGGGCTACCGCCCCCCTCAACCCACCGTTTCATTAATGTACAAAAAACAAGCGATATATATTTAGCTTAAAACATACATTAATTACCATATCGCTATGAGGAATTTATTTCAATTCCCGAACAACTTTCCTGGAAATGATAAAATATTATTAGTAAAGCACTTCCACTAACAACAAACAGGGATGGAACACGGGCGCAGAATTCATACCGGAATGTGTTTAAGAAATTTCTCTACCTATAATATCGTCGATTTAAGAGGTAGAAGTTTTTCTTACATTGATACTGGTATGAATTCTGCGCCCGTGTTCCATCCCTGAACAAATAACTAGTGTGTTGTGGCCACCACATGACTTTCTTCTATATTTTCCTATATAAATTCACTCAGTAAAAATAATTTATTAAAATTATTATTTAAAAAGTTATCTCCCATGATAATGCATACGTTTTCCATAAAAGAGAAGTAGTATAACACTAAATATCCAAACAAAAAAATTGAATTTATTCTCAATGTTACATAAAAAAAAATATTTATTTATTTATTTATTTATTGTTAAAAATGAAAAAAATCGATAACTTTATTTTAAATTATCGCAGATCGATGGTTCAGCCATTCGTTTTAAAGGTATTGGCGAGCTCTTTTGAAAGATACCCATCATGAAAATTTACTCCCCTCGAGGCGGGACGGGGTGAGGCGAAGCTCCTACATACACGATTTTTTTTTCTCAGTTGACTATTCCTATTACACAAAATATATATTCGTTTCATTTGGTTTGGTGCAGTCTACAGATGATAAACTCTACAGATGATAAACCTGCAATTTCCCCCATAGACGTAATGTATTTGAATATTTTTGAGTGTCCCTGTACACGAACCATTCGCTTCATCTCAACGAAAAGCTTAGTGTAGCATCCCTATGTGATACACATTTAGAATACCGAGTTTGGAATTTCTGCTACTATTTGTTCTTGAGATATGCTGATAACAGACACACACTCAGACCATTCGCTAAAGACATGATTTTCGTATTTAGAGGACCGCCAAACATGTAAATATAACAAAAACTCACGAAAATTTGACCCTAAAACAATACTCTCTCGACCCTATGGGTAAGAGAAAGTAATAAGACGGGAAGAAATAAATAAATAACATGAAAATTTATGCTTTAGATAAGTAAAGTTGAAATTTCTTTCATAGTTTTAGTTAATTATTAAAAAGTATATCAAAAATTAATGCATTTAAACAGTTGTTATTTATTAACCAGCTTTTACAAAGCATACACATAGGTGAAAGTAGGTTATTTATAATTTGTTTTTCTGTTTCTATGAAAATCGTAGATATCTCTGAAAAAAAGAGCTCGTGTCAGGACCAAAGTTAGTGGTGTACAATTATAAATTTGCAACAGTCTACAAATATATATTTTTTTTTTCCCGAACACTATAGTGAGGAAAGTATTGTAATCATGTCAAAAATCCGAGTTTGGGATTTTGATGTTTCTATACGTTTCGAGGTCCCCTGAGTCCGTTTTCGCTATTTTTGCGATGATGTATGTATGTGTGTGTGTATATGTATGTGTGTATGTATGTGTGTATGTATGTGTGTATATGTATGTGTGTATGCATGTGTGTGTATGTGTGTGAGTGAACACGCTAGCGTGTAAACGCTTTGTTCGAATAAGCTGAAAGTTGGTACGTATATTGTAAGTCACCATAGTACGAAAAAAAAATTTGTACTCATGTTATAGGTCACAGTTGCACCAACTGTATGGATTTTGGCGGATTTTAGCACACCAAATTTTTAAAAGTGCGATAGCATCTAAACGCCTTATTCAATTGAGCTGAAAATTTATATGAATATTATAAATCACTGTTGTACTAACTATAAGCATTTTGGCAAATCCAGCATTTATAGGTTTTCACAGGGACACAACGAAAAATTCTTTATCATTATGATCTATGGGCTTGAAGTTCAGTAGCATTCAATAAAACATCGTGTAATATATGGAGAAAAATACTCAAACACTCTATTATGTTTTTCTCTCTTTTGTTTTTTTAGCAACTCCTCTTTCTTTGCTTTATCTACAAAACTGTTAATTACTCAATGTTCGGAAAGTCGAGTGGAGTCACTCCAGATTTTTTTTTTTTTTTTGAGGTATGTGAGATGCAAAATCTATTTTGCAAATCATGACTACTAGACTTTCCTAACTTGTTCGGAAAGTAAAAATGATGTACGACATTGGTTATAGGCGTTTAAATAAAATAAAGTAATAGTATCAGTTTCGGAATGGGGAAAATGAAATTGTCAAATAGAGATTGTGGTTCCCGTCAATCATAAATTAGTCTTTTAAATAACAAACTTTCTGATCAAGTAATCTAAAAATTTAAAGATATATTTTTTAATTATGCCATTACTTACAGTACAAATTTAGCATAAAAAAATATCCAACTCATTTAGGTTAAATTATTTTCAATGATTATGTTTATGTATTTTCTTTTAAGGTTCCAGAGATCATAACATGTCTATGTAATTAAACAGAGAATGTCTTCGCTTCAACACTTGCGTTGGAACTTTAATTACTCTCATTTAATATAGAAAGCCACCAGTATTTTACAATTAGGTTTAGAAATAAAATTCAATTGAAAAATTCTGTGGTGAATTATTGGAATTGCAAAATAAACTGGGAGAATAATGCATACCCATACTTGCCAACCATCTCATTATAAACCGTACAATTTCTAGTACCCGCCTTTTTTTTTTTTTTTTTTTTCACACCAATAATTTTTTAGAGTAGTCTTATTTAATACTAACAATATTTGGAGAGAATAACACTAAAAATATAGTGGTGCTAGGAAAGGGGCGTGTTTTCAGGGGCGTTAACAATTGCACGGTTATTAATGAGATGGTTGGCAAGTATGCATACCTGTCAGATTACTAATTAATATCTGGAAAATCGTCTACACCCTCTCTCTCTCTCTTTTTTTTTTTTTTTTTTTTTTAATGCTAGTCATATTTTAGAGCATTTTTCTTCTTATTTAATCGTAATTACCTTTAAAAAAGTTTGTTTAAAAACAAAGTAGTATGAAAAAAGGACGGGTTCTAAAAATCTTCCGGATTACTAATTAGTAAGTTGGCATAGGTATGACAATATGTTCCACCGTCCACGAAAGACTTAAAGTAATTTACAAAGCTGCCAATATCCTAATTAATATACCGTAGTATTATTAATACCCACCTTTTTTCCACATTAGTTTTTTTTTTCTCTCTCATATTTAATTGTAATTACATTTGGAAAGAATTGCTCTAAAAATTGAGGGGTGTAGAAAAAGGGGCGGGCACTAACGTATTACGGAATATCAGTTAGGATGTTGGCAGTTACAGTCGCCAGAAGTATTATTCGAGCAACTCCACCCCGTCAGAATTTTTCACGATTCGATTCAGTTGTCGGTTTGAATAATAAATATTTAGAATTTAAATATATTATTTAAATATTTTATTTTAATAATAAAATATTTATTATTTAAATATTTTATTTTTAATAATAAAATATTTATTATTTGTTTATCGAATCGTTAAAAATATATTATTTGTTTATCGAATCGTTAAAAAAATATATTCAATATTGGTACAGCATTCATTTAAAAAATGTCCTTATTCAATATTGTAAATTTCAGACAGAATGAGTACGGCTATTTATAAAGAATGAATCCAAGTCAATCAACCAATCAACCAACCTTGAAAAAAAAAAAAAAAAAAAAAAAAAAAAAAAAAAAAAAATTTTTTTTTTTTTTTTTTTTTTTTTTCAAGGTTGGTTGATTGGTTGATTTAAAATCTTATTCGATATTTCTATCTCAAAGGCATTAGCTATCTCAGATTCAAAGGCATCGTTTTAATATTAAAATAATACTATTATCCAATTCAAAGTCTCAATTTATAAACATCCAATATTGGCACTCTATCTATCGCAAAAAAATGGGCCGAACGAAGCGTCAAAGACAGAAATCTGCCATGAGACGCTTCGTTCGGCCCATTTTTTTGCCCCCCTCCAGATTTAAGGCATCAGTTTGTACCATCTAGATCGATCCCCCACAAAGACTTTGATTTTGGACGGAGGGGTGTCTGTCCAAGAAATAGTCTCAAATCTATCTTCGTGGAGGCGAGGGTCGTCATCGTGGTCCCCATCGAAGAACAGCATGGTTCTCTCTATGAAATCTTTTAAGAATTCATTTATGAATGTGTCAGAGTCCCTCACGATCCGAATTCGGATGGCTTTATGGATGCATGAGGTGGGTACTATGGGGTCTAGAATCTGGATTTTAGAGGATGTCAGCATGGCCTCGAATCCCAACGACGACAGGGCATCTCCAAAATGTATCTCGTCGACTGGATACACCCAGGTATTGGCTAGAGAGATAGGTAACCTGACCCTCCTGTAAACGAGATCGCACACCTTCAGTCTGGTTGTTTTTTTCACGTAAGATCGACCCATCAGCTTGGCCACATCAGAGGCCCTGACGAACAAAAGTCCATCCGCAGAGACTACGAATAGGATTTTAGCGTCAAGCTGTGGATGTTCAATAGTGAATAGCATGACTTATGGCAATAGCAACAGAAGTCAAAATGATGCAGGCTCTTAGAGGCAGCTCGTATATATACCCGAGTCGTGACCTCGTTTTATCAGGCTTTACTAAGAAAACAGGATGTATCAGCTGTTTTTTGAGGATGCGATAAAATCTGTCCTTCTAGAACGATAAAATTATTTATATAATTAATCCGATAGCATGAGGATGTGCGTCACAGGATGTAGATAAGATATTTACTTGGAATTTAGATAGAACTAAAGATTACTGCTAGTATAAATACAGGCTGCTGGACGAGACATTTCATTCTGAGCTACTGCTTTCCAAAATGATCTTCCAAATTCTATCTGATGAACTGAATGTTAAATTGACATGCTTTTTGTCATTTGACAACCAAATTTTTATCAAAGGCCGAGACGTGGCCTATTACATGGGGCATGAAAACTCCAGTAGAGTGGTGAACTTGTGCCATATAACGGTAACGGACATTGCTCCTGAGGGCTTGAAACTACCCCCGTCTCTAGCCAAGACATGCGTCTTTGGACTAGAGGATGCAAAAATATTGATGGATATGCATCCGGGAGAGTTTGACTCCCTATTTCAGGGGCCGATTGAAATTCTTACGCCCATCGAATGCAGCTTAAACCTGAGGCGGCCTGTCCAGGTTAAGCTCGCAGCCATAACCTCATCCAATGCCACAATGGAGAGTTTCTTGGCCGACTTAAAGAATGTAATGGAGGAGTACCTGGCAACGGTACCCATGGACACCTATGTATTCGGCGAACGATATGGGGACTTGGAGCTAGGCTATTTCCCCCGAAAAATAAAAGTTTTGGTGGGAAACAAGCCCTACTTCTATAAATCCTCGTCTTAAGATCAGGACGAGGTGCAAAAAAATGGGTCGAGCGAAGCCTCTCATGACATAAGTCATTGAGGCTTCGCTCGGCCCATTTTTTTGCGATAGATAGAGTGCCAACATTGGATGCGTACCGATTTGAACTTGTAATTTTCAAGGGATATGGCTTAGCTATAAGATAATTTTGATAAAATATCTATAGACAAATTTAAGGTATCTGAGTTTAAAAATTTAATTGTTTCGTTTAAAATTTACTGTGTAAAATTTAAAATTTTTAAAGACTAAGTGTGGCGGTCATTATAATTCTAAATTTTCAAGGGATATGGCTTAGCTATAAGATAAATATGAAACTTGGTAAAATATACAGACTCGATAGCTAAATTTAAGGGATCTGAGTTTAAAATTTTAATTTTTTCGTTTAAAATTTACATTTTTTTCGTGTAAAATTTAAAATTTTTAAAGACTAAGTGTGGCAGTCATTATAATTCTTAATTTTCAAGGGATATGGCTTAGCTATAAGATAAATATGAAACTTGGTAAAATATACAGACTCGATAGCTAAATTTAAGGGATCTGAATTTAAAAATTTAATTTTTTCGTTTAAAATTTACATTTTTTGTGTAAAATTTAAAATTTTTAAAGGCTAAGTGTAGCCAAGCCAACATTGAATGCGTACCGATTGTAATTTTCAAGGGATATGGCTTAGCTATAAAATAAATATGAATCTTGTTAAAATATACAGACTCAATAGCTAAATTTAAGGGATCTGAGTTTAAAAATTTAATTTTTTTCATTTAAAATTTACATTTTTTATGTAAAATTTAAAATTTTTAAAGGTTAAGTGTAGCCAAGCCAGTTATTATGATCTGATCTCTATAAAAAGATTTTCGAGAAACTATTGACAGGATGCTTGATAAGCGGCTTCGATTAAAATTACAATCAGATCTCTATAAAAAGATTTTTCGAGAAGTGTTGACAGGATATTATGTAAGCCTTTCCTCCCGGTTATAATCAGATCGATAAAAATTGCTCAAGAGACAGGATATTATGCCCTCTTGATAAGCGGTTCCTAGAAAATTACAATCAGATCTGTTGATAAGACCGGGTATATATACGAGTGTCCAGCGAGAGCTCTTCAATTGCTAGTCGATCTCTCTACTAGCTGCTTAGATTCATTAGCTCAGTCATGTTTTTCCATGTAAAAAATTATGCCTATGGCGTTGCCTTTAAATGCTTAATGGCCTCTGATGGCACCCTGTTTGTCCGGGCTGAGGACCTGGCTATCTACTCGAGGCATCCTCTAGATCTCCATTTTGCCGAGAGATATGCAGGCCTCACCGTCCGAGATGTAATGGACCCTAAAATCGATTTACCCAAATGGCTCGCTAAGACGAGAATCTTCTCCATTAGCGAAGCCAAACATCATTTGGGAGGGTTCATGGGCAGACAGGAGTTTGATAAGATGTTCGATGGTTCGGCCATGGTGAAATACCAGGCTAACATGAAGCTCAGCTTCGAGAAAGCCATAGGTGTTAGATTTGTAGAAAGGTCCCATACCAAGTTCGAAGACTTCCTTGCCACATACCAACTACAGGTGAGGAAATTTTTTAAACTTGAATATGAGGATTATGAATTATACAAATCCCAAATGACCGGACCGTTGAAGATGACCATCAGGAGGTCATCTAATGAGCAACCCATAGAGAGCTTGTGTTAATCTTTAAAATGAGAGTAAAAAAATGGGTCGAACGAGGTGTCTCATGGCAGAATTTCTGTCTTTGACACCTCGTTCGACCCATTTTTTTGCGATAGATATAGTGCCAACATTGGACGGGTTTAATTTAAGACTTTGAGGGGCTTAATTTAAGTATTTATAAAAAAAATCTATTAAGCTAGTATTGAAGAGGTTATCAGCATAAAAAAATAATTAAGACGTTTAAGTTGAGACTTTACAATTTTTTTAAGGTTGGTTGGTTGATATATATTTATAATGCTAATTGAATTAAGTATATTTTCAAATTAAAAAAAAATTGAAAATTTTGCAAATTTGACCAACTTTAAAAACGTGATCTTAAAATAAAAATATTTTTGAAAACTAATCGTGGAATCGTGATTCTTATTACATATACATAGTAAAATAAGCAATTTAATTCAGTCGTTTTTTTTTCAAATTTAAAAAAAATTGAAAATTTTGCAAATTCGACCAACTTTAGAAACTTAATCTTAAAATAAAAATATTTTTGAAAACTAATCGTGGAATCGTGATTCTTATTACATATACATAGTAAAATAAGCAATTTAATTACTTTTCAGTCGTTTTTTTTCAAATTTAAAAAAAATTGAAAATTTGACCAACTTTAGAAACGTGATCTTAAAATAAAAATATTTTTGAAAACTAATCGTGGAATCGTGATTCTTATTACATATACATAGTAAAATAAGCAATTTAATTACTTTTCAGTCGTTTTTTTTCAAATTTAAAAAAAATTGAAAATTTTGACAGAGGTGGTGGCACATCAGCAAATTTAGATAAACTGTTACTTTAGCATGATATATATAGGCTAGCTAGAGTCAATCAATCAATCAACCAACCTTGAAAAAAAAAAAAAAAAAAAAAAAAAAAAAAAAAAAAATATATATTTTTTTTTTTTTTTTTTTTTTTTCCAAGGTTGGTTGGTTGATATATATTTATAATGCTAATTGAATTAAGTATATTTTCAAAAATGAAGATTTAGACTTTGAGTTGACTATTGCAAATTCAACCAACTTTAGAAACGTGATCTTAAAATAAAAATATTTTTGAAAACTAATCGTGGAATCGTGATTCTTATTACATATACATAGTAAAATAAGCAATTTAATTACTTTTCAGTCGTTTTTTTCAAATTTAAAAAAAATTGAATATTTTGCAAATTTGGCCAACTTTAGAAACGTGATCTTAAAATAAAAATATTTTTGAAAACTAATCGTGGAATCGTGATTCTTATTACATATACATAGTAAAATAAGCAATTTAATTACTTTTCAGTCGTTTTTTTTCAAATTTAAAAAAAAATTGAAAATTTGACCAACTTTAGAAACGTGATCTTAAAATAAAAATATTTTTGAAAACTAATCGTGGAATCGTGATTCTTATTACATATACATAGTAAAATAAGCAATTTAATTACTTTTCAGTCGTTTTTTTCAAATTTAAAAAAAATTGAAAATTTTGCAAATTTGGCCAACTTTAGAAACGTGATCTTAAAATAAAAATATTTTTGAAAACTAATCGTGGAATCGTGATTCTTATTACATATACATAGTAAAATAAGCAATTTAATTCAGTCGTTTTTTTTCAAATTTAAAAAAAAATTGAAAATTTTGACAGAGGTGGTGGCACATCAGCAAATTTAGATAAACTGTTACTTTAGCATGATATATATAGGCTAGCTAGAGTCAATCAATCAATCAACCAACCTTAAAAAAAAAAAAAAAAAAAAAAAAAAAAAAAAAAAATTTTTTTTTTTTTTTTTTTTTTTTTTTTTTTTCAAAGGTTGGTTGATTGGTTGATTGCCTCTAGCTAACCTATATATATTATGCTAAAGTATATACATTATCATTGTCCAGCAATGCTTATCTGCGTCTATAAAATGCATCCTGTTTTCATAGCAAATGAGTTATACAATATCCTGTTTCCGCGACATCTATAATAAGCCTTATCTCATCCTGTTCTCGTAGAAACTGACTTATGCAATATCCTGTCTTCAGATTGGCAATATCCTGTTTCATCTAAAATAAGCCTTATCTCATCCTGTTTTCGTAGAAACTGACTTATGCAATATCCTGTCTTCAGATTATACTAATTGAATTAAGTATATTTTCAAAAATGAAGATTTAGACTTTGAGTTGACTATTGCAAATTCGACCAACTTTAGAAACGTAACCTTAAAATAAAAATATTTTTGAAAACTAATCGTGGAATCGTGATTCTTATTACATATACATAGTAAAATAAGCAATTTAATTACTTTCAGTCGTTTTTTTTTCAAATTAAAAAAAAATGAAAATTTTGGCCAACTTTAGAAACGTAATCTTAAAATAAAAATATTTTTGAAAACTAATCGTGGAATCGTGATTCTTATTACATATACATAGTAAAATAAGCAATTTAATTCAGTTGTTTTTTTTCAAATTTAAAAAAAATTGAAAATTTTGACAGAGGTGGTGGCACATCAGCAAATTTAGATAAACTGTTACTTTAGCATGATATATATAGGCTAGCTAGAGTCAATCAATCAATCAACCAACCTTAAAAAAAAAAAAAAAAAAAAAAAAAAAAAAAAAAATATATATATATATATTTTTTTTTTTTTTTTTTTTTTTTTTTTTTTTTCAAAGGTTGGTTGATTGGTTGATTGACTCAAACATTTTTTTTCACAGTTGGTAGTTTAACATAATTAAACTCTCTCTCTACGAGCCAGCTTGACGGTCAACTCATACGCTCTGTCTTTTTCGTCAACTACGTAGTCTTTCTCTATTTCCTCAAACTTTCTCTTAACCGTAGCAGTCAATTCTTGAAGCATGTCGCCCGATTTGACAGACCATATACCTTCAGCTCTCACACGCATGGAAAAGTTGCTAGGTTTCTCTTCTTCAGTATCCCCATACCTGGATTCTACCGACGGGGGTGCGTAGATATTCGTATGTTGTTCGCAGACTGCGCTCGAGTATTCGTAATACCCTTTAAGCCAATCTTGTAAATTCATCTCGCCTTCGTTTCGAACTGTGATTTCAAAGGCCATCCTTCTGCTGAACGGTATAATGCTGGGATACGTAGAGGTTACCCGGCCATCGGTCCACAGTTTCTGGATACGGCAGATTTCCTCGATAGGCATTCGGTGCGTCTTCACAAGTACCTGAAGCATATCGTTGAAATCAAACACGCGCCTGGAACTCATGTTCAAGCGTTGTGCATTGGGATATAGATTAGCCAGATCCTTGTTGGAATATCGATGTGCAAAGTTGTAAGGTGACGCGTAGCCTAGATATTTGCCAACATCGACGGCTATGAAATAAACATCTCTACCAACAGTAGCAGCGATGAGTGCAGGTTTGGTATCAAAACAAATTTTCAGATACATGATTGCGCTATGATCTTTCAATAAACAGAGGCAATGGAAGAATGATGGTAGCTTGAGTACGGAACCACTATTTATATAGAATATCCATGAGTGGGCGTGGCATAAAAAAAAAAAAAAAAAAAAAAAAAAAAAAAAAAAAATTTTTTTTTTTTTTTTTTTTTTTTTTTCAAGTTAGTTGTTTATTTAGTTATCATCTTTGATCTAGAAAACTTCTTTATAAGCTTATCCGCCTCGTTTTCAATCTCTGTACGAATCGAGTCCAAGTCATAGCTGCAGTCCTTTTCATAGACTGAAATTATATCTTTTAGCGAATCGCTCACCATTTCTTCTTTGATTTTTTCAAAGTCTTCGCCGATTTTGGAGTACGCAGATAGGTATCTATTATAATTTACATAATTTTTGATCTTGTACTTGTTCAGAGCTTGTTCGTTGAACTGCTTACGCTTAACCTTAAAAATGTTCCTAGAGCGTGGAGATTCTTCAGCGTCGGCCTTCATGACGAATCCTTCTAGCGGACACTCTGCATAAGCGCTGGGATACGTTTCAACTTTTTCGTACAGATCCCCTATCGTTTGGTAATCTAAATCTAAGATGGGTACGTGGGGTAGCTTCACTCGCTGGAAAATGTTCACGGCGTCGCTATACTTCATAAACGTATCTGAATCCAGTTGGTAGATGTCGAAGGCCCGAAAAAAGACAGTCTTGCTACCGAATACGGCTTCGGATTCAAAATCACGATAGGTTATTCTCTTCATGTGGCTTCCGAATACTTCTCCATAAATGATAAAATTGTCATGTAAAATGTCTTTGATAAGCCGTACCTTTTCCGACAGCGGTTCCAAGATTGCGTTCAAGTTAAAAAGGCGTGTCTTTTCATCTAGCACTACGTTTCTAGATTGTATCCTGAACGTATTATTCACGTAGCCAATACCGATATTAGAGCCATCCAATTTTTCGGTAGCTATTAAAGGTATGCCCGAATAAATTTGGCTTGTAATCTCGTGGTACTTGATAAGAGCCATCGTAAATAGATTAGAAACGGAACGGTCAGACTAGAAAATATCTAAGCTATTTCAATGAGTATGAAGACCAGAATGAATGTAGCTTGAGTACGGAGCCGCTATTTATACTAAATATAAATCAACTAATCAACCAACCATCTAAAAAAAAAAAAAAAAAAAAAAAAAAAATATATTTTTTTTTTTTTTTTTTTTTTTTTTTTTTTTCAGATGGTTGGTTGATTAGTTGATTTATATTTAGTATAAATAGCGGCTCCGTACTCAAGCTACATTTATTCTGTTGGTTGGTTTCTAAAGTTATTTTTCTAAAGATATTTCTAAGTTGGCCGCTACAGTTCTAAGTTGGCCGTTAAAGCTATATTTCTAAGTTGGCTACTAAAGCTATATTTCTTTAGCCAATCATTGTAGATGGCGCTGCAGTCTATATATATAGTATATATATAGTATATCTATTAGGGTGGGTGGGAGTGGAATTTATTTCTTCTACTGTACGGTCATGAATAAACTCGCTCCTGACCCACTTCCTTTAAAATAGGATGAAATAGCATAATTTATACAGTATTGGCTTTGAAAACAAGACTTTTGTCTGACAAATTACTGCAGGTTTTCATGAAATCAGGATAGATCATAGGCTTTTATAGAAAAATCTAACTCTCCATCAATCTTGCTGAAAACCTATTACGAGTGACCCGAGACACAATGAGCGTGTAGTCATGTTAGCCATAGTATATATAGACGAGCTTCAAGGGTGGGCGTGGCACCTGAAAAAAAAAAAAAAAAAAAAAAAAAAAAAAAAAAAAAATATTTTTTTTTTTTTTTTTTTTTTCAAGGTTGGTTGGTTGATTACATTCTCTATATATAGTATCGCTGACGTGCCACTTCATCAGTCTATCTCAATCTTTGCCAGCAACGGCTGTCCCTCGCCGATAGCAACCCTCTCTAAGCGATAATCTAAAAGGTCATCTGGTCGAGCCTTATCAGATATCATGCATCCGCTCGCCAGAGTATAAATACCGGCCTCTCGCCCCAGCTTATTCATTCTGACCCTCTGCTTTTTGAAATGGCCACTCTATCATTTGACTCTCTGACGGACGAACGAGTTGATTGCGACTGTGTCATAATACCGCAATGGAACGTATTGAACACCCCTCGCATATCTTGTGAATTGATATGTAATTACGACCGTTCTATGAAAATGCCAACTCCAGCCATTATTCCCAAACCTAAGCCAGCTCCCACACCTAAACCGGCTCTCATTCAAAAACCAGCACCAGCACCTAAGCCTGATCCAGTTCCCACACCTAAGCCTGATCCAGTTCCCACACCTAAGCCTGATCCAGTTCCCACACCTAAGCCTGATCCAGTTCCCACACCTGATCCAGTTCAAATTTCAATACCCATGTCAGAGATGATGTATTTTAAAGTACCAACGCTATTAAGCCCGCTACCAAAATCTCCAATTTCAGAAGACCCGTCCAAAGTAACAGTTTATCGCCCTTGGAAGCCTCCACCGAAGATAGATTTCGTGGTACGGCCTAAACTAAAAACTGCTGGCTTTGAAGATCCTAGAATTCGAAGACAGCAGGGCATAGTCGTTCTCAAGTCAATCGTCGATCTGAGAGATGGCAAATGTTACAGCCACATACAAACAGAGGTCAGGAAAAATTACTGTTGGGTTTAAGCCCAAACGATTTATAAAAAAATCGGGTCGAACGAAGTGTCTCCTGGCAGATTACTGTCTTTGACACTTCGTTCGACCCGTTTTTTTTGTAACAATTATATTGCCAATATTGGATGCGTTTAAGATTTTGACTTAAGAATTTGAATGGATATTTAAGAATTTGAATGGATATTTTTATAACTGAAGTCTTGGAGATATATATTTTTATCTAACTTAAAACAGTTTGGCAAAAAAATATTATTTTCAAATCAAAAACTATAAAATTGAAATAATAAACTTTGAAAATTGCAAAGTCCAAAAAAAAATAGTATCTTGAAAAAATTATAGAAATCGGCCAAAGACACTTTAACATGATATATATAGGTTAGCTAGAGTCAATCAACCAATCAGCCAACCTTGAAAAAAAAAAAAAAAAAAAAAAAAAAAAAAAAAAAAATTTTTTTTTTTTTTTTTTTTTTTTTTTTTTTTCAAGGTTGGTTGATTGGTTGATTGACTTTAGCTAACCTATATATATCATGTTAAAGTGTATACACTATCATTGTCCAGCAATGCTTATCTGCGTCTATAAAAATCTTTACTGCATCCTGTTTCGTAGCAAATGAGTTATACAATATCCTGTTTCTGCGTTTAGCGACATCTATAAATAGCTCATCCTGTTTTCGTAGAAACTGACTTATGCAATATCCTGTCTTCAGATTGACAATATCCTGTTTCCGCGTCCAGCGACAATAATTTTATAATAAGCCTTATCTTATCCTGTTTTCGTAGAAACTAACTTATGCAATATCCTGCATCCTGTCTTCAGATTGACTATATAAGCTCTGGCATTTGATCGAATAGCCATTCTCTCTTCGGAGCTTTAAACTACCAATATGTATAAAGCTCAATGCTCTCTGAAGAAACTTAAAGCGGTAAACTCGCTACGAAACCGTTTTGGGGTTATCGAGCTGTTTCCCAAAAACCTTTCGCCTACCGTTAAGAAATTGGAAGAGTATCCACACTTCCAAACCATGATCGGTGAAGGCAAAATTTGTGTATTCTGTCTATACATGACGACCGATTTGAAGATTGAATTCAAAAAACGTACTCTGACGGACAAGATAACGAATACAATCCCAGCCATAGGCAGAGAGGCCAAGACAAACTATCCGCTGAGACCTCAGGAGATTAAATGGAGCACTCTGATGAACCGATATAAAAGACCCCCCAGCGAAGCCAACAGAACCAACGCCGACGTGAGAATTGGTTTCAAGTGCCCCAACAATCAGTTTCTTGTAAAGTCCTATTTTACGTTTGGTCAGCGAACCGTCGGACAAGGATGCGCCCATATCATACAGACTTTGAACGTGCCATTCCTGTTCTTTGTGAGGCGTCCTGGCGAGACACGAGTAAAACCGGACAACAGATACTTTGCTGGCGACAAGCTCCATTACTACGACCGTTTCATATTGATTGCCGACTCCAGTTACAAGGTGCCTGCTGGGACCACATACATTCTGTTTACGACTCAAAAAAACTTTTTCAGTTTGGACATTGTGCCAGAGAATTTAGAGTTGGGCTTCGAAACCAAAAATCCTTTGGTGGAACGCATAACAAAAATAGATGGTATGTACGACATATCCGTACCAACGCCCATGATACAGCATATAGATGATGAAGACGACTCTCCCGTAGAAATGAGTACTGATAGAATAACATCTAAATATTTTGATAAGCCAACGTCTCCATCCCAAGAGCCAGAAATCTATTTTCCGGAGTCATCTCAAGAGTCGTCCCAAGAACCAGAGCCAGAGATCTATTTTCCTGTGGACAGAAGAACAATAGTCATAACAACAAACTTTGCAGCCCAATACAAGTCTCTGACTTTTAAAGACTGGAAAAACTTGAAAGATCGCCCCGACAATAACTTCGTACGCCCCTACGGACCAGATCTACCTGGACTTGACCTGAGAATTAAATCGGTAAAACGGAAGGCTGAGACAATTCCCAAGAGTGCCAAGAAACATAAGCCATCTTTCAAGGAGGCGGCCACAAATACAGAGTCAGAACCAGAGCCAGTGTTTAAATGCCCACTACCCGTTGCACCTGAGATATGTCCCATTGAAGATCCTGAATCCATTGAAAGTCCTGACCCCATTGAAAGTCCTGAGATATGTCCAGAGCCCGTTGAAGATCCTGAATCCATTGAAAGTCCTGAGATATGCCCCATTGAAAATCCTGAGATATGTCCAGAGCCCATTGAAAGTCCTGATCCCATTGAAAATCCAGCTCCCATTGAAAATCCAGAATATTTTTATGGATGGCCTACTATTGAAAGGTCAGAGGTACAAACTGAACTGGATGAGCTTGATAATATTTTATGTACGCCTTTATCCATGCCAGCGGATACGCTAGACTCGTTGATGGATGATCTTATGACGCCATCAACTATACAGTATACTATGGAACCGCTGGAGACTCAGTCAGGCTTTGAACTGCCAGATTTTATGTAACTATAAAAATATGTAAAATTTAAAAAATTTGGGTCAAACGAGGCTTCCTCATGTTTAGATTTGTCATTATGACTTATCTTTACGATGGAAGCCTCGTTTGACCCATTTTTTTTAAATCAAAATGCTACCAATATTGGTATTGAAAAAAAAATAACTTGTAAAATTTATTAGAACAATAAAAAAATTGGGTCAAACGGGTCATGTTTAGATTTGTCAGTATGACTTATCTTTACAATGGAAGCCTCGTTTGACCCACTTTTTTTAAATCAAAATGCTACCAATATTGGATTTGTAAAAAAATAACTTGTAAATTTTATCAGATTAATTAGAAAGTGACACATGACAATACTTTATCCATCTAAGTCACATTAAAATCAACCAACCAACCAACCTTAAAAAAAAAAAAAAAAAAAAAAAAAAATATATTTTTTTTTTTTTTTTTTTTTTTTTTTTTTTTTTTTCAAGGTTGGTTGGTTGGTTGATATATATTTGTTTCCTCGTTCATCACTTTTCATTTATTAAGATTAACTTTTTCAATTTAATCCTAACATGTTTTTATCCAAAGGCTAAGTTTCAAAGCCTCATTTTAAATGAAACCTGTTAATTTTGATCATGTCTATCGTGGATCGCTTGGCCATCCAAGAGGCCTTCTTGAAAATTAAAACTATAACAAATCGTAGCAATTAGATGTTTGAAATCTGACTGAGTCCATAATCCTTTAAAATTTATCTAAGCCATAGTAGCCTTTCAATTTTGACCGTTTAAACGTGGATTAGCTATGCAAGAGGTCATGATAAAACTGAGTCACGCTGAGCGTTGCCTGTATCTGAAACAGGTGCCATGTTAAACGAAGACCTTTGACATGGCAATTGAAAACGGGGTATTGCTTAGCAGGCGTCCATAAAATTGAAACTGGCTGGGCTAGTCAGGATAAACGTAACCATTGAACTCTGGGCCATGCTTAACAGTAGCAGCCCATACTGTAAAAATAATATTTACGAGATCTAATGAAAAGTGTAGAAAGACAAATGAAAAGCTTAAAAGTAGCGGCCCTGGGTCCAGTCTATGGTATCATTTTAAAAGAAACCTGTTTAATATTGAGCCATCCAAGAGGCCTTGATAGAATCGGCTTACTGAACAAATCTATAGGTGAAAGACGTAGAGAGCCTATATTGTAAAATTTTAAATTATAAAATTCAAAAGTGGATATGGGTTAAGTTTTAAAGTCACATGACCACTCTTGAAATAAACCAACCAACCTTGAAAAAAAAAAAAAAAAAAAAAAAAAATTTTTTTTTTTTTTTTTTTTTTTTTTTTTTCAAGGTTGGTTGGTTGGTTTTATTTTAAGAGTGGGTGTGGTCATGTGACTAGTAAATATCATCGGATCAAAAAGTGATATAACCGAGATTGATTTCGGAGCTAAAAAGAAGAACCCAAATTGTCTTCCCAACTGGCTGAACCCAGATTAGGTATTTTTTAGCTTAAAATCTTAGCTGATCTGAGTTTGGTCGTTGGTAAAAAATATCAGCGGATTTTTCTAAGGCCCAAATGAAATTCTTTCAAACTAAATCTGCCAGACTAGAATTTTAGTAAGAATCCATAGTCATAGTCATTATACCTTCCCATTATACCCGAGATCCTTTAAGAAAATACCGTACAACGTAAAGTCAGATCCGTCTCGGTACCACGTTTAAGCTCGTCCGACGTTCAGATCAAATGACTATTGTTAGCCCGTTTAGAGAGAGACTTGGCATAGTGCCAACTGAGTCGATACACGGGAATGAGTCGATACTGTGTCGAGAGCATTTAAATTGGGACTGGCAAGTATGGTAGTAGAAGATGAATATTTTAGACATCTTCATACTTGGCCAATCTATATTTTAAACTATGCTTTCAGGCTGGCCATTCCATCTTTCAGGCTAGCAATTGCGTTTGCTTGTAAATTATAAATAATTTCCCACAAGCGTATTCTATCAGCCTGTAGCGTTTTGATTTCGTCTTGGAGAGTTTCTCTGATATTACTTTCGTAAATCTCATATTTTTCATTTCGGCTTCTATCCCCTTGGCAGCGTCTCAATATGGACATCATGGCAAGTATGGACTGGTAAGTATGGAGATGAATGGCAAAATTAAATCTTGGCCAATATATATAGGCGAAGTGAAGCCACGCCCACAAAAAAAAAAAAAAAAAAAAAAAAAAAATTTTTTTTTTTTTTTTTTTTTTTTTTTTTTGAGTGGGTGTGGCTTCTTTACTTTGCCTATATATACCGACCCTGTAAATTATCCAGCCATCTTCAAGCCACTCTTCTACAATGCCCGCCGGTCTCAATTTGAGAAGGTATTTGAACGCTCTCCTATGCGACAGAACTCCGTTTTCATGTCCGCGCTGTAACGTTCTCGTCTTGCCCAAAGATTATGAAAGGCATTGTAGGAATGAAACCGCCATGGACCCTTTAACATGCTGCGTTTGGTGCGAGGGTCAATTTACATTCCAAAGAGGGGAAAAGAACGGTGCCGCTGATCATTTGATAGAATGCTTTAGAAATTTTAGATTTAGGATGCCTGAACCTGAACCTGAGCCTGAGCCTGAACCTGAGCCTGATTCTGATGATGATCCTGCTGCCGACCCATACGAATTTTTCGACTTCAGCCCAATGTGCGCAAAAGAAGATTTTTTCGAGCATACGCGTTACTTCATGGACGACTGGGCCTACGAACCTGTCTGGCCTATCGAGTTAGAGCCTCCACCCGTACCTTTCGAAGACGAGACGCTGAATTTGGCTGCCTCTTGCGTGCTGAGATATCTTCAAGGCGACCTGGCGTTCATCCACGTCATGGTGCGAGCCGTAGCCTATAGAGATTTTATAAGATTCATGGATAGAGACGACGGCTTGACCCAAACCTTACCCTTTTCATGTTGGTGCGACGGCGGCAGGGAAACCAATCCCAAATTCAGGCAGCATAGGCACATGGTCGTAGTAACTCATTCAGAAGATCATTTTCACAAGAACGTGTGGGGTAAGATCAGACCCGACGAGCGACCGTATGTCGGTTACAGCTGCCTGAAAAGCAAATCTATAGAGACCGTCTGGCATTTGGTCAATACACTGGGATATCTCAGCAACCGAAAATCTAGCTGTAATTTTTCATTCGAAAGCCAACTAGGGGTTGGTAACAGGAAACATTTTTACATCCAGGAGACGCTTCCCAAAGATTACAGATTGGTCTTGGCTACGCTCTGGAGCGGAGGCATCATGAGACTCCTAACCCAAAATTATGCCTGCAGGCATCCCGATAAATTGCTCAAAGTTCCAATAGCGTTCATCGACGGAAAATATAAAATTAAAATCAAACATTTGCCAGGCATAAAACTGAAACTGGTACTGCCCGTATCGAGAAATTTCAAGTCGTCTAGTACAAGTACCCAATACTTCTTGCATCTGAACAACGAAAAAAAGATGTATTTTACGACAGGCACGCAGACCGAAGAAGATTACAAACTGTTTTACGAAGTCGTTAAAGAAGATTATTGGGAACCCAGCAAGCGTCAACAGATGTGCTTCCAGTGCGTGATGCCCTTAGTGGGACGCTGCAGAGGGATAGAGGCCGAAATGAAAAATATGAAAGAGATTTACGAAAATAATATCAGGGAACTGAAAGAAATGCTACAAATCCAAAAATTGGAATATTTGGAAATTATTTATAATTTACACGTGAACGAAATTGCTAGCCTGAAAGAGGGAATGGAAAGGCTGAAAGCAGAAATGACTATTTTGAAAGCTGAAAATGATAGTTTGAAAGAGGGAATGGCTAGCTTGAAAGCGGAAAATGATAGTTTAAAAGCTGAAAATGATAGTTTAAAATATAGATTGGCCAAGTATGAAGATGTCTAAAATATTCATCTTCTACTACCATACTTGCCAGTCCCAATTTAAATGCTCTCGACACAGTATCGACTCATTCCCGTGTATCGACTCAGTTGGCACTATGCCAAGTCTCTCTCTAAACGGGCTAACAATAGTCATTTGATCTGAACGTCGGACGAGCTTAAACGTGGTACCGAGACGGATCTGACTTTACGTTGTACGGTATTTTCTTAAAGGATCTCGGGTATAATGGGAAGGTATAATGACTATGACTATGGATTCTTACTAAAATTCTAGTCTGGCAGATTTAGTTTGAAAGAATTTCATTTGGGCCTTAGAAAAATCCGCTGATATTTTTTACCAACGACCAAACTCAGATCAGCTAAGATTTTAAGCTAAAAAATACCTAATCTGGGTTCAGCCAGTTGGGAAGACAATTTGGGTTCTTCTTTTTAGCTCCGAAATCAATCTCGGTTATATCACTTTTTGATCCGATGATATTTACTAGTCACATGACCACACCCACTCTTAAAATAAAACCAACCAACCAACCTTGAAAAAAAAAAAAAAAAAAAAAAAAAAAAAAAAAATTTTTTTTTTTTTTTTTTTTTTTTTTTTTTTTTTTCAAGGTTGGTTGGTTTATTTCAAGAGTGGTCATGTGACTTTAAAACTTAACCCATATCCACTTTTGAATTTTATAATTTAAAATTTTACAATATAGGCTCTCTACGTCTTTCACCTATAGATTTGTTCAGTAAGCCGATTCTATCAAGGCCTCTTGGATGGCTCAATATTAAACAGGTTTCTTTTAAAATGATACCATAGACTGGACCCAGGGCCGCTACTTTTAAGCTTTTCATTTGTCTTTCTACACTTTTCATTAGATCTCGTAAATATTATTTTTACAGTATGGGCTGCTACTGTTAAGCATGGCCCAGAGTTCAATGGTTACGTTTATCCTGACTAGCCCAGCCAGTTTCAATTTTATGGACGCCTGCTAAGCAATACCCCGTTTTCAATTGCCATGTCAAAGGTCTTCGTTTAACATGGCACCTGTTTCAGATACAGGCAACGCTCAGCGTGACTCAGTTTTATCATGACCTCTTGCATAGCTAATCCACGTTTAAACGGTCAAAATTGAAAGGCTACTATGGCTTAGATAAATTTTAAAGGATTATGGACTCAGTCAGATTTCAAACATCTAATTGCTACGATTTGTTATAGTTTTAATTTTCAAGAAGGCCTCTTGGATGGCCAAGCGATCCACGATAGACATGATCAAAATTAACAGGTTTCATTTAAAATGAGGCTTTGAAACTTAGCCTTTGGATAAAAACATGTTAGGATTAAATTGAAAAAGTTAATCTTAATAAATGAAAAGTGATGAACGAGGAAACAAATATATATCAACCAACCAACCAACCTTGAAAAAAAAAAAAAAAAAAAAAAAAAAAAAAAAAATATTTTTTTTTTTTTTTTTTTTTTTTTTTTTTAAGGTTGGTTGGTTGGTTGATTTTAATGTGACTTAGATGGATAAAGTATTGTCATGTGTCACTTTCTAATTAATCTGATAAAATTTACAAGTTATTTTTTTACAAATCCAATATTGGTAGCATTTTGATTTAAAAAAAGTGGGTCAAACGAGGCTTCCATTGTAAAGATAAGTCATACTGACAAATCTAAACATGACCCGTTTGACCCAATTTTTTTATTGTTCTAATAAATTTTACAAGTTATTTTTTTTTCAATACCAATATTGGTAGCATTTTGATTTAAAAAAAATGGGTCAAACGAGGCTTCCATCGTAAAGATAAGTCATAATGACAAATCTAAACATGAGGAAGCCTCGTTTGACCCAAATTTTTTAAATTTTACATATTTTTATAGTTACATAAAATCTGGCAGTTCAAAGCCTGACTGAGTCTCCAGCGGTTCCATAGTATACTGTATAGTTGATGGCGTCATAAGATCATCCATCAACGAGTCTAGCGTATCCGCTGGCATGGATAAAGGCGTACATAAAATATTATCAAGCTCATCCAGTTCAGTTTGTACCTCTGACCTTTCAATAGTAGGCCATCCATAAAAATATTCTGGATTTTCAATGGGAGCTGGATTTTCAATGGGATCAGGACTTTCAATGGGCTCTGGACATATCTCAGGATTTTCAATGGGGCATATCTCAGGACTTTCAATGGATTCAGGATCTTCAACGGGCTCTGGACATATCTCAGGACTTTCAATGGGGTCAGGACTTTCAATGGATTCAGGATCTTCAATGGGACATATCTCAGGTGCAACGGGTAGTGGGCATTTAAACACTGGCTCTGGTTCTGACTCTGTATTTGTGGCCGCCTCCTTGAAAGATGGCTTATGTTTCTTGGCACTCTTGGGAATTGTCTCAGCCTTCCGTTTTACCGATTTAATTCTCAGGTCAAGTCCAGGTAGATCTGGTCCGTAGGGGCGTACGAAGTTATTGTCGGGGCGATCTTTCAAGTTTTTCCAGTCTTTAAAAGTCAGAGACTTGTATTGGGCTGCAAAGTTTGTTGTTATGACTATTGTTCTTCTGTCCACAGGAAAATAGATCTCTGGCTCTGGTTCTTGGGACGACTCTTGAGATGACTCCGGAAAATAGATTTCTGGCTCTTGGGATGGAGACGTTGGCTTATCAAAATATTTAGATGTTATTCTATCAGTACTCATTTCTACGGGAGAGTCGTCTTCATCATCTATATGCTGTATCATGGGCGTTGGTACGGATATGTCGTACATACCATCTATTTTTGTTATGCGTTCCACCAAAGGATTTTTGGTTTCGAAGCCCAACTCTAAATTCTCTGGCACAATGTCCAAACTGAAAAAGTTTTTTTGAGTCGTAAACAGAATGTATGTGGTCCCAGCAGGCACCTTGTAACTGGAGTCGGCAATCAATATGAAACGGTCGTAGTAATGGAGCTTGTCGCCAGCAAAGTATCTGTTGTCCGGTTTTACTCGTGTCTCGCCAGGACGCCTCACAAAGAACAGGAATGGCACGTTCAAAGTCTGTATGATATGGGCGCATCCTTGTCCGACGGTTCGCTGACCAAACGTAAAATAGGACTTTACAAGAAACTGATTGTTGGGGCACTTGAAACCAATTCTCACGTCGGCGTTGGTTCTGTTGGCTTCGCTGGGGGGTCTTTTATATCGGTTCATCAGAGTGCTCCATTTAATCTCCTGAGGTCTCAGCGGATAGTTTGTCTTGGCCTCTCTGCCTATGGCTGGGATTGTATTCGTTATCTTGTCCGTCAGAGTACGTTTTTTGAATTCAATCTTCAAATCGGTCGTCATGTATAGACAGAATACACAAATTTTGCCTTCACCGATCATGGTTTGGAAGTGTGGATACTCTTCCAATTTCTTAACGGTAGGCGAAAGGTTTTTGGGAAACAGCTCGATAACCCCAAAACGGTTTCGTAGCGAGTTTACCGCTTTAAGTTTCTTCAGAGAGCATTGAGCTTTATACATATTGGTAGTTTAAAGCTCCGAAGAGAGAATGGCTATTCGATCAAATGCCAGAGCTTATATAGTCAATCTGAAGACAGGATGCAGGATATTGCATAAGTTAGTTTCTACGAAAACAGGATAAGATAAGGCTTATTATAAAATTATTGTCGCTGGACGCGGAAACAGGATATTGTCAATCTGAAGACAGGATATTGCATAAGTCAGTTTCTACGAAAACAGGATGAGCTATTTATAGATGTCGCTAAACGCAGAAACAGGATATTGTATAACTCATTTGCTACGAAACAGGATGCAGTAAAGATTTTTATAGACGCAGATAAGCATTGCTGGACAATGATAGTGTATACACTTTAACATGATATATATAGGTTAGCTAAAGTCAATCAACCAATCAACCAACCTTGAAAAAAAAAAAAAAAAAAAAAAATTTTTTTTTTTTTTTTTTTTTTTTTTTTTTTTTTTTTTTTTCAAGGTTGGCTGATTGGTTGATTGACTCTAGCTAACCTATATATATCATGTTAAAGTGTCTTTGGCCGATTTCTATAATTTTTTCAAGATACTATTTTTTTTTGGACTTTGCAATTTTCAAAGTTTATTATTTCAATTTTATAGTTTTTGATTTGAAAATAATATTTTTTTGCCAAACTGTTTTAAGTTAGATAAAAATATATATCTCCAAGACTTCAGTTATAAAAATATCCATTCAAATTCTTAAATATCCATTCAAATTCTTAAGTCAAAATCTTAAACGCATCCAATATTGGCAATATAATTGTTACAAAAAAAACGGGTCGAACGAAGTGTCAAAGACAGTAATCTGCCATGAGACACTTCGTTCGACCCGATTTTTTTATAAATCGTTTGGGCTTAAACCCAACAGTAATTTTTCCTGACCTCTGTTTGTATGTGGCTGTAACATTTGCCATCTCTCAGATCGACGATTGACTTGAGAACGACTATGCCCTGCTGTCTTCGAATTCTAGGATCTTCAAAGCCAGCAGTTTTTAGTTTAGGCCGTACCACGAAATCTATCTTCGGTGGAGGCTTCCAAGGGCGATAAACTGTTACTTTGGACGGGTCTTCTGAAATTGGAGATTTTGGTAGCGGGCTTAATAGCGTTGGTACTTTAAAATACATCATCTCTAACATGGGTATTGAAATTTGAACTGGATCAGGTGTGGGAACTGGATCAGGCTTAGGTGTGGGAACTGGATCAGGCTTAGGTGTGGGAACTGGATCAGGCTTAGGTGTGGGAACTGGATCAGGCTTAGGTGCTGGTGCTGGTTTTTGAATGAGAGCCGGTTTAGGTGTGGGAGCTGGCTTAGGTTTGGGAATAATGGCTGGAGTTGGCATTTTCATAGAACGGTCGTAATTACATATCAATTCACAAGATATGCGAGGGGTGTTCAATACGTTCCATTGCGGTATTATGACACAGTCGCAATCAACTCGTTCGTCCGTCAGAGAGTCAAATGATAGAGTGGCCATTTCAAAAAGCAGAGGGTCAGAATGAATAAGCTGGGGCGAGAGGCCGGTATTTATACTCTGGCGAGCGGATGCATGATATCTGATAAGGCTCGACCAGATGACCTTTTAGATTATCGCTTAGAGAGGGTTGCTATCGGCGAGGGACAGCCGTTGCTGGCAAAGATTGAGATAGACTGATGAAGTGGCACGTCAGCGATACTATATATAGAGAATGTAATCAACCAACCAACCTTGAAAAAAAAAAAAAAAAAAAAAAAAAAAAAAAAATATATATTTTTTTTTTTTTTTTTTTTTTTTTTTTTTTTTTTTTCAGGTGCCACGCCCACCCTTGAAGCTCGTCTATATATACTATGGCTAACATGACTACACGCTCATTGTGTCTCGGGTCACTCGTAATAGGTTTTCAGCAAGATTGATGGAGAGTTAGATTTTTCTATAAAAGCCTATGATCTATCCTGATTTCATGAAAACCTGCAGTAATTTGTCAGACAAAAGTCTTGTTTTCAAAGCCAATACTGTATAAATTATGCTATTTCATCCTATTTTAAAGGAAGTGGGTCAGGAGCGAGTTTATTCATGACCGTACAGTAGAAGAAATAAATTCCACTCCCACCCACCCTAATAGATATACTATATATATACTATATATATAGACTGCAGCGCCATCTACAATGATTGGCTAAAGAAATATAGCTTTAGTAGCCAACTTAGAAATATAGCTTTAACGGCCAACTTAGAACTGTAGCGGCCAACTTAGAAATATCTTTAGAAAAATAACTTTAGAAACCAACCAACAGAATAAATGTAGCTTGAGTACGGAGCCGCTATTTATACTAAATATAAATCAACTAATCAACCAACCATCTGAAAAAAAAAAAAAAAAAAAAAAAAAAAAAAATATATATATTTTTTTTTTTTTTTTTTTTTTTTTTTTAGATGGTTGGTTGATTAGTTGATTTATATTTAGTATAAATAGCGGCTCCGTACTCAAGCTACATTCATTCTGGTCTTCATACTCATTGAAATAGCTTAGATATTTTCTAGTCTGACCGTTCCGTTTCTAATCTATTTACGATGGCTCTTATCAAGTACCACGAGATTACAAGCCAAATTTATTCGGGCATACCTTTAATAGCTACCGAAAAATTGGATGGCTCTAATATCGGTATTGGCTACGTGAATAATACGTTCAGGATACAATCTAGAAACGTAGTGCTAGATGAAAAGACACGCCTTTTTAACTTGAACGCAATCTTGGAACCGCTGTCGGAAAAGGTACGGCTTATCAAAGACATTTTACATGACAATTTTATCATTTATGGAGAAGTATTCGGAAGCCACATGAAGAGAATAACCTATCGTGATTTTGAATCCGAAGCCGTATTCGGTAGCAAGACTGTCTTTTTTCGGGCCTTCGACATCTACCAACTGGATTCAGATACGTTTATGAAGTATAGCGACGCCGTGAACATTTTCCAGCGAGTGAAGCTACCCCACGTACCCATCTTAGATTTAGATTACCAAACGATAGGGGATCTGTACGAAAAAGTTGAAACGTATCCCAGCGCTTATGCAGAGTGTCCGCTAGAAGGATTCGTCATGAAGGCCGACGCTGAAGAATCTCCACGCTCTAGGAACATTTTTAAGGTTAAGCGTAAGCAGTTCAACGAACAAGCTCTGAACAAGTACAAGATCAAAAATTATGTAAATTATAATAGATACCTATCTGCGTACTCCAAAATCGGCGAAGACTTTGAAAAAATCAAAGAAGAAATGGTGAGCGATTCGCTAAAAGATATAATTTCAGTCTATGAAAAGGACTGCAGCTATGACTTGGACTCGATTCGTACAGAGATTGAAAACGAGGCGGATAAGCTTATAAAGAAGTTTTCTAGATCAAAGATGATAACTAAATAAACAACTAACTTGAAAAAAAAAAAAAAAAAAAAAAAAAAAAATATTTTTTTTTTTTTTTTTTTTTTTTTTTTTTTTTTTTTTTTTATGCCACGCCCACTCATGGATATTCTATATAAATAGTGGTTCCGTACTCAAGCTACCATCATTCTTCCATTGCCTCTGTTTATTGAAAGATCATAGCGCAATCATGTATCTGAAAATTTGTTTTGATACCAAACCTGCACTCATCGCTGCTACTGTTGGTAGAGATGTTTATTTCATAGCCGTCGATGTTGGCAAATATCTAGGCTACGCGTCACCTTACAACTTTGCACATCGATATTCCAACAAGGATCTGGCTAATCTATATCCCAATGCACAACGCTTGAACATGAGTTCCAGGCGCGTGTTTGATTTCAACGATATGCTTCAGGTACTTGTGAAGACGCACCGAATGCCTATCGAGGAAATCTGCCGTATCCAGAAACTGTGGACCGATGGCCGGGTAACCTCTACGTATCCCAGCATTATACCGTTCAGCAGAAGGATGGCCTTTGAAATCACAGTTCGAAACGAAGGCGAGATGAATTTACAAGATTGGCTTAAAGGGTATTACGAATACTCGAGCGCAGTCTGCGAACAACATACGAATATCTACGCACCCCCGTCGGTAGAATCCAGGTATGGGGATACTGAAGAAGAGAAACCTAGCAACTTTTCCATGCGTGTGAGAGCTGAAGGTATATGGTCTGTCAAATCGGGCGACATGCTTCAAGAATTGACTGCTACGGTTAAGAGAAAGTTTGAGGAAATAGAGAAAGACTACGTAGTTGACGAAAAAGACAGAGCGTATGAGTTGACCGTCAAGCTGGCTCGTAGAGAGAGAGTTTAATTATGTTAAACTACCAACTGTGAAAAAAAATGTTTGAGTCAATCAACCAATCAACCAACCTTTGAAAAAAAAAAAAAAAAAAAAAAAAAAAAAAAAAAAAAATATATATATTTTTTTTTTTTTTTTTTTTTTTTTTAAGGTTGGTTGATTGATTGATTGACTCTAGCTAGCCTATATATATCATGCTAAAGTAACAGTTTATCTAAATTTGCTGATGTGCCACCACCTCTGTCAAAATTTTCAATTTTTTTTAAATTTGAAAAAAAACAACTGAATTAAATTGCTTATTTTACTATGTATATGTAATAAGAATCACGATTCCACGATTAGTTTTCAAAAATATTTTTATTTTAAGATTACGTTTCTAAAGTTGGCCAAAATTTTCATTTTTTTTTAATTTGAAAAAAAAACGACTGAAAGTAATTAAATTGCTTATTTTACTATGTATATGTAATAAGAATCACGATTCCACGATTAGTTTTCAAAAATATTTTTATTTTAAGGTTACGTTTCTAAAGTTGGTCGAATTTGCAATAGTCAACTCAAAGTCTAAATCTTCATTTTTGAAAATATACTTAATTCAATTAGTATAATCTGAAGACAGGATATTGCATAAGTCAGTTTCTACGAAAACAGGATGAGATAAGGCTTATTTTAGATGAAACAGGATATTGCCAATCTGAAGACAGGATATTGCATAAGTCAGTTTCTACGAGAACAGGATGAGATAAGGCTTATTATAGATGTCGCGGAAACAGGATATTGTATAACTCATTTGCTATGAAAACAGGATGCATTTTATAGACGCAGATAAGCATTGCTGGACAATGATAATGTATATACTTTAGCATAATATATATAGGTTAGCTAGAGGCAATCAACCAATCAACCAACCTTTGAAAAAAAAAAAAAAAAAAAAAAAAAAATTTTTTTTTTTTTTTTTTTTTTTTTTTTTTTAAGGTTGGTTGATTGATTGATTGACTCTAGCTAGCCTATATATATCATGCTAAAGTAACAGTTTATCTAAATTTGCTGATGTGCCACCACCTCTGTCAAAATTTTCAATTTTTTTTTAAATTTGAAAAAAAACGACTGAATTAAATTGCTTATTTTACTATGTATATGTAATAAGAATCACGATTCCACGATTAGTTTTCAAAAATATTTTTATTTTAAGATCACGTTTCTAAAGTTGGCCAAATTTGCAAAATTTTCAATTTTTTTTAAATTTGAAAAAAACGACTGAAAAGTAATTAAATTGCTTATTTTACTATGTATATGTAATAAGAATCACGATTCCACGATTAGTTTTCAAAAATATTTTTATTTTAAGATCACGTTTCTAAAGTTTGTCAAATTTTCAATTTTTTTTTAAATTTGAAAAAAAACGACTGAAAAGTAATTAAATTGCTTATTTTACTATGTATATGTAATAAGAATCACGATTCCACGATTAGTTTTCAAAAATATTTTTATTTTAAGATCACGTTTCTAAAGTTGGCCAAATTTGCAAAATATTCAATTTTTTTTAAATTTGAAAAAAACGACTGAAAAGTAATTAAATTGCTTATTTTACTATGTATATGTAATAAGAATCACGATTCCACGATTAGTTTTCAAAAATATTTTTATTTTAAGATCACGTTTCTAAAGTTGGTTGAATTTGCAATAGTCAACTCAAAGTCTAAATCTTCATTTTTGAAAATATACTTAATTCAATTAGCATTATAAATATATATCAACCAACCAACCTTGGAAAAAAAAAAAAAAAAAAAAAAAAAAAATATATATATATTTTTTTTTTTTTTTTTTTTTTTTTTTTTTTTTTTTCAAGGTTGGTTGATTGATTGATTGACTCTAGCTAGCCTATATATATCATGCTAAAGTAACAGTTTATCTAAATTTGCTGATGTGCCACCACCTCTGTCAAAATTTTCAATTTTTTTTAAATTTGAAAAAAAACGACTGAAAAGTAATTAAATTGCTTATTTTACTATGTATATGTAATAAGAATCACGATTCCACGATTAGTTTTCAAAAATATTTTTATTTTAAGATCACGTTTCTAAAGTTGGTCAAATTTTCAATTTTTTTTAAATTTGAAAAAAAACGACTGAAAAGTAATTAAATTGCTTATTTTACTATGTATATGTAATAAGAATCACGATTCCACGATTAGTTTTCAAAAATATTTTTATTTTAAGATTAAGTTTCTAAAGTTGGTCGAATTTGCAAAATTTTCAATTTTTTTTAAATTTGAAAAAAAAACGACTGAATTAAATTGCTTATTTTACTATGTATATGTAATAAGAATCACGATTCCACGATTAGTTTTCAAAAATATTTTTATTTTAAGATCACGTTTTTAAAGTTGGTCAAATTTGCAAAATTTTCAATTTTTTTTTAATTTGAAAATATACTTAATTCAATTAGCATTATAAATATATATCAACCAACCAACCTTAAAAAAATTGTAAAGTCTCAACTTAAACGTCTTAATTATTTTTTTATGCTGATAACCTCTTCAATACTAGCTTAATAGATTTTTTTTATAAATACTTAAATTAAGCCCCTCAAAGTCTTAAATTAAACCCGTCCAATGTTGGCACTATATCTATCGCAAAAAAATGGGTCGAACGAGGTGTCAAAGACAGAAATTCTGCCATGAGACACCTCGTTCGACCCATTTTTTTACTCTCATTTTAAAGATTAACACAAGCTCTCTATGGGTTGCTCATTAGATGACCTCCTGATGGTCATCTTCAACGGTCCGGTCATTTGGGATTTGTATAATTCATAATCCTCATATTCAAGTTTAAAAAATTTCCTCACCTGTAGTTGGTATGTGGCAAGGAAGTCTTCGAACTTGGTATGGGACCTTTCTACAAATCTAACACCTATGGCTTTCTCGAAGCTGAGCTTCATGTTAGCCTGGTATTTCACCATGGCCGAACCATCGAACATCTTATCAAACTCCTGTCTGCCCATGAACCCTCCCAAATGATGTTTGGCTTCGCTAATGGAGAAGATTCTCGTCTTAGCGAGCCATTTGGGTAAATCGATTTTAGGGTCCATTACATCTCGGACGGTGAGGCCTGCATATCTCTCGGCAAAATGGAGATCTAGAGGATGCCTCGAGTAGATAGCCAGGTCCTCAGCCCGGACAAACAGGGTGCCATCAGAGGCCATTAAGCATTTAAAGGCAACGCCATAGGCATAATTTTTTACATGGAAAAACATGACTGAGCTAATGAATCTAAGCAGCTAGTAGAGAGATCGACTAGCAATTGAAGAGCTCTCGCTGGACACTCGTATATATACCCGGTCTTATCAACAGATCTGATTGTAATTTTCTAGGAACCGCTTATCAAGAGGGCATAATATCCTGTCTCTTGAGCAATTTTTATCGATCTGATTATAACCGGGAGGAAAGGCTTACATAATATCCTGTCAACACTTCTCGAAAAATCTTTTTATAGAGATCTGATTGTAATTTTAATCGAAGCCGCTTATCAAGCATCCTGTCAATAGTTTCTCGAAAATCTTTTTATAGAGATCAGATCATAATAACTGGCTTGGCTACACTTAACCTTTAAAAATTTTAAATTTTACATAAAAAATGTAAATTTTAAATGAAAAAAATTAAATTTTTAAACTCAGATCCCTTAAATTTAGCTATTGAGTCTGTATATTTTAACAAGATTCATATTTATTTTATAGCTAAGCCATATCCCTTGAAAATTACAATCGGTACGCATTCAATGTTGGCTTGGCTACACTTAGCCTTTAAAAATTTTAAATTTTACACAAAAAATGTAAATTTTAAACGAAAAAATTAAATTTTTAAATTCAGATCCCTTAAATTTAGCTATCGAGTCTGTATATTTTACCAAGTTTCATATTTATCTTATAGCTAAGCCATATCCCTTGAAAATTAAGAATTATAATGACTGCCACACTTAGTCTTTAAAAATTTTAAATTTTACACGAAAAAAATGTAAATTTTAAACGAAAAAATTAAAATTTTAAACTCAGATCCCTTAAATTTAGCTATCGAGTCTGTATATTTTACCAAGTTTCATATTTATCTTATAGCTAAGCCATATCCCTTGAAAATTTAGAATTATAATGACCGCCACACTTAGTCTTTAAAAATTTTAAATTTTACACAGTAAATTTTAAACGAAACAATTAAATTTTTAAACTCAGATACCTTAAATTTGTCTATAGATATTTTATCAAAATTATCTTATAGCTAAGCCATATCCCTTGAAAATTACAAGTTCAAATCGGTACGCATCCAATGTTGGCACTCTATCTATCGCAAAAAAATGGGCCGAGCGAAGCCTCAATGACTTATGTCATGAGAGGCTTCGCTCGACCCATTTTTTTGCACCTCGTCCTGATCTTAAGACGAGGATTTATAGAAGTAGGGCTTGTTTCCCACCAAAACTTTTATTTTTCGGGGGAAATAGCCTAGCTCCAAGTCCCCATATCGTTCGCCGAATACATAGGTGTCCATGGGTACCGTTGCCAGGTACTCCTCCATGACATTCTTTAAGTCGGCCAAGAAACTCTCCATTGTGGCATTGGATGAGGTTATGGCTGCGAGCTTAACCTGGACAGGCCGCCTCAGGTTTAAGCTGCATTCGATGGGCGTAAGAATTTCAATCGGCCCCTGAAATAGGGAGTCAAACTCTCCCGGATGCATATCCATCAATATTTTTGCATCCTCTAGTCCAAAGACGCATGTCTTGGCTAGAGACGGGGGTAGTTTCAAGCCCTCAGGAGCAATGTCCGTTACCGTTATATGGCACAAGTTCACCACTCTACTGGAGTTTTCATGCCCCATGTAATAGGCCACGTCTCGGCCTTTGATAAAAATTTGGTTGTCAAATGACAAAAAGCATGTCAATTTAACATTCAGTTCATCAGATAGAATTTGGAAGATCATTTTGGAAAGCAGTAGCTCAGAATGAAATGTCTCGTCCAGCAGCCTGTATTTATACTAGCAGTAATCTTTAGTTCTATCTAAATTCCAAGTAAATATCTTATCTACATCCTGTGACGCACATCCTCATGCTATCGGATTAATTATATAAATAATTTTATCGTTCTAGAAGGACAGATTTTATCGCATCCTCAAAAAACAGCTGATACATCCTGTTTTCTTAGTAAAGCCTGATAAAACGAGGTCACGACTCGGGTATATATACGAGCTGCCTCTAAGAGCCTGCATCATTTTGACTTCTGTTGCTATTGCCATAAGTCATGCTATTCACTATTGAACATCCACAGCTTGACGCTAAAATCCTATTCGTAGTCTCTGCGGATGGACTTTTGTTCGTCAGGGCCTCTGATGTGGCCAAGCTGATGGGTCGATCTTACGTGAAAAAAACAACCAGACTGAAGGTGTGCGATCTCGTTTACAGGAGGGTCAGGTTACCTATCTCTCTAGCCAATACCTGGGTGTATCCAGTCGACGAGATACATTTTGGAGATGCCCTGTCGTCGTTGGGATTCGAGGCCATGCTGACATCCTCTAAAATCCAGATTCTAGACCCCATAGTACCCACCTCATGCATCCATAAAGCCATCCGAATTCGGATCGTGAGGGACTCTGACACATTCATAAATGAATTCTTAAAAGATTTCATAGAGAGAACCATGCTGTTCTTCGATGGGGACCACGATGACGACCCTCGCCTCCACGAAGATAGATTTGAGACTATTTCTTGGACAGACACCCCTCCGTCCAAAATCAAAGTCTTTGTGGGGGATCGATCTAGATGGTACAAACTGATGCCTTAAATCTGGAGGGGGGCAAAAAAATGGGCCGAACGAAGCGTCTCATGGCAGATTTCTGTCTTTGACGCTTCGTTCGGCCCATTTTTTTGCGATAGATAGAGTGCCAATATTGGATGTTTATAAATTGAGACTTTGAATTGGATAATAGTATTATTTTAATATTAAAACGATGCCTTTGAATCTGAGATAGCTAATGCCTTTGAGATAGAAATATCGAATAAGATTTTAAATCAACCAATCAACCAACCTTGAAAAAAAAAAAAAAAAAAAAAAAAAAAAAAAAAAATTTTTTTTTTTTTTTTTTTTTTTTTTTTTTTTTTTCAAGGTTGGTTGATTGGTTGATTGACTTGGATTCATTCTTTATAAATAGCCGTACTCATTCTGTCTGAAATTTACAATATTGAATAAGGACATTTTTTAAATGAATGCTGTACCAATATTGAATATATTTTTTTAACGATTCGATAAACAAATAATATATTTTTAACGATTCGATAAACAAATAATAAATATTTTATTATTAAAAATAAAATATTTAAATAATAAATATTTTATTATTAAAATAAAATATTTAAATAATATATTTAAATTCTAAATATTTATTATTCAAACCGACAACTGAATCGAATCGTGAAAAATTCTGACGGGGTGGAGTTGCTCGAATAATACTTCTGGCGACTGTCTGATAGACCTTTATATGCCGTAAAGAAGTAGGTTCACCCAGCTTTGCGGTACTTGGCATAGGAGCTGTAGTTTGAATAGATCGTAACTGTAATCTTTAAATCTTAATTTTAAAAATTTACATGCTTACATTTCTAATGTCTCGTTGCTGACGGGAGTTTTAATAGACTGTAATCTTTAACTCTTAATTGTAAAAATTTGCATGCTTAAATTTCTAATGTCTCGTTTCTAATGTCTCGTCAGCGACTTTGGCATAGGAGCTGTAGTTTGAATAGATCTTTAAATCTTAATTGTAAAAATTTACATGACTGCATGCTTAAATTTCTAATGTCTCGTGAGCGTTGCTGAGATTGGCAGGAGCTGTAGTTTGAATACCCTCGTAACTGTAATCTTTAAATCTTAATTGTAAAAATTTACATGACTACAGGCTTAAATTTCTAATGTTTCGTTTCTAATGTCTCGTCAGCGACTTTGGTATAAGAGCTGTAGTCTGAATAGATTGTAAGCTTTAAATCTTAATTGTAAAAATTTACATGACTGCATGCTTAAATTTCTAATGTCTCGTTTCTAACGTCTCGTCAGCGAGATTGGCGGTACTTGGCATAGGTTTGAATAAATCTTAATTGTAAAAATTTACATGCTTACATTTCTAATCTGAGATTGGCAGTACTTGGCATAGGTTTGAATAGACTGTAATCTTTAAATCTTAATTGTAAAAATGTACATGACTGCATGCTTAAATTTTTAATGTCTCGTTTCTAATGTCTGACACAATATCTCGGATCAGGGGCATGCGATTCGGTCTTAGCTGAGAAAAGAATCGGGCTGGATTGTGTAACTTGAAGATTATTTGAAAAAAAAACTAATTAGTACCAACTGAGAAATATAACATTAGAAACCAACCATCCTATCAACCAACCAACCAACTAAAAAAAAAAAAAAAAAAAAAAAAAAAAAAAAAAAAATTTTTTTTTTTTTTTTTTTTTTTTTTTTTTTTTTTGAGTGGGCGTGGCTTGGATTCATTCTTTATAAATAGCCGTATTCAAACCTTCATTCCTTCATTCTGTCTGCCATCTAGCTAACATTGTATCAGGCCTGTTAAACGCTTGTCATTGAATTGTATCAGGACATTGGATAGCTTCTAATATTTATCTCTTTCATTGAAGCTCAGCATGTACAAAATGTGGGAACCGTTGGACAACGACGCAAAGACCGAAATGCAAAATTTAAAGCAGCAAATGTTTGACTTGCAATCTAAATTGGATGCAGAAATCTCACTCTTGAAAACCAAGATTGAAAAATTTGACGTACTGTACTCCAAAATAGATAACTTGTATCAGGAAGAAATTTACAGGCTTAAATTAGAGTTGGGCGTGCAGCAGAACAAATCTCTAGTGCAGATTCAGAAGCAGCAGATCCAGATCCAGAACCTGCAGAACCTGTTGCTCTCCAATCAGATAGCGACTCAACAGAATTCGTTGCGACAGGACATTAAATATGATAATGCGTAGATTATCCTTGTCAGCAACCAACCGTATTTAAA
The DNA here is from genome assembly GCA_963930645.1 of Salticus scenicus. Taxonomy (NCBI): domain Eukaryota; kingdom Metazoa; phylum Arthropoda; class Arachnida; order Araneae; family Salticidae; genus Salticus; species Salticus scenicus. The sequence continues at coordinate 222,187,705 of OZ005659.1, read as the reverse complement.
AAAAAAAAAAAAAAAAAAAAAAAAAAAAAAATTTTTTTTTTTTTTTTTTTTTTTTTTTCAGTTGGTTGTTTGCATATTATATATGATCGCTAACAACCGTCATTGTATTTCACCAGCAGCAGTCGTCTAGTCATGTCTTCTAGTCAACAGTCTTCTAGTCATGACAGAGGTATGTCGTTTAATGATTGTTTAAATTGATTCAATATTATCATGTCTTTTAGAGTCTCAAGTTAAATATCATAGGTTTTATAGAATATAATAAAATAAATTAAATAAAATATTGGAAATAAAATATTTTTTTTATCTGAATTTAAACATACAGACATTTCCGCTTCGCGGAAATGTCTGTATGTTTAAATACAGATAAAAAAAATATTTTATTTCAAACTCAATTATAGGTTAAATATAAATAATAATAATAATATAATAATAATAATAATAATAATAATAATAATAATAATAATAATAATAATAATAATAACAATAATAATAATATTATAATAATAATATAATAATAATATTATAATAATAATAATAATAATAATAATAATTATATATATATATATATATATATATATATATATATATATATATATACTTGTATACTCAGAAAATACTGTAAAACATCTTTTAATTTAAGTGATTATATTTTTGTAGTCTGAATTCGTATGTCAATTATAGTGTCGCTGTCTCAGCGAGTTTCACTATATCGGCACGAGACTACGCTCTTGACAAGTTTGTAGTCTGAATTCGTATGTCAGTTATAGTGTCGCTGTCTCAGCGAGTTTCACTATATCAGCATAAGACTACACTCTTTATTGTCTTGCCAAGTTTGTAGTCTGAATTCGTATGTCAATTATAGTGTCGCTGTCTCAGCGAGTTTCACTATATCAGCATAAGACTACACTCTTTATTGTCTTGCCAAGTTTGTAGTCTGGACTTTGAATGTCAGTTATAGTGTCGCTGTCTCAGCCAATTTCACTATATCAGCATAAGACTACACTCTTTATTGTATTGCTAAGTTTGTAGTTTGAATGTCAGTTATAGTGTCTCAGCCAGTTTCACTATATAGGCATAAGACTACGTTATTTATTGTATTACCAAGTTTGTAGTTCGTATGTCAGTTATAGGGTTGCTGTCTCAGCCAGTTTCACTATATAGGCATAAGACTACGTTATTTATTGTATTACCAAGTTTGTATGTCAGTTATAGTGTCTCAGCCAGAATGAGGTTATATTCTTTTATTGTCTTGCCACGTAAGTTGTAATCTATATTATGTATATCGGCTACAGCGTCTCGCCAGTTTTGCGGTACTTGGTATAGTGGCTGTCGTTTGAAATTCTAAAAGGGTTAAATGTACTCGAAAAGTATTGTGGCTAGATGGTCTGAAAATATTGACTGATTTTTTTAATTTTGACGGCTAAATTTACAATATTAGCATGAAATCTTGTAAATTTATAGGAGACTCATGGGGTAATTTTAGTTTTTTCCACAACAAGTTTTGATAAAGGCCTCACCCTTGGAAAATATTAGCGAGACTCTCTACAAGCAACTATTTTTTTTCTTAAATGTGGCTACTGATCAGGAAAATTTTTATAAGATTAGTTTATCGCTTGGGCTAGCTGACCTTCTAGAATAATTGCGTTTGCAGGATATTATGTAACTCGTTTCCTCAAAGATAAGATCTAATCTATAAACAGTTATCCTGTCGAGCCCTATTATTTTTATCGTTTCTCAGAACCGCTTATCAGATCTCATGCATCCGCTCGCCAGAGTATAAATACCGGCCTCTCGCCTCAGCTTATTCATTCTGACCTTTTGTTTTGCAAAATGCTTTCCGCAGACTCTGACAGGCAATATGATTACGGCTATGCCTTACAACCCAAAAGGAAAATATTAAAGACCTCTCGTCTCTATTGCGAGCTAATACTTCAATACGATAAATCAATGTCTTTGCCAACTCCCAAGCCAGTTTCAAAGCCGACTCCAAAGCCAAAGCCAGATCCCGTTACAATAGCCACATCACAGAAGATGTACTTAAAAGTTCCAAATCCCATAAGCCGACTGCCAAAATCTCCTGAAGTATCTACCAGGTACAAAATATACCGTGCCTGGAATCCTCGACCAAGGGTTAATTTTATGATACGGCCGAAACAGTTGGAGAATAAAAAGGCATAGTCGTTATCAACTGCCTAATAAAACAGAGGTCACCCAAACGATTTATAAAAAATCGGGTCGAACGAAGTGTCTCATGGCAGATTTCTGTCTTTGACACTTCGTTCGACCCGTTTTTTTGTAACAGTTATATTGCCAATGTTGGATGCGTTTAAGATTTTGACTTAAGATTTTGAACGATAAGGCTTGTAAAAATTTATATACAAAAAAATATTAGAATTCCATCAAAGTCACATTAAAATCAACCAACCAACCTTGAAAAAAAAAAAAAAAAAAAAAAAAAAAAATTTTTTTTTTTTTTTTTTTTTTTTTTTTTTTTTTTTTTTTTAGGTGCCACGCCCACCCTTGAAGCTTGTCTATATTTACTGTGGCTAACATGACTACACTCTCATTGTGTCTTCACATTTGCCTGCAACGGTCGTCTAGTCACTATGTCTCGTAATGTGTTTTCAGCAAGACTAGAGAGTTAGATTTTTCTATAAGAGCCCATGATTTATTCTGATTTCATGAAAACCTGCAATATCTTGTCATTTGTCAGACAAAAGTCTTGTTTTCAAAGCCAATATTGTATAAATTTTGCAATTTCATCCTATTTTAAAGGAAATGGGTTTAGACATCAAGAGCGAGTTTATGCATGACCGTACAGTAGAAGAAATAAATTCCACTCCCACCCACCCTAATAGATATACTATATATATACTATATATATAGACTGCAGCGCCATCTATAATGATTGGCTAAAGAAATATAGCCTTAGCAGCCAACTGAGAAATATAGCTTTAGCGGCCAACTTAGAACTGTAGCGGTTAACTTAGAAATATAACTTTAGAAATATAACTTTAGAACCCAACCAACCAACCTTAAAAAAAAAAAAAAAAAAAAAAAAAAAAAAAAAAAAATTTTTTTTTTTTTTTTTTTTTTTTTTTTTTTTTTTCAAGGTTGTCTGCATACTATATATAGAACTGTTGACATGCCATCTCATCATTCTATCTCAACAGCAACGGTCATGTCTTTGATACATTTAAATTCATGTCTTCTAAAATCTCAAATTAAATTTCTACACATTGATACATTTTTTGCTACGGTAAATGAATGCTGTGCCAATATCGAATACATTTTATAAATAATTAAACTATTTAAATTTTATTATTTAAACCGTCTGAAAAGGTGCAGTTGCTCGAAACTTATTGCTGGTGACTGTCTGATAAGCCTTTAGATGCGTAAACTCGTAGGATTACCCAGCTTTGCGGTACTTGGCATAGGAACTGTCGTTTTGAAATTCTGAAAGGTTAAATATGCTCGAAAATTATTGCTGGTGACTGTCTGATAAACCTTTAGATGCGTAAACTCGTAGGATTACCCAGCTTTGCGGTACTTGGCATAGCAGCTGTAGTTTGAATAGAATCCCTTGACATGACTTTATAAAATCATTGGCCTCTAATTTTATCGTGGATGAAAGCCGTATGCACCATTCTAAATTTATCGTTTGACCCTTGAAATATTAATTGTAAAAATTTACATGACCTGTCTTCTTTTCGTGGATGAAAGCCTTAACATTCTAATTTTATCGTGGATCTGCTTACATCCTGTCTGTTTTTCGTAGAACTAATCCGCTCTGAAATAGTATATATATTAGCCTCTCGCCTCAGCTGAATCGAGTGGTCAACATCATTAGGCTGCGAGCCAAGATTAGAGATACTATCAGATTTTAGAGTATCTGGACCAGTTATAAATGTGCCAGAAGAGCTTGACATTCTGAAACTGTATAGCGGATAATGTCTTTGGGATGCGTAAAAAATGGGTCGAGCGAGGTTTCCTCATGTAGAGATTACGTTGGATTCGACCCATTTTTGCGACAGGTTAAAGGCTAATGTTGTAAATAATAAAAATCGTTACATTATAAGGGCTACGGATAAAATTTATATTAATATGAAGATATTTTTTTAAGAATCAAAAAAAAATATCCATTCCTATAGACGCTCGAAGATTTTGCATGCGACATTGCGTTTGGCCTTAGTTATTGCATAGACGATACTCGTGCTGGATTTGCGGTACTTGAGGCATATATACATATATATATATATGTATATATACACACACACATATATATATATATATATATATATATATCGAATCGAGTTTGAAATAAATATTTTTTATCAGTAATAAAACATACAGACATTTCAGCGGCCTTATGAAAGCTTAACCTTTGAAAATATTGATTGGATGGCTATGTTGTGATAAGCATTAGCAATATATTTTGAATCTACAATATTAGCATATTTTTTTTTTAATTTATAAGATACTCACAGGGTTGATTTTAGTTTTTTCGACAAGGGGTTTGAAAATATTAGCTCTGCAAGATCCATGCGACAATCTTATTTTCTTAAATAAGGTTTGATTTTTTTAGTTTTTACAGATTACCTTATGAAGGCTTTGTCTTTGGAAATATTGGCTGACCGGCTAACATTTTTTTTAATTTTGATGGACAATATTAGCATGAAATCTTGTAAATTTATAGGATACTCACGGGCTAATTTAGGACAACGATGAAGGATTGGAAAATATTAGCTCTACAAATTCGAAGCAAAGATTTTTTTCAAATGTGGCTTAAACTACTGGTCAGGAGTTGATAATATTGTCAATATTAGATTTTTAATCGTTTAGTCTAATATTGAACAATTGTCTTTGAAAATATTGGCTGTAGGGTTTAGTCTCTGAAAATATTGACTGACTAACATTTTTTTCTAATTTTGATGGCTAAATTTACAATATTAACATGAAATCTTGTAAATTTATACGATTTTCATGGGCTAATTTTAGTTTTTTCGACAAAGAGTTTTGATGAAGGCTTGGGAAATATTAGCGGAGTCTCTGCAAGCAAAGATTGTTTTCTTAAATGTGGTTTAAACTACTGATCAGGAGTCGATAATAATACCAATATTAGATTTTTAATAGTCTAGTCTAAGATTGGACAAAAGGGTGGTAATGCTCGAATAATATTGCCAGTGACTGTGTCTTGTACCGGGATTTATCGCAAAACGGAGAGTTTAGCTAGATTTGTGGTACTTGAGGGTGGGGTGTAAATAGAGATTGGGTCGTAAGAAATACACAGATATTTTATTGAGATCTAGGATAGCTATTATTTAAAATGTTTTATCGTACAGCTTGAGGAAGCCGTCTTAAAAGTTGGCATTGGTATATGAAGACTTCCATATCTATTTTGAAAATCCTTAAAGTATATTTTTTAGAATCCTTCTACCAAGACGGTGAAAAGTATTATGGACATATATGCATAATCGTGTAATTGAGTATGAAATAAAATATTTTTTTTATCTGTATTTAAACATACAGACATTTCCGCGAAGCGGAAATGTCTGTATGTTTAAATACAGATAAAAAAAATATTTTATTTCTAATATTTTTAATTCTAAAGTTACAATATTAGCATACCATTTTTAAATTTATAGGATACTCACGAGTTATTTTTTTCGATAATGAGTTTTGATAGAAGGGCTTAGGCTTGAAGCCAAATGATTGTAAAGCTCTATATATTACTCAGTCGTTATTTGTCAGACAATAAAAGTCTTGTTTTCAAAGTCAATATTGTATAAATAACCCTATTTTAAAGGAAGTGGCATCAGGGAGCGAGTTTATGCATGACCTTACAGTAGAAGAAATAAATTCCACTCCCACCCACCCTAATAGATATACTATATATATACTATATATAGACTACAGCGCCATCTACAATGATTGGCTAAAGAAATATAATTTTAGCAACCAACTGAGAAATATAACATTAAAATCCAACTGAGAAATATAACTTTAGAAACCAACCATCATATCAACCAACCAACCAACTGAAAAAAAAAAAAAAAAAAAAAAAAAAAAAAAATTTTTTTTTTTTTTTTTTTTTTTTTTTTTTTTTTTTTTTTGAGTGGGCGTGGCTTGGATTCATTCTTTATAAATAGCCGTATTCAAACCTTCAAACCTTCATTCTGTCTGCTAACATTGAATTGTATCAGGATCATGGAGAATTTCATAAGATATGACCTGCCTGAAGATCCTAAATCTGAGTTCTGGATTCGAGTAAAATCTAATAAACCTGGCATTGAAAGACTCAGAAAAATATCTCTCGAAGGCATTTTTAGAAATAAAAATATTCCGATAGTGGATCGTATTGACGGGACCCTTTTAATGCAGGCAGACGGAGCCTTAGCCGCGAATTCAGCAACCATCGACCGTTTCAACGAATTTTATCTAAAACATAAAATGGATGGGTCCGAAATCCGTTTGGATGAAAATCTGGTTCTCAAGCCAAACTGCATTGTAGTTGTGAATGAATACATTCGTGGGGGACCTTTTGGCGGCACTAGATTAATTTTTCTTTACCACGACGTTGAAAAAAATGAAGCTGTGTGTAAAAGTCCTAAAACGGGTACCGAAGTCAGAATATCTCAGTCCGTACGCACTGGACGGTTTCCTATCGAACTGGGATTTGCCAGATCCATTCATATCTATCGAGATGCGATCGACGATTTGAAAATGGTTGTCAGTTTGATCGGATATAAAGATCCTGTTTCCTGGCTCTTGTATCGTGTGAATCAATTGAAACAGATATTGGCCGTAGAGTTTTAATTTAAAAATACAACCTTGAAAAAAAAAAAAAAAAAAAAAAAAAAATTTTTTTTTTTTTTTTTTTTTTTTTTTTGAGTGGGCGTGGCCTGGATTCATTCTTTATAAATAGCCGTCTGTCTGCCACTCTCATCTAGCTAACATTGAATTGTATCAGGATCATGGAGATACGATATGAGTTTATGGACCTGCTCCGACCTGACCGCTCTATGTTGAAAATGCTCACAGTCAAAATAACGCTGTCCCACAAACTCGATACACCCGATGTTGAAAAGCCAATTGAAACGATAGCATGTCCTGGCGAATGGTGTTATCAAGTTTGGATTCTACAATGCTTAGTTGTTACGGTGTTGCAGAGACAAAATGTGTATGTTTCTTTTAAAACAATGATAGACACCTATGGTTATATTGGCTGATCCGTTTGGCTGGTCTAAAAATAACCATAAAAAATATCACGTGTCAATATTTTTAGCCATCCTGTTTTCAAGGACTTATGCTATAAATAACTTTATCTCATCCGGACTGTTTTAAAGGATATGGGTTTACTATAAAAGCCGCTGCTCAGAGCTTACAGTTTCATTCGCTCACTAGCTCTCAAGCCATGTGGATGCGATTATTTTTCCCAGGCCAGATCGGCTTGAGGTCCGCCCTAGCCTCTGACGGAAAGACTTACGTTTCGGCAGTAGATGTGGGCGTGATGCTGAAATTCAATGATATTCATGAATTTGCCAACTATCGGGCCACCAAGCATCTAGACTCGTTTCCAGTCTTTGAAATATCCGAAATGTTCGACTACGTGAGCCTGTTCTCAGACGTAGATGAAATGCAGAGACTCTGGAGACACGGAAGGGTCGCCGCCGATTTTCCCATGTCTTCGGAGTATGTATTTGATGTGCATGTGGATACGGAGGGGAATGCCAGGTTGCAGGACTGGCTGCAAATCTATACTGACCTCTTCAGAAATGACCTGTTCGACGGCCCTCGTGTCAAGTCCAAGAGATTGGCTACCACCAACGAATGTAAAGTCTGCCTGACGGAAGAGAGCCAGGTGGCGTTCTTCGACTGCGGGCACGTGGTGTGCTGCATGGCCTGTTCGGACAAACTCGAATATTGTCCTGTCTGCCGAACGGTCATTGCGGAAAAGAGACGAGTCTATGTACAATAGATGTGAAAAATATTTAAAAAACTTGTGTCAAACGAGGCTTCCTCATGTCTTGACGACGATGGAAGCCTCGTTTGACACATTTTTTTTAAAGCGATAGGCTACCAATATTGGATTTGTGAAAAAAAATAACTTGTAAATATTTATCGGTTTAGACGGTACTTTATGGGAGTCCATTGAATATAAGTAACTTAAAAAATTTCAAGATTTGTGAAAAAAATAAACTTAGAAATTAAAAAATATAAAATCGAAATGAAAAAAAATAAATTTATAAAAAATTTTGAGATTGGTAAAAAATGACAAAAAAAATATATACATATAAAATCAACCATGGTTTATATAGCCATGCCACACCCACCTTGAAAAAAAAAAAAAAAAAAAAAAAAAAAAAAAAAAAAAAAATTTTTTTTTTTTTTTTTTTTTTTTTTTTTTTTTTTTTTTTCAAGGTTGATTGATTGGTTGATTGACTCTAGCTAACCTATATATATATGCCGGTTTGTCTTCTAACAGAATCATTTGCATCGTGGAAATGAATTTCATACGATATGAGTTTATGGACCTGCTCCGAAATTGCGTTCGACTTGCCTTACGTCTAGAGACCTGCGAAATGATGTTGGAATCTGAGTTTGCCCGGTCTATTTTGAAAATGCTCACAGTGTATTTTCAGAATCACACTAATCGCGAGATGGCCAGAATAGATACAGCCGAAAAGGCATTTAGAATGTTGATAGGCCAATTGAAATGCATAGCGTATTGTGACTATGATAGCATGTCTCCTGAGGTTAAGAGTCTGTTGGCTGAAGATATTGTGCAGCCTTATCAAGTTTGGGTTCTACAATGCCTAATTGTTACAGCATGTACTGTTGCAGAGTGCTGGACAAACTGTAAAGTGTGTATGTTTGATGTAGCTTTTGAAACGCTAATAGACATGTTGGACACTTATGGTTATATTGCCTGTATCGAACGCGACCTAGATCGTAACTATAATCCGTTTGGTAATCCTAGCGAAATTGTCTTGTTCGCCAGTCTAAAAATAACCAATTAGAACGCGGTCATCCTGTTTTCAAGGACTTATGTAACGATTCGTATAAATAGCTATCGCATCCTGTTTTCATAGATAAGCTCGCTACTATAAAGGCCAGTGCTCAGCGCTTGTAGTTTCATTAATTCTTTACCCTCGAGTCATGTGGATGAAAATATTTTTCCCCGGCAAGATCGGTTTGAGAGCCACCCTAGCTTCTGATGGAATGGTTTACGTTTCGGCCGTAGACGTGGGTGAGATGCTACAATTTAATGACAATTACGAGTTTGCTAAGAATCGTGTCATCAAATACATAGCCAATGCATTTCCAGTTTTTGAGATTGAAGAAATGTTCACCTACGTAGGCCTGTTTTCAGCGTTTTTAGACGTAGTTGAAATGCAGATGCTCTGGAGACATGGACGGGTCGCCGCTAATTTTCCAGTGTCTACGGAAGATATATTCGACGTTCATGTTGAAACGCAGGGAGAGGTAAAATTGCAGGACTGGCTTCAAACATATGCGGACCTCTTTAAAAATCAACTGTTGGACAGACCGGTTGAAGAGATCGAGTGCCCAGGCCTTACTTGTGACAAGACACAACTCGAAAACAGATTGACTACCTTTCGCATCTCTCCGTTTGGAGATGATACTAAATCGATAGCCGAATGCGGCATGTTTTACTTAAAGTATGGAGATTTCGTACAATGTGCTTACTGCAAAGTGATCTTGCATGATTGGAAACCTTACGATAATCCGCTAAAAGAACATATTCGCAAGAGTCCAAGATGCCCGTATTTGATTGGTTTAACCGATTGGAAAAGGCCTATGAATAAAACGAAGAACGAATGCAAGGTCTGTTTGACAGAAGAGAGCGAAGTCGCATTCTTTAACTGTGGGCATGTAGTATGCTGTCTGGCTTGTTCCAAAAAGATGGTAAATTGTCCCATATGTAGAAAAGCTATTGTAGAAAAGAGAAGAGTGTATATCCAGTAATTAAAAAGCCACACCCACTCTTTAAAAAAAAAAAAAAAAAAAAAAAAAAAAAAAAAAAAATTTTTTTTTTTTTTTTTTTTTTTTTTTTTTTTTGAGTGGGCGTGGCTTAGCTATATCTATTTATATTAATGCGATCGTGCCTATAAAAATGCAGGTTTGTGTTCTAAAGGAATCATTTACATCATGTTCTTCCAATTTCGTGTGCTCGAAAATGAGTTTCGTATCGTACTCAGGGATTGTGTTCGTCTTGCCTCTCGTCAAGAGACCTGCGAAGTGTTAGAATCTCCATTTACCCGCTCTATTTTGAAATTGCTGAAAGTATATTTTCAGAATTCATCTAGTGATTCGGAGGACATACCTGATACTGTCGAAAGGGTTATTAAGAGGTTGGATGTCAGATTGAGGAATATCATACATTCTAACTACAGCATAATCTCTCCTGATATTAAAAGTCTGTTTGGCAAGGAAATGTTGCCACATAACCATTGGAGTTATCAAGTTTGGGTTTTAAACTGTTTGATTGTTACAGCATCTACCGTTGCAGACTATGCAGAACAATTCAAAGTGGATATTTTCGATATGGTTTTTGAAGTATTGTTTCAAAAGTTGAAATATTACGGTTATATTAAACGCATTGATGATGACCTGTCTTGCAACCACGATCCGTTTGGTAATCTAAGTAAAAGAGTACTGTTGGCAAGTGTATAAAAACTTACCAAATACAACCTTAAAAAAAAAAAAAAAAAAAAAAAAAAAAAAAAAAATTTTTTTTTTTTTTTTTTTTTTTTTTTTTTTGTGGGCGTGGCTTAACTTATTTAAGACTTGAAAAAAACCTGGCTATATAAATGCGAGTTTACGTTCAAAATAAATCATTGGTATCATGTCTATCCGAGGTGATTTTCGTAGACTACTCCAAGATTGCGTTCGTCTCGCCTCTCGTGAAAAGGCCTACGGAATGTTCAAATTTAAATTTGCCTACTGCATTTTGAGAAAGCTTGAACTATATTTTCAGACCCCCGCTAGCCGTTTGCAAATTAGACTGGATTCAGTTGAAAAGATGATTTCCAGGTTGGACATGAAATTGAGGCTTGCTTTACATTATGACGATGTTCGGTCCGATCCTGATGTTAGATGTCTGTTGGGCGAGAAAAAGTTGCCACGTGTCCATTGGCGTTATCAAGCTTGGGTCTTGAAATATTTAATTCTTACAACAAATACTATCGTAGATTGTACAGAACAATTGAAAGTAGATATTTTTGATAAGGCTTTTGAATTATTGATGAAAAAGATTGACTGTTATGTTTATATTAGATTTATGAAAGGTGAGCTAGCTGACAAAGACGATCCGAGTGAAATAGCCCAGAAGCGAGAGTTATCAATGACTAATATTACCAATACAGATTTAGAAAATTCTCAATTACTGTGTAATATTTGTTTTAGCAGAGAGAGACAAATTGTTTTTGAAGATTGTAAGCATTTCGTTTGTTGTAAAAGTTGTTCAAGCCATTTCACAACTTGTCCAATTTGTCGATCACCTATTACAAATTGTATCACAGTATACCTATCTTGAAAAAAAAAAAAAAAAAAAAAAAAAAAAAAATTTTTTTTTTTTTTTTTTTTTTTTTTTTTTTTTTTTCAAGTGTGGGCGTGGCCTAGCTCTATATAAGTATGGGTTTCCACGCTCATTTCTGCCTAACATTTCGTATTGAACAGATTAAATATATACTTAAACATAAAGGAGATATATAGTATTTATTTAACGTTGTTTATATTTTAGTTTTGCTAGAATAAATATAGTATGGATAATATAGAAGTCATATTTAGCTACATGCGAGATGACTACCATAGAACAATAGCACGTTTAGAGTCTTCGAAAGGGGTCGTTGATAAAGAATCTCTCAATAAAATAGTCAACGATTTGGTTGCCAAAGACAAAGAAATTTTTCGCATCATCGATTTCTTGACAATTGTGGAAACCACGTTCAGCAAATGGTATTTCGAATCCAGGCAAGTTCATCAGATTGTTCGAGATAGCGTAGCACAGACAGACGGCCCTTCGAAAGATGATGCGATAGCGGACGCCGTAGAAAAGTTGAAAACGTCTTTGGACTTGATAAAGAGTTATTGCGATGATGCAATGCTGACAAAGTTGAAATTTTCGTGTAAAAGGGATTGTTCTACTAGACAATCGTACCTGGATAGGTTAGATGTCGCGTTTAATTTAATGTGGGACCAGTGGGAAGACGCTATTTGTGACAAAAATATTTCATGACTCATAGCATTTCAGAAGCTGATTAAACTATTGTAATTCTGTCAAGGTCACATGACGGATTTATAATTGTAAAGTCTCAACTTAAATTTCTACCAACCAACCAACTGAAAAAAAAAAAAAAAAAAAAAAAAAAAAAAAAAAAAAAAAAAAAATTTTTTTTTTTTTTTTTTTTTTAATGTAACCTTGTAATGACCTTCATGTGTGGCTTGGGTATATATACAAGCCGTATCCTTGCTAGACCAGTTCAGATCCTTCTCTATAGCAGCATTGTTTTAAATTGTCATTGTTAAATTACGCGTCATGGCAACTTTGGACAACGATATTAAGCATCTGCTGAGACGAAAGTTAGTGCGTGGGGTCCTGAAAGGAGAACCTTTTCGTACCTTAGAGTCTCATCGGCGAGAACTTATTGGTGAGGTAGCCCAATGGATGGGAGTTGACGTTTCGACCGAAGACGGGTTCAAGAATAGGCTCGTAACTCTGCTGGGATCTAGAGAGGTGCCCACTACTACGGCTGAGTGGACAAAGCTTCTCAACAAATGGATCAGAAATCATTGTTCTGGGGCCGTGCTCTCTTCGAGAGAGATCTACGAGATCTTGGCCGTAGACGGATTCAGAGGGTTCAAACCCAAACATCTCAAGCTCTATTTGCCTACGGTTCCACTTAGAAAAGAATACGAGGATCATGCTCGAGGTGTCAGGGCCATCTACCATTGTATCGACGAGACAGATAGCATTTCAGGCTTGACGGGTACCGATTCAGCTTGTGTTGTGTTCCTGGCTCTCTTGAGACTGTACGGATCGGCTTCTGACGATAGGGTCGCTGTCAGGATCGAGAGAGCCGTAGTTGCAGCAGAGGGACACTTACAGCAGCTCGGAGAGTATTATCCAGACGTTAAAAATGTAAACGAGGCGCTGCTGAAGAGATTTGGTAAGATCTACGTAGAGGTGGTTGGAGATTCTTGGAAGGATGTGTCAGGAGAATTGTTGGAGAGTTTGGACGACGAGATAGGTTGAGGTTCAATGAAGACTATATTATATTATGTTTCAAGGTCGCATTAAAAAAAAAAAAAAAAAAAAAAAAAAAAAAAAAAAATTTTTTTTTTTTTTTTTTTTTTTTTTTTTTTTTTTTTCAAGTGGGTGTGTCAACTCTATATAAACATGAGCTGTGCCTATCGTTGGCATATTGTGCAATTTTGTTTGATAGAATGGATCCTAAATCTATGGTCTGGGTTCAAGTAAGGGATTCGAGTCTAATCCATAAAATATCTGTCAAAGACTTCTTTCGAGAAAAGAATATTCCGATAGTGGATCGTATTGATGATACCCTTTTAATGCTAGCGGACGGAGCCGTAGTCTTGAAACCAGCGACCAGGATACGTTTCAACGAGTTTTATCTAAAACATAAAATGGATGGCCCCGAAATCCAATTGGGTAAAAATCTGGTTCTGAAGCCGAATTGTATTGTAGTTGCGACTGAAAGCTTTCCTTGGGCACCTATTCGAGGTACTAGTTTAATTTTTCTTTACCACGACGTCGAAAAAAATCAAGTTGTGTGTAAAGATTCTGAAAAGGGTACCGAAGTCAGAATATCTCCGTACTACAATGAATGTTTTCCTATTGAGTTGGGATTTGCCAAACCCCTTCATATGTATCCAAATAGAATCGAGCATTCGAAAATGGTCATCAGTTTGGATGGATATAAAAATTTGAATCTGGTTTCCAGGATCTTGAATCGCATTAATAAAATGGAACAGGTATTAGCCGTAGAACTTTAATTAAATACTATGACATTGAAAAAAAGAATATATTATTTTTTATAAAACTCAACAAAAAAAAAAAAAAAAAAAAAAAAAAATTTTTTTTTTTTTTTTTTTTTTTTTTTTTTTTTTTTTTTTTAAAGGGGGGTGTTGGTTTATTTGTGGCTGTGGCCTGGCTATATAAGATGGCTAACGTACCCCCATTGACGTCTACCAGCAACAGTTTTCTAGTTGATTGTAATTAAGTATTTTTTCTTTGTCTATATATATCGAGTCAAGATGAATAATTTAGCCGCATCAGAAATGCCTTTAGCCCCTTATTACAATTTTGATGCTACCAGAAACGATGTTGAGCAATGCATGCAGTCGTTGCTAAATGGCGTTGAGTCTGCTACGTTACCTAAATTTCTTTCAACGAGAGTTCATGAAATCATGCATCAGTCTGGGCCGGGCGTAAATTGTGTAATGGAAACTGGTAACATGATTATGGATGGTAGTCGCCGAGAAATGGTCGTTGGCCGATTCATAAACGACAAAGGCTACCTGATGAAAAAGAGCGAAAACCTCAATACGGGAGAAAAAGATGAAATCCAAGAGTATGTGAATTTGGATGCTGAAAATGATGTAGAAATGTTTGACTTGTCGTGGAAAAATCTGACTGGATCGTAAAAAAATTATATATTTTGACTATAATAAAGGTATAATGGATCCTGTTAAACATATTATCGACGAGTATAGAAAATATTATAGCGATACGGCTGCAGATTTGAAATCTTTAAAGTTGGGTGAAATAATAGATAAAGCTGGGTTTGAAAAAGAAATGGCGTCCTTAAAATCGAATATGGATAAATTAATAGGCGTAGATAAAGAGATATTCCGCATTATCGATATTTTTACCGTTTTGGCTATAATAATAAAAGAATGGAAATTTGATTTTACCAATCTTATATGTGCAGTTGATAAAGATACTAAAGATTTGAAAAAACTAATAACGACTGGCAATCGAATTATAGATGATAAGTGCATCCATAGCTTGGAATCGTCGTTCAAATCGATAAAGGATTATCCTGACCACGTTAGATCGCTAGAACTCGATAGAGCGTTCATACCTGTTTGGCGAGATAAATATATTACAAAATTAAAAACCGCTCATGATTTGATAGAGAATCATCACAAGCAAGCATTAGAGGATAATTAAAATTTTTCTTAAATAAAGCATAATGGAATACGTGGGAAAAATTATTTCTAGATATGAAGATTATTACTGTGAAGTCGTTGAGAATTTGAAAGATTTAAAGATTGGGACAGATGAGTTTGAGGAAAAAACGAAATCCTTAAAAACAAATATTGATAAGCTACTCTCCAAAAATGAGAAAATTTTCAGTATTATCGATGCTTTAGCCGTTGTAACTAGAATACTGGATAACTGGGATGATGATACCATTGAACATTTACAGGCAATTCATGAAAATGTCAAGCGACTGAGAGAATTGATAACAGACCCAACTGACAATCGAATGATAGATGACGAGTGCATTAAAAATTTGCAAAATTCATTCGAATCGATACAGAGATATTATTACGTTGGTAAACTGACGGCAAGCTATTCTATGAAGGCTTGTTCCTCGGATGTACGCGACGAATATATGGAGAAATTAAAATCATCATTAAATTTAATAAAGGATGTTTATAAGACAGCGTTAAAAATGACCCTTAGATATATGTAAGACATATAGAATGAAAAATCTGATCTGGCTATAATAAAGGCATAATGGACCATGTTAAAGAAATTATGAACGAACATAAAAAATATTACCGCAATACGGCTGTAGATTTGAAATCTTTAAATTTGGGTGAAATAATAGATAAAGATGAGTTTGCGAAAGAAATGACGTCCTTAAAATCGAATATGGATAAATTAATAGACATAAATGAAGGCGTTTTCAGCATTATCGATGCTTTTACAATTTGGACTACAATAATGAATGACTGGAAATTTGATTTTATCAATCTTATACGCAAAATTCATAACGATACTAAACGGTTGAAAAAACTAGTAACTAACCCAACTGGCAATCAAATTATAGATCATGAGTGCATAGATAAATTGGAATCGTCTCTCTTATCGATGTGTTCATATCCTGACGAGGCTGAGGGAAGCTATAACCCAAGAATACATCCACCTGATAGGCGCGATAAATATATTGCAACTTTAAAATCAACCCTAAATTTGATAGAAAATTATTATAAGAAAGCGTTAGAGGATAATTAAATAAAGTATAATGGAGTACGTGGAAAATATTATTTTTAAATATGAAGATTATTACGGTGAAATGCTTGTGGATTTGGAATTTTTAGAGACTGGACCAGTTAATAATAAAAGGTTTCAGAAAAAAGTGGAAATTTTAAAAGCAAATATTGATAAATTAATGGACAAAAATGAAAAATTTTTCAGTATTGTCGACGCTTTAGCCATTTTAATTGGAATAATGAGTGACTGGGAATCTAAGTCCACTGATCGGCTACACGCAATTTATAAAAATGTCAAGCGGCTGACAGAATTAATATCAAACCCAACTACCAATCGAATTATAGATGACGAGCACATCCAAAGATTGCAATCGTCGTTCGAATTAGTAGAGAAATATTTTCAGCATGCTAAACGGACGGCAAGCTATTCTCCAAAGGCTTGTTCATCTGATGTACGTGATGAATATATCGCTAAATTAAAATCAACATTAAATTTAATAGAGGATTATCATAAGAATATATTAGCAATTACCCCATAAATTATATATTTGTAAGACATGGCTACATAAATAAAAAAAATACTCTTAAATGTACTCTTAGAATGTAATCAACCAATCAATCAACCTTTAAAAAAAAAAAAAAAAAAAAAAAAAAAAAAAAAAAATTTTTTTTTTTTTTTTTTTTTTTTTTTTTTTTTTTTTTTAATGCCACGTCCACCCTTGAAGCTTGTCTATATTAACTATGGGTAACGTGACTACACCCTCATTGTGTCTCGCCAGCAACGGTCGTTTAGTCACTATGTCTCATAATGTGTTTTCAGTAAGATGTACATTGACCGACTCTAGATAGTTAGATTTTTCTATAAAAGCCTATGATTTATTCTGATTTCATGAAAACCTGCAATATCTTATCATTTGTCAGACAAAAGTCTATAAATATCTTGTTTTCAAAGCCAATATTGTATAAATAACGCTATTTCATCCTATTTTAAAGAAAATTGGTTTAGACATCAGGAGCGAGTTTATGCATGACCGTACAGTAGAAGAAATAAATTCCACTCCCACCCACCCTAATAGATATACTATATATATATACTATATATACTATATATATAGACTGCAGCGCCATCTACAATGATTGGCTAAAGAAATATAGCGTTAGCAGCCAAATGAGAAATATAGCTTTAGCGGCCAACTTAGAAATATAACTGTAGCAGCCAACTCAGAAATATAACTTTAGAAACCAACCAACCAACTGTAAAAAAAAAAAAAAAAAAAAAAAAAAAAAAAAAAAAAATTTTTTTTTTTTTTTTTTTTTTTTTTTTTTTTTTTTTTTTCAAATTGGGTGTGGCATCGCACCGCTTTCGTGTATATATATAAGGTAGTCTCTTGCTACCCACAATCAAATAACATGGCTTTTTATAGTAATGAGCCCATATACTATGGCTATTCTCCTCGACCCAACTTCGATGCTATGAACGATGACGAACTTCAGGCGTGGTTGGAATATTCTCGTAGAGAATTGGATGCAATGAATTCTTGGGAACGCTACAATCGGCCGAGAAAAAATTACCGTAAGCGTGCTTGGAAATCCCCTGAAGTCCCAAAGATTTCTTCGCCTGTATGCCGGATCGTGAACGGTACTTGTGCGGCTTGCGAACAAAGAAGAAAACTGTTTAAACCTGGCCAAGTCATGGGTGGTCCAGATCGTTTCTCTAGAATCAGAGAATGTGAGCGATAATAGTGATTCATTTAAAAAAAATCAGAGGGTCATGAATAAAGATATGGATTGGATGCTTATGTTATTATTTATGGTGATTGTCATGGCTATTAGTTACGTTGATTCTTACTTCAAGCAAAGTAGATTAATGATTATGTCGTCACTAATGAAATTGCTAGACAACGCCCAAAAGACTAACGATGGCCAGTCGACATGAAAAAAAGATGGATCCTGAATGCGTTATCTGCGGAGGCGGAGTGCCTACCGAAGAATTATTCTATACAGAGTGCGGACATCCTTATCATTTAGAATGCGTGCGAGGATTACGTAGGCAGCGTATACGTCGTGTGGCACGCGGAAAAATAACCAAAGATCGAATAAAGCGACTAGCTCTTAAGAAAAAGATAAAAGCTAGCGGTAAAATTCCAAAAAATTTATCTTTGCCTCAATGTCCAGCCTGCAATAGATATTTTACCAGAAATGATCTCCGAAGAATAAGTCGCATGATGGGAGACACGTTGAGAAGATGGGAACGAGAACTTAACTTGCCAGGTTCTGATAGCGATAGGTCCAGATCCAGGTCCAGATCCAGATCAAGATCCAGGTCCAGATCAAGATCTAGATCACCTCCCAATCTTGGTGTCGTAGCTTAAAAAAATTAGAGGATCGTTATGTTCGAATTTATGTTTATTGGCATGGCTACGTTAATTCTTACTTCAAACAAAATAAATTAACCCTTTCGACGTTAAGCGTTATTTTCTATTGCTGCAATAAAAATACCTGAAAAGTTTACTGTATACTGCAAAATAATAACCGGTCTTTAGAATTCAGCGTTGTACTTCAGGAAATCTTAGAGTTGAGAAGAAAAAATTTTTCCCCCACACACAGAGTTAAGCAGCAGGCTAATCCCTTTGTTGAAAGGGCGTGTATCAATACAATGGAAATATCTTTTCATGATAGAAGTTGACAATCCTTTACCCAGATTTGCCTCTCAGCAAAGTTATGTTGATTTTTCAAGGAAAACTCAAACACTGCTTTATTTTTCAGAAAAAATAAGTGCATAGATATTTCTATATAGAGTTAAGACTGAAAATTTTAAAGAGTAATTTATGTATAATACTAATAAAACACCAATTTCATTTGGTACATTATTTGTAACGAAATTTCGATTAGATTTTTTAAAATTAATTAAAATATGAAAATAATAACTTGGTAAAAGCTTTAAAAATGGACATATAAAATTTTAATTCTTGCCAAATAAATAAATAAATAAATAAAATAAAATTACGAATTATTATTCTTATTACTTTTTTTCTGCATAAAATGCACAGATATAGTATTTTATATAGATGTATCATCCCCATGTTATTGTGCAAAGATTTTTGGTGTCGAAAAAGGTTTGGGCATCAGACAATAGGAAGTATAAAATTCGAAAATAGTAATCGAGTAGAATGTTAATGAATTTTTTAAATGCCGGAATATTGCACGGCTTTTAAGTGTTTTAATAAATATATGAAAAGAAACGGGACAAGTTTTTATAAATAAGTTATATTCAAATAAATTATAAAAAATATCATTTTTATAATCAGTTCTTTGTTATTATTATGAAACAATTACTATATTTATATTTAAGGAAATGCTCTCTTTAAATTTTAAGATTTTATATTAGTAAGTAATATGAAAATTAAAAAATTCGTTTAAATGTAGTTAGCAGCCGTGGAAATTTTAATACATAACTAATATGTTGTGGCCACCACAAGACTTTCTTGTACATATAATCTTATACAAATTTACGCAATACAAATTATTTATTAATTATAATTTATTAAAATTATTTTCCATGATGAATGCAGATGATTTTTATCTCAAAGAAGTACAATAATAAATGCCGAAAGGAAGTCAGTTTTTTGCAGATATGAGTACACTAGAGTATAGTTAATTAAAAAAAGAAAAAGAAAAAAAAAAGTATGTAAAATTGGTAGCTAGAGTTTTTCATTCTCTTTTAGTACATAAATTATTCGTAAATTTTATTAGCTAAATTATCTGTGTGTATTACCATGTATATTAACTCGAGGAAAAATATCCATAAGAAAGTAAAATGGCCAGCTTCTCCCAAATGAAAAGGAATCACTATTTCAAATTCGATGATCAATCTATGTCTTATTACTATATCTATGATAAAATGAAATATGAAAAAAAAAAAGTTAAATAATAAATTTGCTTATGCATGTGTAAACATGACGCTTTTATGGCTTTAAAATTAAATAATAATAATAATTTTAAAGGTTAGAAAGAAATAAAGTGCGAAAAATTCGCACTTGCTTACTAGTTAATAATAAATGAAATATTTAGAACTTAATTTCGTCGAGAGAAATGAATAATACAAATAAATAAAGGAATACATGGTTATATAATAAAGAGTAAAGAATTTCAGTTCTATTTTTCTTGGAGACGTTTCGAATTTATATAAATGTCACATGGTAAAAATTGAAGAAACTTGTTTTAAATTTTATGTAGATCAGTGTTTAGTAATTTGAACTGGCAAGAAGAAATAAATTTTGAAATAAATTTCTTACAATACAGCATGAAATTATTTTTTAGTCCATGGAAATTAATTTTGTTGTTTTTCAACTAATTTCAACATATTCGCAAAAACTGCACATTTTGCTTTGTTAAATAATCAAATAAAGATTATTTTCTTTATTAATAAAATATTCTGTATTTATAAAATTAGATAAAACGTTCTTGATTTAAATTGATTTTAACCCTTTGTATCCCACCGGGACTTTAAAGTCCCATAAAAAAAAAAATAAATAAATAAATAAAATAAAAAACTCAATATAGCCTAAATTTACCGCAGGATTTCAATGGAACTTCAAACTCCCTATAGTTTAATGTTTCCCTATAGTTAAACTATAGTTTAAGGTAAATTTAATTTGAGATGTTTCTCATGCAGCAATATATATATATATATTATATATACAATAAAAAGTTTCAAACTATTTCTCCAAAAATAAGGTAAGGGTTAAGTAAAGTAATTGTTTGAAATATTTTGTATGTATTTTTTTAATGTTTAAAATTTATTTTTTAATTAACTACAGTATATATTTCTTCCAAAATTTTGACATTTTTATTTATTGAAAATTTATGATTTTTAATTAAATAATTTGTTATATTAAACATAAATAAACACCTCTCAGTTGATTTGTTAGCTAAATTAATTCGTACTTTGCTATCACTCCTATTTTAAAAAAATGTTTATATATATTACTTTTGAAATAAATTTATGACTAAATATAAGATTTATTGTTTTATGGAGAGAAAAAATTGGAAATGAAAGGGTTGAGATAATTTGCAGAAAACAACAGATTCTTAATCGTAAAATGGCAACATGAATAAACAAATTATTTGTTATTTTGAACGATAGTGTTTGTTAGATCGTCATAGTCCTATCGTTTTTCAAGTCATTTTTATTGCTTATTATTATTAATAAACTTCACTAGTCACCATATTAAAAAAAAAAAAAAAAAAAAAAAAAAGAAATATCAAAAGAATTGAGCAACCGTTTTTTTCCCTTTTAATCGCTTAATAAATAAATAATAATAGTTATAAAAATAATTACATTAAAATCGCTCTAGAACTTTATTTGGGTACTGACTGACTGCCTACTGCCGCTTTTTTCCTTCCTGCACTGCATCGGTCCAAGTTCACACTATGTTCAGAAAGGTCTTTATTCAGTACTTTAATTTGGGTATTTATCGACGACAGGTGGAGCTGTTATTGTTTAAGAACTGTGATTTTAAAGACGACTGTGTCTCAGCATCTATTAAATATTTTTCTTCAAGCCGTGTATTTTATATCCTACACTCTTCGCACTATATTTCCGACTAATATAAGACCATTTTAATAAATTTAATCTTTTATACTATATTACAATTTTTTTCTGATAAATAAAATGAACTAACAAAAAATAATTAAAAAAGAAAAAAAAAAGAAAAGAAAAAAAAAAAAAATCCTTTTCAAAGAATTTAATTGTATGAAAAGTAAAAAGTTGAGACATTATAAAAATTATGCATAAACATGAGTTTTTAAATAGTTTCTTTAATTTAAAATTCAATATGTTTCGACTATTTTACAATTTGAATTCAATAAACACAAAAACGAAAAAAGAAAAATCGCCCTCTAATAAAAAAAATTAAATAATAAATAAATAGCGCAGTAGCTGTTGCTAAGGTACGCAGATTGATATGAATTAATAAGTATTAGAAAAGAAAACATAAGTGTCAATGAATAAAATCGAAACAGAAAATAATTAAAATAATTAAAAAGAAAAAAAGAATGGTGAAAACTATTTTAATGAGGTGCACTTTTATGGTCCAAGTTCTGCTAAGTTTTGTAGCTCTGCGATCAGTAGTTTAAGCACCAGAGAAAGACAGTCACTCAGACACAGCGATATGCACATAGATACAAAGATACTTCTCTGGATTTATATACATTTATTTAAATGTTTATTTATTTTGTTTATTTATTTAATTTATTATTTATTTATTTATTTATTTATTTATTTATTGATAATTTTATAAATGGATTTTGTTATTCTTATTATTAGTTTTTTTTTTTTTTTTTTTAAGGGTGGGGGGGGGGTGTATTTACTAGATTAATTTTTTACCTTTGTTTTTATCGAATGTCAAATATGCCAGTAAATTTTGTTAATTCTTCGTTTACACATCATTTGATCTATAATAACAGTAATAATAATGTGTTTGTGCAACAGCTGTCTGAAGAGTTACAAAAGTTTTCATACTTTCTGTTTTGACTCACAACGAAGCACTTGAAACCAGATTTCTGGATTTTTAAAAATTAATTGAAGTTGTTTCCATTGTCATTTTCAGTCCCCTGGCTTATCAAACACAAAGTAAAAAGAGATTAGCTGTCAATTAAAAACATTACCAGAGATAAACACTTTTTTTTTTTTTTTTCATAATACAACAGGTCTTACTATTTCTTTCAGACAGTGATTTTCCATTCTCGCCGTTTATCGTATTACACCTTGAAAAAATGCGGAAAGTTTGACATTGCATCTGTCCAGATTATTAAATTTTATGAAGAATTAGTACACCTATTAATCAGGACGATATCTAGCTAACGCCATATTTTTTAATTCAGTATGATATTGGGTCAAATGATATTAAATAAAAATCACACTGTAAATAAATAATAAAAAAAAAAAAAATGCCGAAAATAAAAATAAAGCAAACAGATAAATATATTTTCTTTTATGTCGAAGAAAGAAAAAATGAACGTGCAAATGTGCAAATAATAAAATTGAAAAAATCTTGCTAGACCGACATGCTATATATATATTGCCCATTATCATTATATTATTTTTCTTTATGTTGAAAATAAATAAATAAATAAATAAAATATAATAAAGTTAATTTACATGTATTTATTATAATTTCAGAAGGATTTGATGCCTTTGTTTATATTAAAAAATTATTTAAAAATATTTATAATTAATATTTAAAAGAATGTTAAATTTACTTAAAAGAATAATAATTTATTTAAAAGAATTTATAATTTATTTAAAAGAATGTTAAAGTTTCTAAAATAATGATATCAGTTTTTATGAATTAAAATGAATGACAAATATTCAAATAAATTTAATAATAATAATAATAACAATAAAAAGGAAATTTCTGACGGTAAATAAATTTTTTGACATAAATACAACTTTAAAAAATGTATTGAAATTATAAAAACTATATATTCCTAGATTCTATGTTTCATGAGTTAAGAATATATAAATAAATATGTAAATGTATTTTTTTTCTAATAGTTAAAATAAAAATTGTTCATAAATATGTAAAAAAAGAAAGAAAAAAAAAGGAAAAGAAAAAGAAAGAAAAATGGCATTTTTAATTTTTAAGAAGTGACTTGTTCGAAACATGTACATGTTACACTAATTACATTCAAATATAATGAACCTGATAAACAAGTATCATTGCAAGGAAGCTTTTTTAGTTGTAAAACTTGCAACAGTTATTTCAAGTCAAAATAACAGTACATCACTTCATCAGGTGATAAAAGCTAGGCACGAATTCATTAACAAAGCAAAAAGGCGCTATCGCGCTTACTAAGATATTTAAAATGCCTTCTACGTATGGCTTTCTTAGAAACATCATTTGACGAATTTCGGAGTAGTGCGGCTGTCTAACGAAAAGTGTGTTGGGACATTAAAGCTAATTGAATGCGCTAGGCTAGGTTCCCAGATGTATGCCTTCCGTTGGATCATTTTAAGGATCCTAGCCCGTCTTTCCGCAAGTTTTGTAAGAAATCGCTAAAAACTCTGAACAGCTTAAGCAGACGAGCGTATCTGGGATCGAGCGTAGACGACATCTCTAACAAACAGGAAAAAAACAAATGTTTAAAAAATCAATTGTAATTTTTACTTTCTTCTATCTTCAATAGAAGAAAGTATTGGATTCGTAAAAATTTTCGATTTCGGGTTTTTGATGGATTTACACGTTTTGAGAGATGTAGAACACGATTTTAACATTTTTAGAAAATGTCTGTCTGTCTGTCTGTCTGTGTGTGTGTGTGACAAAATTTTGTGGCAACTGTATCTCTGGAACTACTGCACAGAATTTCATACAACTTGGTATGTAGTTGCACCTTGACATAAATTAGTGCCTATCAACTTTCGGTAAAAATCGTCTTACAGGTTGCGTTGCCATCCCGCTTTTTCTAAATTTTTAACAGGGTGATATAGGGCAAAAATTTGCAAGATGGGTATCTTTCAAAAGGTCTCGTCAGTACCTTTAAAACGAATGGTTGAACTATAAATCTGTGATAATTTAAAACAAAGTTATCGATTTTTTTTACTTTTTACGAAAAAAAACTTAAAAAAAAAATCTTTTTTTTTTTTTTTCTCTCCCCTCAATTTTATCAAACTCCCACGGTTTCCGTGTTCTGACAAACTTAAACTAATTTTTGCTTTTTTCCCCTAATTTTGTCAAAGGGGATTTTTCACATTTATTTTGTTTCCGTGTCTTGACAAACTTTGACAAACTTTTGGGTAAAATGTGAAAATTATTCTAAGTTTGTCAAAACACGGAAACCATGGGACTGAAAAAATTGGAGGAAAAATGCAAAAATTTGTTCGTCAGAACACGGAAACCGTGGGTGTTTGATAGAATTAAGGAGAGAGGGAAAAAAAAAAAAAAGTGGGACTTTGACAAAATTTTGGGTAAAATATGAAACTTTGTCAAAGTCCCACTTTTTTTTTTTTTTTTTTTATTATTATTATTATTGTTACTGAGTGAATTTGTATAGGAAAAGATAGAAGAAAGTCTCGTGGTGGCCACAACATACTAGTTTTTTTTTTTTTTTGTTGCATAAAACAATGTTGGATGTTTAATTTCACTGCGAAGCTAATGTAAGTTAAAGGGTTAAATGATAATATGTGTTTAGTAAAATGCATGGACTGAAAATTATTTGATAATAATTATGCTTTGCAGCTCA
Source organism: Salticus scenicus (assembly GCA_963930645.1). Taxonomy (NCBI): domain Eukaryota; kingdom Metazoa; phylum Arthropoda; class Arachnida; order Araneae; family Salticidae; genus Salticus; species Salticus scenicus. Next base: position 222,162,190 of record OZ005659.1, on the reverse strand, counting down.
AGAAGTTAGATGTGATCATCTGCAGATAAAACTATTTTAATCAGTAATTGAGACATTTTATAGCTAAATTACACTACGCGGCAAAAAAAAAAAAAAAAAAAAAAAAGTTTCGAGATCTCACACCATTTTTGCTAATTCTTATGTGACCTCCTGAATCCGAATATGACTCCCATTTTGCCCAGTCACCCACCGTTTTCTAGCTACACCACCCCCTCCCTCAATTTATTACCATGTCCGATAATTTTATGACCATGAATGTAATTTGAAGAATGAAAAATAATTAATTTAACACCTGAAAACGAAAAAAATATAAAGTTAAAAAAATAACATTAAACATATTTAAAAAATAAAAGTTATGTAATGCATAATTTCAGTGGCAAATTAACCCACCCCCCACCCCCCACAAAAAAAAAATCTCTTGTAGTCCATGTATTAGAATTTTCCAACGCTGTAGCCCCTCAGAAGATATTTAACGATTAAGATAATCCCCCCCCCCTCCTAAAAATCAAATTTAGAGCCATACAATCACCGAAAAATGATAAAAATAGGGGGGGCCATTCCTAAAAAACGATGGGTTATAGGGCAAAATGGTCGTCCTATTTGGATTCAGAAGGTCATTTTACATAATGTATTTTACAATATGCTGAAGTTATGTCAGAGGCAATTTTCATGCCGAGCAGTGTTATTCATTATTTAATACAAAACTGCTGTGGTAATAAAATTAATAAATGAGAAAGAAATTTCCATGATTATAATAACATATATTTGATTTTGTTTTCCACGGAAGAAAGAAATAAAATATTTTCACCCTCGCGTTTGTTAGAAGTATGTATGTTAAACATAATATTTTAGTATTTTAATTTCTTTTTCTATTTTACTGAATAACTGTTTTTATTTATTTATTGAAAAAAATAATATTTCTTTATAGAATTTTAGAATTTTAACAAACAATGGATTAATTATATGGCTTTCTCTTTGCATCGGCCCAATCCTTTATTTAAATTTATATTATTTAATAGATTTAAAATGCATGATGATTGGATTACTCTATATCTGTGAATGGGAAAAAAATAAAATTTTGATGGAAGTCACACTGATTAACTTTAATATAAATTAATTTAAAAAATAAAGAATGGAGGAAAAAAAATACAAAGAAAGACTATTTTTTCTATTGAAAGCAATTTGTGTATTTTACTTCTAAAGGTAGCTGATTATATATAATTCTATATTATACATTTAAATTTTAAAAGTACTTTTGTAATTAAACTGTAGAACTAACAAAGTGTAATCGTTTTTATTTAAAATGAATTAAACTAATATGAAGCAATTTTATTTAAAATATTGTGTGTAAGACATTAATTTGGACGGGGGCGGGGAGACACTGGGCTTTTCATACTGCTGAGTCTCGAGTGAGCCCTGCAATTAATCTTCGTTTTAATATTACGGAAAAACACTGGAGATAAAATAACATTTATCTAAAGCATTTCATGCAATGCAATAACATATTTTCCAAAGGAATATATATTCAATATTAGAGGTTCTTATGATTGTCTACCGTGCATCCAAAAAATACAAAAAAAAAATTAAAAAAAAAAAATCAAAATGGACAAATTTCCGTTTAAGATAATCTCCAAATCATAAGGGATTCATCTGATAATTTAGTAATCTGTTTTAACATTTTATAGATTATATGTATTTATATTCTTAAAAAAAAAAAAAAAAAAAAAGAAGAAAAAGAAGAAGAATGGAAGAAAATAGCATTTGCTTGTATGTATTATTAGTTTTTTTTCTTTCCTTCCTCTTTTCTCTTTCCTCCCCCCCCCCCCACTGTTTTCATGCTTCTTGGATGTGTATGGTCCTATACACTATTCTAATATCTTGACAGTATGAATGACTACCGTGCATTCCAAAAGTCGATCCATTTATGATTATGATCTGATCATCATTCAGTATAACTTAACATAGTTGATAATATTAAAAAATATAATATATCTAAAGGATTTAATTTATATAAGTTTGGTTTATAAATATCAAAAACATTAAAGTAATAATTTGTTTTCACGAAATATAATTGAAATATATAAATTAATATAGTCTAGTATAAAGAATATTATGGACAGTTTTGACAAGCATTAATGTTCACTATTATGTATGGCTATTTTAATTTATGCCCGCTTAATTTTAATTTTTTTTAAATATTTTTTTCTAAATTTATTTACGGTAATTACTATCTACATTTTTACTTTTTACTTTCTTTTATCCATATGTATGGTAGATAAAGTTTTGCTTTTCGGTCAACTTTTCGAAATTGTGTTTTTGTTATATTTACACGTTATGAAGTTCCTTGAATCAGAAAAAACATGTTTTTCGCCTATTTTAAATTGTTTTTAATGAACATTTATTTTACAGTATTCGTTATTTTATTCTTTAACGTACAATCTCTCATTATGGTAATGAATTTCGGGTAAGAGAAAGTTATGTGATTGCCACACTAGAATATTTCTTTTTTACCATATAGTCCTGCATTTTCCTCTTTATCTCTACTTAAATTTACACAAATATGATAGAAAAATTGTTTGCGGTCAAATTTTTTAACTTACGTTTTCTCTAGAAATATGCAGTCCCTTCCCCAACTCCCGTGAATTCAAATTTATTTCCAGTCAATTCTCTTTATAAATAAAATTATAAAGATCATTTTTTGATCATTTTTCCACCATAGTTATAACAAATTATATATTTGAAGCTTTACTGTTTTTAAACTATGCTTAGGACTATGCAAAAGCAATCTGTCTAAAACTAAAGCTATAGGAAAGATTTTAAGAGCTACCTTTCTTCCTTTTTTAATTCTAATAAATATAAATGTTCTAAATTTATTTAGGTTTATTTATTTAAATATATATATATGATATGTATATATATATGTATATATATATATATATATATATATATATATATATATATATATATATATATATATATATGGCTTCTTTAACTTAGTTCACATTTTATTCAATGTTATAGTATGAGTAGCAGATTATTTAGTACTGTGAAAAGGATGTTGTATAATTATAAAAGTATTCTAAAATATGCCATCTGAACTGCAGAATTTAAATGTAGTAATTTTATTTCACCCTTTTATATGTATGTTCTAAAAAAAAGTAGTTTTTTTACTTTCTCTTACCCATAAGGTAGAGAAAGTATTGTTTTTGGGTCAAATTTTCGAACGCGAGATTTTGGTATTTTTACACGTTTTGAGGTCCACTGAATACGAAAATCATGTTTTTAGCAAATGGTCTGTGTGTCTGTCTGTGTGTCTGTCTGTTATCAGCATATCTCAAAAACAAATTATGGCAGAAAGTTCAAACTTGGTATTCTATATGTGTATCATATAGGGATGCTACAGTAAGCTTTTCGTTAAGATCAAACAAATGGTTTGTGTACAGGGAGAATCAAGAGAATTGTAATACATTACGTCTATGGGGGAAATTGCAGGTAAGTAGAGTTTAACGTCTATAGACTGCACTAAACCAAATGAAACGAATATATATTTTTTGTAATAGAGATAGTTAACTGGAGAAAAAAAATGTGTATGTAGGAGCCTCGCCTCCCCCCTTGGGGGGGAAGTCCCTCCTCGAGGGGAGTAAATTTTCATGATGGGTATCTTTCAAAAGAGCTCGTCAATACCTTTAAAACGAATGGCTGAACCATCAAACTGCGAAAAAAAAACTGAAAAAAAAATCTTTTTTTTTTTTTTTTTTTTTTTTTTTTTTTATATTGAGAATAAAATGGACTTTTTTTTGGATATTTAGTGTTACACTACTTCTCTAATATGGAAATCGTCTGCATTATTATAAAGGATAATTTTTTCAAATAATAATTTTAATAAATTATTTTTTAAAAAGAGAATTATTTTTTAATAACCGAATTAAATTTTATATAAATCTAGGTGCATTCATGAAACGGGGGGTTGAGGGGGGCTACCGCCGCCCTCACACAGAATTAATTATCATATGAAACTCTTCCGAAGCGTAATTTGATTTGTTTAACATAGGTTTACATACATGGTTATCTTACCTCTTAATCTCCAACATATATTTATAGTATTAAATTTCAGGGTAAGAGAAAGTCGTGTGAGTGACACACCAGATTATTTTTAATAAAAAAATTAAAGTGTTAAAAAATGTCATCATGAAATATGTATATATATATATATATATATATATATATATATATTGAGCTTTCTTAACTTAGTTCTGATTTCATTCAATGTTAGAGAATGAGTCGCAGATTATTTAGTACTGTGAGAAGGATGTTGTATAATTATAAAAGTATTCAAAATATGCCATCTGAACTGCAGAATTTAGATGTAGTAAGTTTATTCCGCCTTTTTTATATATATGTACTAAAAATATAGTAGTTTTTTTTTTTAATAAAAAATTAAAGTGCTAAAAAACGTCATCATGAAATATTAATTTATTTTAATAAATGAATTATAATTAAAAGTACAATAACAAACAGTCATAAATTGATATCACAGGATATCTGATCCTAACAATTGGAAAAATAAATATCCATTGCGCAAATAATAGTAATCAATATAGTTTACTTGATAAAAGTTTATATTTTATTTATTTATTTATTTTTTCTTGAATTATTATTCAAAGAAAGTATTTTATAAAGTGTTCTAAAACTCTAATAGTGAGATATTTTGAATCAAAGCTACTCAAAAGTTGCGTGAAAAATATGAAAAAATGTAGTCATTCACTTATTGCTTTATAATATAACTCATCCCTTCAATATTATTCAGGCCAAAAAATTTATGTGTATCAAATTTACAAATCTATTAATTTCAATAATAAATAACATGGTGCGACATTCACACTACTTTCTCTTACCCTGCATTTGTATAAAAAGAGATCATTATATTTCATCTATCTATCTAATTTTTCATCTCTATCCTCTTCATATATATACAGTATACTAAAAAAAAAAAAAAAAAAAAAAATCCGCACACTTCGGGACAAAAAACTGTACATTTTTTTTTAATTTTGTGGATTTCAGTTTTTTTTTTTTTTTTTTTTTCCCATACAATTCTGAATTAGAGTTTTTATGATATAATGATTATTTAAAAATAATAGTGATATAAATAAGTATGTAAAATATGCATAATAATAATAATAATAATAAGCAATTAAAGATTAAAAAATATACGAAGTTTTATATTGCATAATGTTTTTTCAATTAAATAATTTTTTTTTTTTTTTTTAATTATTATTATTATTATATAAGATACAAAATTTAAGTATAAAAACATTTGATATAATTGACTTGTGCATTATAATATATATATATATATCACTATGTTTAGAAATATAAATAAAACTTTTTTTTTCAGTCTTTGAATAGTTATTATTATTAATTTATTTCAAACATAAATGACCTAGACCTCAAATAAAATTGCCTTTATCTGTCTCATTCGGCACCTAAAATGTAACTATTGAATTAAGTACTATCTCCATTTTCTTTCCCTTGGAATCTTTACTGTGAATTTTATTTGTTTATATTGATTGTAATGTGCGAATTTCTGGCAGTCTACTGTATATGCAGACTCCCAAAATCTTTCCTTCTTCTTCTTCTTCTTCTTCTTTTTTTTTTTTTTTTTGGATCTTTCTTATTTGTAATTTTTTCTATAAGCGTAAGAAGAAAGTATTTGATTCGTTTTTAATTTAATGTTAAATCTGGAATAATGTTTATTCATATTATTTCACTTCTACTATCTAACGTCTACATTATTTAACTAACTATCTAACTACTAATTTTACTAAATTTTACATTTGCTGTTAGTTTAAAGCTTTCAACTTCAGTTAGAGACAAATTTTAAACGATATTAATTATTTTTCTTTTTTTACTCTCCACCTCTTATATTTATTTTTATTTATTTATTTATTTATCTATTTTTTTTTTAAAGATTTTTTTGGCACGTTCATTTCTTGTATTAGCTTGCAGTATGCTTATTCATAATATATATTACACCGAATTATAATTTATTAAATTGCAGAATTGTAAGGCAGAAATGACTCTGGCGTCAACCATAAACAATTTCATTTTAATTATAGTATAACTTATATTTTTTAATAATAATAATAAAAAAAAAAAAAAAAAAAGTTATATAATTATAAATGATTTTACACGGAAAATTATTGAAACAGAGCTAAATAAGTGATTTTAAATCATAAGATTACATTGTATTATTAAGATAATAGTAGCATTATTTAAATGTAAGTTTTCGCCCCTACATATAGAAAATTCAATTACACTTATGAATGTAACATTTAAATTTTATTTCCAACATGGAGAAATATTTATTTCATTTCAAAAGAAATGTTGTGAACTTGTTTAAAAGCAAAGAAATAAAAGTTATCTTTCAACTGCAGGATTAATGTCAAAACATACATGAGTATTGTTAAAGATACAACCCCAAAGATCTGGTTGGGAATCAATTGTATTTGCTTGTAAACTATTCTTATCCGTTCAACCCACATGTCAATCAAAGAGTCTGCGAAAGGAGGGAAGTGAAATCTGGAATAAAACGGGCCTGACCACTCAGCCCTGGAAATATGTATCTAAGAAAAGACGGGTTCAACGCTTCAGAGACGAAAATCTTTATCAAGAAAAAGAAGGGCCTGACCATTTACGAGACACATTTCAAATCCGGAAAAAGACGGGCTTAACGCTTATAGGGTTAATGGTTATTTCGTTGCTAATGAAATTATTGGACCAAAGATTGACGACATGAAAAAAAAAGATGGATCCTGAATGCGTTGTTTGCCAAGGCGATGTGCTTACCGAAGAATTATTTTCTCCTGAGTGTGGGCATCCTTATCATTTACAATGCGCGCGAGGATTACGTAGGCAGCGTATACGTTCCGTGGCACGTGGAGACATAACCAAAGATCGAATAAAACGACTAGCTCTTAGAAAAAAGATAGGAGCTAGTGGTAAAATTCCAAAAAATTTATCTTTGCCTCAATGTCCAGCCTGCAATAGATATTTTACCAGAAAGGATATCCGAAGAATAGGTGGCAGGATGAAAGACAGGTGGCGCCTGATGGAAGCCGCGGTGAGAAGATGGCAACAAGATCGTAACTTGTCGGGCTCTGATAGCGATACGTCCAGATCAAGTTCGAGATCAAGATCAAGATCAAGATCACCTCCCAATCTTGGTGTCGTAGTTTAAAAAAGTATGAAATATAAATGTGCAATTTGCCGAGAAAGGAAAGGAAATCTATTTATTGCTGAATGCAGACATCGTTTCCATGCGCAATGCGCCAATCGATTATATAATAAACGAAAACGGAACGCTTCGAATAAAAAAGCCTCCAATAAATATTCTAAGGGATCAAATGTATCCAAATTGCCACCTTGCCCGTCTTGTAAAAAACGCCTTACTAGAAAAGATATCAGAAAGATGCTCAACTTGAAACAGTCAGAAAAATTTGAGCAATTACATGGCCTGGATTATTCAGACTCTGAACTCTATTATTCTGATTTGGATTACACAGGCCTCAACGATTCAGATTTTTACAGCGATCGGTCCAGTTCCAGATCAAGATCTAGATCTCCACCCAGATCACCACCGCCTAGCATACAACCATTAGTATATTTGTAGTAAAACAAGCAACGATGAACCTGAAAACAATATTATGCGGAACACTTCTATTTATAATAGCAATGAATGTTATCATGTACTCTTATCTAATTTATACTATAAATACTACCACGACGAGTCAGTCAGGGAAAGATATTGTAAAAGCTCATACAGTAGCAGTTTATGTCCA